>CM052712.1:3437775-3461268 GCA_028551405.1 Uromys caudimaculatus | reverse complement strand
TTTGATCTTAGCCATTCTGACTGGTGTGAGGTGGAATCTCAGACTTGTTTTGATTTGCATTTCCCTGATGACTAAGGATGTTGAGCATTTCTTTAGGTGTTTCTCAGCCCTGCGAATTTCCTCAGTTGAGAATTCTCTGCTTAGCTCTACACTGTTATTAGTCATTATGCCTAAATAACCATGGCATATGCAAGTACTAATTTGACTTGGAAACCAAACGATGATCAATTAAAAAGCTAAAGGGAAATAGTTAAGGAAAACTGCCAACCACCAAGTTGCTCTACAGAATGCAAACATATTTTACACAGACCCTGAACAAGAGTTAGAAGCAGATAAACAGTTTAAGTGCAGTAATAGATTATATTTTCCATCTGCTTCTTTTGTAAACATAAGCTTTTCTGGACATATTCTATTTCATTTCATGACTGTATGATTAGGACAAAGTGGTAATACCTTAGCACTAATAACTTTATCTTATATTTTAATAAATGGCAGAAAAAGCTCAAGTTCTCTAACCTGTGACCAGAATTTTTAAAGATTCTTTTGCTCCTGTAGTTGAGAACATTCAAGTTGCTCTTCAAATTTAGAGTCACGCAGTTCAAAACTTAGAAGAGATTCTATCATTGTGCCAGAACATTGGCCTGCCATGAGTAGAAGCCCTAGGCTCAATCCTCACTATGTTCATCATAACTCCCTTGTAGACTTTTCAGCACAATTATATAATTCTAAAAATTATATAATTTTTGAATTGAAAAAATCTATAGGTCTCCTAATTTCTTTCACCATGGCCATAAAGATATTTGACTTCAACCCAGGATCCCCAGTGACACTCAGTGACAGACACTCAGCTCCTTCTCCTCTTGCCACATTGTAACTGTGAAGGAACTGGGAGGGTAAATATATTTTGTTCTTTAAATCCAGGCTAGAAATGGAGGCAATAGTCAAGAAACTGGCTTCTGAAAAGACGGCCACAATCTAATGCTCTGGGGACATTTTATTAACTAACAAGTTCAAGTCACCTGGAACTTTCAGTCCTATCTGAAAATGCTGAGGGGACTTGGCTTACAGGAATACTGCAACATTTACTTTCTCTGGGATCCTCAAAGACTTAAAACACAAGCATGACACTGACAAACACCATTTTACACCTGTCACTTTTGGTTCCACAAAGATCAGCAACAGCAAGACGGGTATTGCAGCACAAGAGGAAGTAACAGTTGGAGCAGTTCCCAGAGAAACTACCATAATATCTTCCTTTTATATCATACTTTTCTTATAAAAATTCATTCTTAGCAATTGACACATTTGTCTTTTTGATCAGATCTTTTTCCTGAGGTGGACAGAGGTGAATGTTGCTTTCTGTTCCAGATGGAAAAGCTGAGTTCGGAAAAGAGAAAGTCTTCACAGGTCTCGGAAGCCCCTGGAAGAGTTTCCACAGCTGACATTTGATAGGTAGTATCATCCTCCCAAAACTGGAGGTTGATTTTAGCTTCTCTTCCCACCTTCCTTATAATGTGAAAAGGTTCTCAAAATGTAGTCAAAATTATACCTCATTGACAGAAGTGCTGATGAAGGAAGGAATAAAATTTCTGTGGGAAACTGGTGGTGTCTTCACAGGACTGTCTCATATCAGCATTTAGAGTTCTGTCAGAGTTGCAGAGTAGCCTACCTCCATGGACAGCCTTTCCATCTTGGTGTTTACAAGTGCTGGACCAAGCACCATCAGTAGATCTAACCCAGATGGTAAAGGCAGGGCTCTGGTCACATTTAAAATTAAGTTTAGTTTTATTATATTGCCAGAGTTGAGGATTATTGCATCACTACCAGTTAAGAGTGATGTGAGTCTGACTTTGCTCTAGTTGCTAGGTACTTAGATTATGTAATAAGTGGAATTAGTTTAACACCTATTAATTTTCTAATATAGAGAGGCTATAGTTATAGATATTCAATTTCTTGATTTTCAAATATTTTGGATATTATATATAAAATTTTGTGTTTTTCATAGACTGGTTTGCAAGTTTTGAGTTATAAAATTCAACAGATTTTGTGAGCTATACCCAAAGCAAAATCAATCAGGAACACACAGGACATTTTATCCTGGGTATTTCATAGTCAAGCAGGAAAGGTTATTTCTAATCTGGAAAAAGTGAACCTAGGAAAGAGATATTTCAAAAAAGCAAGGCTAAATTTTCACTTGTTCATGGTAGAGTTGTCAATTAGCTGAAAGTTCATGTTAAAAACCACTTTGTAAAGCAAAATTCTGGAAGAACAAGTCAAAAATCTTTCTTTCAGAAGAGTAACTTCTGTTTAACTTTCTAATCCATATCATTATATCTCCTGGGATTATAGCCCACATGAGTACATATGAAGGACTGGCATGCAGCCTAAGTCACATAGAAGTTCAGGTGTATAAATGGAGAATCTCAAAGGAACCATGGGCATTTCAGCCTCTCTGGGTTAAAGTGGGGCTCTGCCTCCCCACTTCTCCACTCTTTGGCTAGTCTACGAATTGTTGCACATGGTTCCATGGCTTGTCTTTTGTTTCACAAACTTCTTTTGCTAGGGAGAGAGTTGACTTTCTCTGACCTGTCTCCCAACTCTAATTTCCATTTCCTCCTTCCTTCTGACCAGTACCTCCTTATCTTTAGCAGCTTTGTAGGTACAGTTATCTTTAGACAGATGTAGATAGGTCCAGGTTAGAAACTAACCAGCCCTCTGATTTCAATGTCCCATATGATGTGCTAATAAATGTTAGTCAAGGAACAAGATCTTTGTGGCAAAAGTGAGGCCAGAGGACATTTTTGAAGTCCATAGATACTTTGGGAAGGCATGGCCAGTGAAAAAGTTTCTTCAATTAGACAAACAAAACAAAACAGAATTTCGTCCTGATTATATTACACTTTGTATCTTCTTTTACTTGTAAGATTAAAGTACCCAATAGACGTATACTCAAAGAAGGCTATTGGATCACAGCAAGCTGCCACTCTGTTTGCCAAGGCAGTTCTTATGATGAGCAGACAGCGACTATAACCAGTTTGCTCAGTACAGCTATCCTATTACTCAGCAGTGCCCTATCAATACCTCTTAGGGGCCAAAGCCTTTAGAGGAACGGTGCTTACAAACCTCTTAAGAACTGGACACATCCAGGATTCCACTCGCTGTGGGAAGTTTTTTGCATACTTCTGTTCAATGAACAACTTGTAAGTTTAGTGTGTGTATACTGACTTTGAAGCTAAGGCAGCAAAGTAGACAAGCAAGCATTCTTTCAAATGTGAAAAGGCTACTCATACTTTAATTGTGTGTGACATTTTGGTAGATTTGTGTTTTTAAAATTTGTTTCTTTCCAATAATGTACATCAATGGATACAACACATTTATTATATTTTTATAATGAATCTGCACATGTGTTTGGCAAGGTTAGGGTGTAGAATTGAAGACTGAAACAGTGAAATCTGGGTTATGCACACACTGAGCTCATGTGGCTGCTCCGTATAACTCATCGCACACTTCATGGACTACAGTTTCCTGGAAGACAAACATCCATTTATCTGTGTATTTCATTGACATAGCTGTAAAGTTCATGTTTGCTCACGTCTCTGCAATTAATATAGGACATTTAGGCAGTTTTTTTCATTTGGTCCTGACAAATCTTGACTTAAGTACTAACTCTTACAACTAAGGAAACACACACACACACACACACACACACACACACACACACACACACACACACACACACACTGAGCAGCCCAAGTGCAAATGGATGTGATTTAGATCCTGATGGTGTGAAGTGCTTGGTTCCAAATCCATTGTTCTGAGCACAATTCCAGTGCTAATGCTTGGTAGAAGCTATGGAGAGCTAACTTTCCCTGTGTGTCCTGAAGGGATAAAAACTCTGAAGGGCTAGTTTCCCACTATTCCTTATTAGCACCCCAGTACTGAAAGGGAGGTGTGACGTGAGGCTTTCCTGGCAAAGGCGCTGCAAGGCAAGACAGCGTAGCAACAGAAGATCTGAACCTCTGTCTTATTTGACTTTATCACTTCCAGCTTACCTCAATTTAGTGGGTAGCTAGGTTGCAACATTTCTAATACCAGTGGTCAGCAAGCCACGGTGTCTATATTTATTAAGAAAGACCTATTGAAGCATTGCTATATCTAATCGCTTATGTAATTTGCTATCAAGTCTCCTACATTGTCCTTGAAGGACTGAGTCACTGTGACAGAGACCAAATGCTTTGCAAAGTGCTTTCCCAAGAAAGTATATTTGTTTCCTGTCTTTGTTTTATCTCACATTATTTCATGTTGCTATTTTATTCTCCCTTAACTTATTCTGTTTCTCTACCATTGGTATTTTACCAAAGAAAAAGTTTTATGTATGGCTCTAGCTTATCAGGGTATTTGTTTTAGCTAGCAGTGACTTGGTTGGCATGGCAGAAGGTCCTTGGAGAAGGCCGTTCCTTATCCCCAGAATTTAGAAAGGCACTTTCTTAGAGCGCACCACATTTCTTTTACAAGTGTAAGCTCAATTAAAGAACTTTTGCTTTTAATTTCCCCCACTCTTTATTGTCACTCAGCCTTGGGTTGAACCTGCATGGTTGGTAAGAGGTGCCCCCAGAGACCTGCTGAAGATGCGTCTAAGCAGTGGCATTTTCTCAACGTGTGCTCCACACAAAACCAAACAATACAAATAATGCTTCTATTGTGCCTTCATTCCTTCCGCTGGTCTCAGGGGCAAGACTATCATCACAAAACACAAAGCTGCTATAGAAATGGACAGACAAGAGAGAGGGGTCCCAGAGCCTCAGAATCTCAATAGAAACTTTCTCCGAACTGACAGCTGGAAACTGCAGGGTTTTTTCTTGATTATTCGCCAAAATGTGAAGATTACTCATTGCAATGGGCAGCTGCAGGAAAAAAAATACAGTTATCCACATGTAAATTAAGAGGTTATCAAAGAGATTGTGCTTTTGCTCCTTAAAATATTAACTGAGGGACAGCAATAGGTTTTTAGAATGCCAGGTTATTATGTAAGTGTAAGGATGTCAGCTTGGGCAATTTCTTCCACTGAGATGCTAGATTTCCTCATCGTTGGACAATAACCAAATACTCTGAGGTGGTAGATGAGTGTGGACTTTGTGGACACCCTTTATTGTGTGGGTCTCAAACTGTTTTTTAAACAAGTAACAACTGTTTCTTTAAGACATTCTTTGTTTAATCATGCCCCATGCCTCTCCTTTCCCAATGCTCTGTTGCATTAAGGTTTTCAATATTTAGAACAAAGGTTGATTTTGTGTTAAGTCCATGAATTGTGTACCTGCAATTTATAATACAGGTACAATCTTGTAATGCAAAATTGCTATACAGAGAGGATACTCTTATAGAACACAGTCAAAATTAAGCAAAACAAAACTCTCTCTTATTCATAATTCTGCTTTTATACCCCATTGTATATCTTCAGACACTATATTTTATTGTCTAGAGAAAAGTACAAATAAATCCAGCTTTCCCAAGTTAAATTGATAGTTGTCTCACTGAGAAATGCTGTTGATTGGTGGATTCAGATATTGGAAGTGATATCCCTATTATTGTGGAAGTTTGAAAATGTATTTTTTTGCTTTTGGCACAACATGTAAAAAATCATGGATTTGGTGAGAAAAAAGATACAAGCTTGGTAAAGCTACTCAGAATATTAATTATTATATTAATTTAAGGTTGTGATTAGATGACTGTCTCTGTACTGAGTGCCAATCTATGGGCCAAGCAGCAGAAACATCCCCACTTTTGACACATCCAGTCCTATAGCTGAATGCTTAGACTATGTCTAATCTCTTCCACTCTATCCCCTGTCCAGTCCATCAAAGGGAAGCAAAGCTGTCAGACAGCAGCCCTTTGCTCTGCTGCCCTATTCCCTAGTTGACTAACAGTATACTAGCCAGTCAAAGCCCACACTTGTCTGTAGTTTCTGTCAGCCCTATGAAAGAGGAAAACATGCTAGCAGATGTATTGTACCTATCCCAAAGTCAGTGGGTCTCATAGGAATAGTTAGACACACTGATCTTGTCCGAGTCCTTATTATTCAGTTATTCTAGTCCAAGACAGCAGTTGCTCCCTCTATAACGCACTTAGTTCCCATGGTTGTCTGGCTCAAAAGATGCAAATAACTCATGTGGGCTTCAAAAGCTGACAACAGATCCTGCTGCTGTACAAGATCTTCTACCATTAGAACAACACTCTGAAATCCCCTGGATAATTGTCCTTAAATCTCACACATGGGTTTTTTACTTTGTTATTGAGTAGTAATATCAGGAATTGAACCTCAGAAGTGTCTAAAAGCAATTATAAAATGAAGAGATTATGGTGATAATCTTGTAAATGGGGACTCACTTAAATGTCAGAACACTTGCCGTAAAGGCAGCAGTAATGATGCTAAACACAATACAGAATTTTCAGCTATTAATTCCTGTACTCTGTTTCTCTATTAGACATGATTAAGTTCAAAGAACCATCACCAACTTGATTGTATAAACAATATTACCACCATCATGTGCTGGCAAAATACAAAATAGCTTTGTCATTCTGTCCCATGGACACTTACTAATGTAACAAGAATCAGATGTATATCCCCTGAGGTAAGAACACAGGACATTTGAAGGCTCAGAGCTCAGAACACAGCTGCAAACCTGCATGCTAATAAGCCTGGCTTTACAAATTCCAATCATATCAGAGATGAAAACAGATAGAGAATTAATGCTTTTAGTCTGACTGTTACACTTGGCTGGTCACAAAGGGCTTTAGCTTTGGAACTATTGTTGTTTGATATTTTTTTCACCTTACATGTTAATGGAAGTCAATGTAATTTTTTGAGTATAAGCTAGATCTTTGCTTCTTTTTTCATGAATGAACATTAACGGAGCTCTTACTGTACAAAAGAGGAAAACTCAGAAGACTATGGTATGGGCTTAGTCTTGCTATAATTTTACAGTATGGCTAAGAAGAAAACACAGGCATGCATGCGTGTTAAATAAGCCAAGAAACATTCTATTGTTGGCTTTACCAAAGTCGCTTTTTCTTACAGGGAATAAATTATATAGACAACAAAAATATGGGCAAATCACAGCATTTCTGTTGTAGCTCAGAAAAGAGATGGTAGATGTGGCTTCTTGGCAGTTCTTGACCCAGGAGCCATTACCTAAGACTTTTGTGGTGGGATAGGGGAAATCCAGACCCTGGTTTTCAGATAATGTGAAGACCATCAGGCCATTTCTAATCTGTCCTTTCTAATTAATCTCCATCACAGCATTCTAGCCAACAAGCTCTATATTTTAAAATGTAGCTGTTTTGATTACCAGATTTGTCTGTTAAGCAGTTTCAATTTGATGACTAGAAGACCAAATTATCCACTATCAAACTTGTGTCCCCAGAACTGAGTTGAATCTTCATCTTGGCATTTAATGTCTGTCTAGGGGATTGTAATATAATACCAGTGATGAATTTTAAGCAATATAAACTTGCAAAGAGTAATAATTCTGGGTGGACCTATAAAAGGAACATTGAAGTACCATTTCCTATGCTGAGTTCCAAAATGCCAGTCTCTGAGAACTAGCACTGAGGATTGTTGCAATAACAGAGAGTAGAGTTTGGGTTTCCTTTATCTCATAGATTTCCAGGAAAATTATGATAGTCTTTGAAATACATACATTTTTAGGAAAATTTATCAGCACATGGAATTTTTGTGCAACTTGTTTTGAAAGAATTATCAAAAACATTAAATAAAATCCTCACTGGAAAATCAAAACAAAACCTGGTAACACATTAAAAACTCAGGAATGGAATTTAATGGAGCTATAATTTCAACTTAATGTTTTCAAAGCAGTTTAAAAATTACATGGCTGTATTATTCAAATGAAAAACTAAATGATGTACATTCGTTGTTTTATTAATTATTTTTTAAAAAACTCTGTGGCTATCCGCAGTACAATGATAATTTGCAGTGACCCATTGGCTTCAATAAAAGGGTAAAAAAAGTGGTTCAAGTTGCCTTAGAGACACTGCATGAAGCAGTATAAAAAGTCTATTTTCCACATAGAAAACAAAAGACATGTAATAGAATACATGCAGTCTAGCCACTTCTTTTCCCAAAGGAGGCACTAGTGTTTGGGATACCACTGTGCAGTAAATTGTAAAGGACAAATTTAAGTGCTTATTCATTCTTCAACCATGAGAAGACTAAAAGGTGAGTAGGAAGGTGCTGGGCTGCCAGGAGGAACCACACAGAAAGGAAGTTCAAACCCAGGAAGGATTTAGAGAAAAGACAGTTTTCACTTTAAAAGGGAGGGACAGAGTTGTTTCATCCCCAAATTTTCCATCTTAGGTGTTTTCATTCATTACTGCCTAAGGAAAGTAACTTCCTCAGAATCAGTTACTAAGCCAAGAATGATCCAAATTAGTATTCTGGGATGGTTAATTTCATTCTCTGGGTCCAGAGGTCTAGAATCCACGGGGAGGGAGTGCCTTTGAGTGATTGTCCACATTACAATGGCTGTGGGCATGCCTTTGAGAGGTGTACCTAATTATGTTAATTAAAGTAGGAAGACCCTATCTAAATGTGGGCAGGACATGGAGCTGAGCATTCTTTACCCTACTCTGCTTTTCACTGACACTCAGTGACCTGCTGCCTCTTTCAGCTCCCACTGTTATGACTTTACCACCAAGATTGATTGTAACCTTGCACTGTGAGCTGTGATTTCTCTTTCAAGTTACTTCCTGACTGTGTATTTTCTCAGAGAATAGTGGGACTTTGGCCTGCAAAGCTAGCAATCAGGAAGCTGACAGAGGATGGTAGGACCATGACTTTAAGGCCACCTTGAACTATGTAGTAAAACCCAGCCATTACAAAAAAATCAAAATGAGAGATATTGTAACTATAAAACAGCATAGTCTGTTTTTGTTATCAGTTTCTACTTACCTTTGGAAGCTTGGTTTGTTTCCAACAGGAGTCAGACGCTCCAGTTAGAGCGTCTGGAACCACCACAACAGGAGTCAGACGCTCCAGTTAGAGCTGGGAACCACCACAAATCTAATTGTAAATGTCTCAGTCTTCAGTGGGAAGTTACTTCAACAGAAGGTGGCCATATCTTGGCCATAGCTCTCACAGATGCCATCTGAGTGATTAATACTCACTGAGTTCGATGACCCATGCTCACATGGGCCTGTCTCATCTTCTGTCTCTGGGGGATGCTTGTTTGGGGGCAGTTTCTTGGTTTTCACTCTCTGCTCTTTTGTCTTTATCTTTTCAGAAATGGAATGACTGGAAATTGTGCCATCTGAGCATATCTTGCAGAGATACTCTTGATTGAATGCCATCGGATTTTCTGCAAAATTCACCTCCATACCAGTTGCCCTTCCACATACGCAGGGTGTTAGCAAGAACTCTTATTAGTACAGAGATTGTACAAAGAGGCACTTTGTGTTGTTAGTGCCACTCAGTGACCTGCACATACAGTTGAGAGTGTATTTTAACAGAAAAGATAGGCTTTTGAAATCTTTGACACTTAACTAATATATTTTATATTAGAAAAATATATCACGGTAAAATTGCATATAGGTAGCTAGATCCAGGCTTAGTGGATCCTAAGGCTCAGGTGGAGTTTAATCAATTGGATCAAATTATAGGCATTGAAAAGTGTTCTTATATGCCTTGGTCTCCTCTTACAAACACAAAATGTACCACATGTTCCATTCATTTTTGCAGCTTATAGATTCTGTATGTACCTGATAGGATTTTAGGTTAAAGAGTCAAATGATTTGGTTCTCAGGGATTAAATATACATACATATATTTATATGTACACATGTATACAATATATACATGGATATACATATATACATACGTATATATTTAAAATTTAAAAAATCACATCCTGTGTGTGTGTGTGTGTGTGTGAGTGTGTGTGTGTGTGTGAGTGTGTTTCACATGCATGTCTCAAAGTAAGTGTAACAGAGATGTCAGAGGATAACATGCTAGAATAGATTTTGTTCCCTCCTTCTACCACCTTGGTCCCAGGGACTGAACTGAGGTCATCAGCTTTACACAGCATCTTTATAGGTTTACATAGTACTTTTATCTACTAAGCCATCTAGATGCTCCTCAGAGATTTTTAGATACAAAGAAACGATATCACTGGTACATTAGATAAAGATCTTTCGCTCCAATTGCTACCTTGGGTGGACACAGACTGCTTACAACGTTTGCAATAGTAGCTAAATATCAGATAGTGACAACTCCTTGGCTTTGTTTGTGGCCTTGTGAGTTTTGGTGAAATTTGCATGTTGGTTGTCATATTTGTTCAATGATGGCAATGCTATACCCACCTCCCAGTGCCATTTTGAGACTTAAATGAGTTAATGGGTCCTAAGTGCTTAAAATGTTTCTTGGCATGGGTAACAGCTCAATAAGTTAATTTCTATAGAGGCTTTTACAAATTGTCAAGGTTGGTCGGAGGCAAATTGCAAAACCCACAGATCTAGTTGAATTGAACTCATCTGATTCATCCCCTTTAGTTACAGTGTGATTAGCTATATCCTAATTGAAGAATTTCAGAGCCTTTCTACCAAAGGCTACAATGTTTCTAATAGGGGAAAACACCAAGTTGGAAGATTACATGTGGGACAATATTAACTTTTTTATAGATTGAAATATAAAAATGTATTTCTCTATTTCTATTGTCTCATGGTATAATATTTATAATTATCAAAAAGTAAGCATTATTGACCAGATAACCATTTTAGTAGAGACTCCAGGGCCAATAAACACCTAAAAGGGAAAAATAAGTACTTTAGCTTCATTTTATTTTGGTACCTTTTCAAAACTTCAGGTTTTTGTTTTGTTTTGGTTTGGTATGGTTTTTTTTTTTTTTAAAGCATTAAAATAAAAGGACATTGTAAATCTTTCTAAAATCTGTAGGATATACTACTAGGAGAAGTATGTTAGATAAAATGACTTCCTTTCGAGATGTTGGTATTCTTGAGCTGGGCCTTTTGTTAATGACTTGGATGGCTGACAGATGGTGGTAATTTTCCATTTCAAGGTTATGTCAGCTGACACATCAATGACTTGTGGAAGCGAACTTCTGTGTAAGAAGTCTGTTTCTTTGAGACTTCCATGCTGTGTGATAGATTAAACTGGCCATGTGGACCGGTGCAAGGGACTGGGAGAAGAAGGAGGGGAGGGGGAATGGGAGGGAGACGAAGAGAGAAAAGGGAAGAAGAAAGAGGGAGGATGAGAGAGAGAGAGAGGGAGAGAGAGAGAGAGAGAGAGAGAGAGAGAGAGAGAGAGAACACACTCAGCATTTCTAACACCACCACCTAGCTGTCGGAGGGGAGAGTAAAGAAGCCATTCTGGATATTTCATTGCCAGCTATTATGAAACAGAGAAACTGAGGGAAATACCCACCAGCCTGAACCATGACCCTGGACATATGACATGTGGGGTACCCTGACCTTTTCACCTATTCAAGTCACTGAACTGAAACCCTGGATACTGTGCAACAAAGTTGAGCCATTCCTCTGTGAGCTATTCAAATCCGCAACTCCCAAGTGTAAGGATAATAAAGTGGTTGTAACTCACTAAATTCAGAGTGATTATTATCCTACTGTAAATACCTGGCATCAGGGCAAAAAGCATAGTGGGTGAGGGTCATTGCCTCATTCTATTGGTTAAGACTTGGTCCTTTTGTCTTCTCTCTGTAACTTCTCACAAAAATAAAATACAGCCCAGACCCCACCTTGGTTTGCTGCCCTCTCATATTCTTTCCCTTTCCATCATATGTCTTTTACCCATAGGTCACCAAACTCTGAAGGGCCTCCTTTTTTACGTTTGTAGATTTCCTTGAAGTAGAAACAACGAAGTTTGCATGGCATGTAAGCAATTCCAACCTGTGGTTTCATGGCTTCCACTTGCCCAGGAGGCCGGCAAACAAAGATGCTATTATTGCAAACATCATAGTCAGGGCTTCTAATTTTTAAGTGATGAGTTTATAGCTCAGCACATGGTAGGGGAGGAAGTGGGCAGGTACATGGCCACAGAGAGCAAGCTGCAAACATGCCAGCACACTTCAGAATGCCTGCTGAGTAAGTATAGGCTGGAACTTCTGTGATGGCACTTTCTGTTTCCAATTAAATGGTGGTTCATTTAGGAGCCACTGGTCCCCAAGAAGTGATCATTCCTGAGACTCTAAAAGTCTATGTATAGCGTATTTGAACTCCATCTGTTTTTATCGCCTTGTATAAAACATCAAAGTCTGAAGAACAGAATTTATCTTATGAAGAAGGAGCTTTTTGTTTTCGTATATTTTCCTACAACAAGAAAGATCAACACACATGGTCCCAAACAGTATCAAACTGTTTAAATTATAGTTTCTTACATCTGTCAAAGTTTTGTTCAAAGATAGGTGCTATTTTCAATTGTTTCTGCAGAGACTATGACTGCTATCCCCTTGACCTCTCCTCACCTCAATCCTTTGAGTGACTCACACTTGATTTAGACTTTCTAATTACTTTTTGTTTAGGCAAAACCACTGAGCTGTATTTCAATCTGTTTTAAAACTAGTTACCATACCTGGGACATTTGACATAGTGTCCATCTATTAGCTGAGACTTGTGTTAAATATTTTCTTTGACATTTTTATATCCCTGGAGGTTAAGAAGGTTGGTGTGTTACCAGTTGGAATTCTTCTTTTTATGTTTTATTTTTTCTAAATATTTTTGAGTTTCTTCTCTAGATGAGGGAGACAAATGAAATGCAAATAGTCTCCTGTGCTGAAAACTTTGATACACAGGATTCACATGTACTTGCCATTGCTTATTATAAGTCTATCTAAAGAAAAGAGAAGAACAAAACCAACAGGAAAAGCCTCATGCCATGACCTGCTCTCCATACCTTTCTCCCTTTTCCCTGGCTCTGCCTCTTTGTCTTTTTCCTATCCTTGCTTCCATACTTCCATCAATTTAATTATCTCTTATTGAATATCCAGCAATCATATATTCTGATAACTGTTTTAGTCAGTAAGACGAATTCGAGCATGGTTGGCACTCTTAAGACTCAGAGGAGAGTTATTTATGGAGTTGAAAATAAGCCTTAAGTCTTTAAACTAATTTACCAACTTTTCCTCTAGATATAATACATCTTTGTCTACTTTTTAGCAAGATTTTCTTCTTCAGAAATGATTGAGTTTCCATAGTGAGTTAAATAAAATCTATAATACTTTTGGATTTCTATATCATTACTTTGACAGAGGAAGGTAAGGCGGGTGAGGAAGGACTGAAATATCAGAACCCATTATCAAAACTATACGCACAAGGCAGCGGAATGTTCAAATTTCAACTAAATGTGACCAGCTGTTAGGATCATTATATTCTGCTTAAGGTGAGTAAAAACCACAGCGCTACATATATTGGCATATGCTTTTCACATACATTTTCATGTGGCATTGTGGAAAGATTTGCATAGAATAATATAATTGAGATTAGGGTATCAATTTAAGTATTGAGTGAAGCTGTCAGCCTGTGAGGGTTTCCTCCTACAAATGAAAAGCTAAAACTTCCACCTTTCTTCCAGAACAGAACTAAGAAGACTCATGGGGCTAAAAAAGCATACAAATATAAAATGGATATAAAAAAGTCTTTTCATTTTTTTCAGACAGATTTTTACAGATTTTTATTGCTAGTGAGCGAAAAATCTTAACACTGTATAGTAGTGCTTCAGAATTGTACACTCAATGAACAGGAATTCCATTTTCAAGCTCTTCTGGGTGGGATCAAAAATTACTGCAGGAAAGGCTTCAGACTTAAGGCCTGATGTTAAACTCTGCAGAACCTGGGAAAAACATGTTTCTATATTGTGCTTGTAGAAGCTCCAAGGATTCTTGGTCATTGCCTGTCGAATACAGTATGCTATGTCTGTGGCAGGATACAGAGCTTTCTGGGTTTGAAAGGTGGCTTACTGAGAGCAGGTACATCTTCCTCTTTAGTGTCAGGGTCAAAATTAGTAGACAGCATGAAATAACTCCTTGGCTTAGATTCTCTTTGGGTTTTTCTGTCTTTTGGTTTTTTTTTTTGGGGGGGGGGTTTGGACTGAACACCAAGAAGATACTAAAATAAAACAATACAATACAAAACAAAACTTTTCTTTACTGTCTGTGATGAATACAGGCCCTACTTTCTTGTAGAGGATTTTGTGATTTCATGATTGTGTAAGTTGGGGAACTGGCATAGCTAGGGATTACCTCCCCCCAAGAAAAAAGATCTCAGTGGAAGGAAACACTGACTGTCCTGTACTATCTTTTATTTCTTCTTTTATATTTTAATCTTTGGCTTGTACTTTTGTCTGTTGAATATTGAGTTGTTTTATTTTAAATTGTGTTTCACCTAGGTAGACTATTATAACTGTTCTGTTTTTTCCTGCATCTTTCTATGACAATTTCTCTACCATTCCTCTATATAATTGCCCCTTGTATGTGTTTACACTCTGTTGCTGTGATAAACACCATAAACAAAAGCAACTTGGGTAGAAAAGGATCTACTTGGCTTGAACACCCTGTCACTAGTCCACCATTGAGGGAAGTAGGACAAGAGCTCAAGCAGTAAAGTCTGGAACCTTGGAGGAATGTTGTTTATTGGCTTGTTCTCCATGGCTTTCTCAGTTTGCTTTTTTATGCAGCCCAGACCCAGCTGCTTAGGAGTTGCACCACCCATAGTGAACTGGGCTGGTTTTGATACATCACCACCCAAGAAAATGTTCTACAATTGTTCCCAGAAGACAATACAATGTAGGCAATACCTCTATTGAGAGTTTCTCTTCCCAGTTATGCCTATGCTGGGTCAAGTTGACAAAAATTAACAACATACCCTCTTTTTCATACTTTATTGTCTCTCGTCCCATTATTATCTCCTTTTAACTATTAATACTTTTAGTTCCAAAAATCTATAAATTATGCATTCCCTCTGATCAGTACCCCAGGGCTATTCTCTCCGAAACTTACAGAAGGTACAACTGAAATACAGTGTTTTTTACTGTGAGCTGACACAAGGACTCCTGTCAAATAATTGTATCTGTTAGTGAGGTTTCCTTCCACCATACACAGTAGTGAATAACACAGGCTTATAACTGAAGACTCATGTGAAATCAGGAAGATGCACATAAAAATAATAAACAAAATTTGAGATAAAGGGATAAAATAAAAATTAAAACCAGAGAACCCACCCATCCCAACAGATGTAAAAATCAAATCAACCCCCATGAAAAAACACAACAAGGACATGTGCATGTGTACACACACACACACACACACACACACACACACACACACACACACACGAGAAATTAAACCACTGTGCTCCCTCCATATCAGTACTTCCTCAGTACTGGAAACTAAAGATGATGAAATAGTCAATCTAAAAAAAATTTAGAGAATAGAGTCTGACTTTTAAAAGACTCAGTGGCCTCATAGATATACAATCATATTAATTAAGGAAATTAATTCAGAACCTAGAAAAGAGAGTTTTCAAAGTAGCTGAATCTGTAGCTTGGAAAACAAAAGTGGTGAAATCTTTCTCAGGAATTGGGACTCTGAAAAAGATCCAAATAGAAATACTGGTAATGAAAGAGTAAGCAAATCAGGCAAAGCAGAAGGATTAATTATACCAGAGGAGGACACAGCCAAAGGTGTGTGTATGTGTGTGTGTGTGTGTGTGTGTGTGTGTGTGTGTGTTTGCATGATCAAAATTCCAAGAATTCAGTAGATGTTCAAAGCTCCAAACCTAAATGTCCTCTTAGAGCAAAAGAAAGAACTAAGGAAAAGTAAGATATCCATACATATGTTTTGTTGTTGTTGTTGTTGTTGTTTTAAATTATACCAGAGAAATTTCCAACTTGTGGCAGGGTGGTAGAGAGGCCCTAAAAGGCTATTATGCAATGCTGTGAAGGCAAACCCTCAACTGAATCTGAGAATTCAGGATAGTAGAGATCCCAGAACTGACATGTCTGCCAGTGGAAGATGCAGGTGTGGAGTAGAGCCAGTCTAAGCCTAAGAGAGAAGCTATGTGTACTGCAGGTTCAGAGCTGGAGGTGTGGGCTACCTAAGCTTGTTGGAGCTCAGCTTAAAGTATCACAAATCTCAGGTTCCAGGCACAGAGCTGCCAAATTTGATCTATATTTTGCTGGAATTGGGCTTTGCTTTCAAGTGACTGTTTCATACTCCAGTTCTTCCACTTTGGAATGTGAGTGCTTCTGTGCTATTATGTATTGGCGACATTATTTTATCAGAGGTCACAGTTTACATTTTTCAAGTGCTAGGACTTAAGGACCATAAAAGCTTTCATGTTGGACTGTTTTATATTAGAAGATAAATATCTTTGGAGTCAAGGAATAGAAAGTCATGGCTTATAAGTGATGTGTTTTGCTGTCAAATTAACAAGCAGTAGACTTATGATGATTATGATTGTCAACTTGGTACAATCCTGAATCACCTGGATAGGAGTCTAGATGTGGTATTATCTACATCATGTTGGGCTCTGGGCACCTTTGTAAGAAATTAGTTTGATTGCATTAATTATTTGGAGAAAAGTCTCAAAATACATGGTACCCTTCTCTGGGGTTGGATCTGAGATATTAAAAGGGAGAATATGAGAGGCTGAGCTAAGGACAAACATGCATAACTTAACTTGTTCCTTTCTGCTCTGAGCTGTGGATGTAACCTGGTCTGCTGCTTCAAGTTTTTGCCATCTTGGCCTTCCTCCAGTGATGGACTGTATTTCCTCTGGAACTGTCAACCAAAGCAAAACCTTTCTCCTTTGATCTTTCTCTGTCACTGCCTCTTATAGCAGCAGAAAGGCAGCAATGACACACCATCTAGGCACATATAAAGGCAGCAAGGACACCACCTAAGAGACACAAAAAAGGTATTTGATAAAGGTCAACATCCTTCTGATAAGGTTAATAAAAATCTACAAACAGAAGGAACATATTCCAACCTAATATAGGTTACTGTGGTGATTTGAATATGCTTGGCCCACGGGAGTGACACTATTAGGAGGTGTGGCCTTGTTGGAGGAAGTGCATCATTATGGAGGTGGGCTTTGAAGCTCTGCCCAGTGTGGAAGAGACAATCCTGTTGGCAGCCTGCAGAAGAGCCTGTCTCTTCTTGGTTACCTTTGGATCAAGATGTAGAACTCTTGGTTCCTCCTCTAGCATTGTGTCTGCCTTGATGTTGCCATGCTTCCTGCCTTGATACTAATGAACTGAACCTCTGAACCTGTAAGCCAGTCACAATTAAATGTTGTCCCTTATAAAAGTTGTCTTGGTCTTGGTATCTTTTCACAGCAATAAAGCCCTAACTAAGATAGTTACATAAAATCCAGCCTATACTATATTAAAAGGGAAAACACAGCATATCCCTCAAAACCTAGAATGAGACACCTGCCTGCTCTTTTCATTCTTATCCAGTAGTACTTGGACCTTTATCTAGAACAGTAAGACAAGTGAAGTAACTAAAAGTGAGGAAAGAAAGATATCAAATTATTCATATTTATAAGTGAGCCAATCCTAAACATAGATACAGAGTTAACAGACACAAATCAATACCTTTTCTGAATATTAATAATAAACTTGCTGAGAAAAAATGGGAAAACCTTAGTCACAATATCTTGAAAGGAACATCTAGAAATAACCTGATAATGAAGGTGAAAAAGCTCTACAATGAAAACTTCAAAATGATGAAGGAAGAAACTGAAACACTGGAACACAGGCTTACACTTAGGGTCAGACACAAATAGCACTGGATAAATGGCTGCAATATGCAGACATGCTTTAGTGCAAAATTCATCATAATTCCAAAGGTATTCTTTCAGAACTAAAAGGATATTAAAATTCATATAGAAACACAAAAATAGGCATATGCAAAATATTCATATGCAGAAAGAGCAATGCTAAAGGCAATACAATATTTGATCTCAAATTATACCATCGAGCCATACATAGTAACAACCCAGCATGATAGTAACATGAAAACAGATAAGTAGACCAGAAAAATGCACACATTTACAGGCACTTAACTTTTGACAAGTGTCAAAAGCATACAGCGGAAAAAAATCCTGCTCAACAAGTGCTGCTGGGAAACAAGTTTCAATACATGAAGGAACAGAGCTGAGTCCTATCTTGTGCCCTGCACAAAAAGCAATTCAAGACAAATGAAAGACCTTAGTATAAGACCTGAGACAGTGAAGGTGGTGAAGGAAACCTTAGGGGAGAGGTCATGATGTTGACAGGAAAGGGTTTCTGAGAAGGAGATTGACAGCATAGAACAGAATCCTGAGCACGAATGGGTGAGATCATACAGATAACCCAGCTCTGCACAGCAGAGGGGGCAGTAAGCAGGCTATGAAGCATCTGTAGAATGGGCAAAAAAGTTGTTGGCTAGAATCTAACCTATGTGCAGAACTGAAAAAATTAAAAATAAGAGAGCCTCTGATCAGTAAATAAGCTAATGAACCGAAGGAACAATTTTCCAAAGAAATAATACAAATGCCCAAAAAGTATTTGAAAGTGCTTAAAACATCATTACACACAAGGGAAATGGACACCAAAGCTTCTTTGACTGTCACCTCACCCTAGTACAAAAACACATGACAATAAATGCTTATGGGGTGTGTTGGGAGAAAGTTGGTTTATCACTGCTGGTTGGAGTGGAAACTGATGCAGCCACGATGTGAGGCAGTGTAGATGTTTCTTATAAAACTGAATTAGGACTCTCATATAACCCAGTTTATTATGACCAGGTATATATGCCAAAGGATCCCAAGTCCTAGCACAGAGATACTAGCAAATCAAATTTATCTTTGCACTATGTATAATTGCTAGGAAATAGAATTATCCTAAAGATGAGTGGGTAGAGAAAATGCACAATGGACTTTCTCTACACTGTTAACTATTTGAATGATGAAATGTGTAGGAAAATGAATGAAATAAAAATCACTATGGTAAGAGAAACAAGACAGACTCAGAAAAATAGGCACTGCATGTTCACTCTCATATGCAGAATCTAAATGCTAACTACTGAGTGTATAAGTGCAGATGCACACACTTGGGTAGGTCATAGAATTAGAAGGGGACCATGAAAGGGAAGAAGGGAGGGGAGGGAAATAACAGAGATGTCATAGAATATATATGACATGAAAGCAGGTGAGTACCGTTCAGATGTAGGAAGGAGACTAACAGGAAGAAGTGTAGTAAAATGCGGGAGAAGAGTGAGTGAGGGATAAATACCAACAAAGACTGTGTTAAAGTGTCATAGTAAAATATGATAATGAAATAATGATATAATTATTATATCATATCATAATGAAATAATTTATTAATTTTTATTCTATTTTTTAATTTGACAAATAAGGTTCTTAGTCATAATTTTAATACTTATAAGTAATCAACATTGTATTCAAGGCTTATATTAGTACTCTGATGACCAACAGTGATATAATTTTGTTACTTGTGGCCTTGAGGAAACATGGCAAGTTTTACTTGGTGGCAGTTTCTGTGGCTCATCTGTCCTCTGAATTTTCTTTTATGTTTTCTGGGGTTTGGACATCTTACTTTCTGTATCCTGGAACATTAATTTAATAAATGTTTTCAAAAAATATGCAGAATTAATTTTATTAGCCTTGAATATCTGATTTACTCTCATTAAGCTGGCTGATAATTTTTACCTAATGGTTTTATTATCACCCATCAACTTGCTGTTCAAAAGCTCACTTAATATTCTGAGACATATATGCAGATTTCTACCTTGATGTCCTTTCTTGGAGAAACCTAACCTAAGCCATAGCACAAGGAAACTATGAAAGAATTTATCTGTCATCAAGAAATTGAACCTCTAACATGTGCTCTTACTACTTTATTTGGTTCAGGAATCATCTTAAATTCTGATAACACAACAGTACTCATGGTTGGACATTGTTTGTTAGAACTCATTGTTTCTTCCTAATGCTATTCTATAATGTTAGTTATCTGAAGGAAACCTAATGGCCATTTATTGTCAGCTTTCAAAAACCATCTATCTAGTAAGCCTCAGAGACATGATTCAATGACATGGAGATTGCTTTGTGCATAGCTTTTATTTTCCAGTTTTATAATTGCAATAATAATCTCTAAGGAGTCAGTAAATGACTGGAAATGTTTGACCAGTAAACACAGCTGAGAGTGTATAGACTCTAACCTAGTTTTCTCTTTGACTAAATCAGCAGCTATTTTCTGTGATTGTTGTTGTTAGCAGTGGAAACAATCACTGCAATGGAGAAACCATTACTAATTGTGTAGAACTTAAGACTGGCTGTTTCTCATTGTGAACAAGAGAATTTTGGCTCATCACTAAAACAAGACTGGGAGTAACACAACTGCTTTTTCTGATTATTGTAGTAGCTATTCTTGTGTCTGTGATGTGTAAGCTCGTGTGTGCACAAGTGTGTATGTGTGTGTGCATGTGTGTGTATATGTGTGTGTGTGTGTATGTGTGTGTGTGTGATGTTTAGTCTTAATTGTCAATTAGGATATAAGACCATTTGAGAGATAAGAATCTTGGCATGCCTGTCAGAGTCTGTCCTGATTACATTGCTTGATACTGGAAGAGCCATCTTAATTATGAACAGAGCCATTGCCAAGATGTATAACATGGAGAAAGCAAGCTGAGAACTTGTACATATGCATTAATTACTTCTTGTTTCTTGATGGTAGGTGCAATGTGACTACCTCCCCAAGGTCCTGCAGCAGTGGCTTCCTTTATATGACAGGGAGTAACCTGAACTATGATCAAGAACAAACCTCTTCTCCTTTAAGTTGCTTATGTCAAAATATTTTGCCTCATAAATAGAAAAAAGAATGAAGGCTGCATGTGTGCCTGTGTGTGTGCCTCTGTGTGTGTGTGTGTGTGTGTGTGTGTGTGTGTGCTTTACATGTGTTTATCATTGCCCAAATAAGGAAATCAGAGGTCAACCTTGGCTGTCTGCCCTGACTTTTTATTTTATTTAAAGTAGGATCCTTTTATTATTGACCACAGGGTATGCCAAGTTACCTCGATCCCAATTTTCTGATGATATCTCTCGTATCTCAGACTCTTTTCTTGCTGTAGAAGTGTTCACATAGTTTTCTGGAACACAAGGTCCTCCTAGTTGAGCAGCAAGTGTTTTATGTATTTACCATCTCCTCAGCCTGTGGTGTCATCTCTTAATGCAAAGATGTATGTTTATGTGGCTATTTTACGAAAATAAACTGATAATGTTAGATGAGATAAAATTTTAATTTTAATTTTTAAGAATCCAGATTCATAACTTCTACAGAGCCAAGGTTACTTAACTTCACTTTTGTTCTTCTAATTCACATTGTTACAGAGGCATTTTGGGAAAAGATTGGGATGAATTTGTTAATCAATAGCTGCCTATACTGCAAAAAATAGCCCCCCTTCTCTCTCTCTCTCTCTCTCTCTCTCTCTCTCTCTCTCTCTCTCTCTCTCTCTCTCTCACACACACACACACACACACACACACATACACACACACACTCATGGGTAAAACTTTTGAAATAGGCTTGCTTTCTAAGACGCTTCCTTTGCTACCTCCATGTGAACATTCAATTGGCCTTTGAGTGCCCCAGCATTCATTAGCCCCATCAGACTTCCTGATTCCTCAAGCAGAACTATGCCACAGCCCAGCCAGCTGCTAGGCAGCTCATCACACAACGTCAACCACAGGCTCACTGTCATCACAATGGCTTCTTTTTAAATCCACACCCATTACTTCTTTTAAGGACAGTCTCTCAAATTCTCTTCCCCAGTACTCAACACCGCCCTCTTCAGTTCACATGTACGTTTTCCATCTCATTTCAACCATATTAACTGTACAGCATTTAATGTGGCATGTGTCATTGCATCCATTTCAACCTACCATGTATCTTTTCACCTATCAAAATCACTCATTCATTGATATTGTAGTTATTGGTACATGTCTTACTGTTAATTTCTTTTAAAAGATAGTATTCATTTCTTAAATATGGATTTTATTTACTATGAGTCAAGATAGACTTGAAATTAAATAAAGTATCAAAATTAAATAATTAACATCTGCAATTCTTGAAGAGGAGAGTCTGTAAATAGATAATGATTATCTTAGCTGTTGTATTTGGATGTCTCTTCTCCCGTGTGCTGTCCTAACCTCCTATGCATTTCAGCTGTGTTAGCTCGATGGTGATTCTGCTCCCAATTCTAAGGCCTTTTGACAATTGCAACTAAGCGAGAGGTATAGTTGGCCTTCCAGAGATTTATGCAACTGTGACGCCTTAAATCAAAGCATTTATTGAATTTAGGATCAAATATTGAGCTAAACACACATGCAAAGCTATGTGATAGCGGATCACATGGGGAACGGGCAGGACTCACAATGTTCATTCCACTCAAAATTTTTTTTTTATTTATTTTTGATACTTTATTTACATTTCCAATGTTTCCCCTTTTCTGGGTCTCCTCTTTGGAAACCCCCTATCCCCTCCCCCTCCCCGCCTCTGTGAAGGAATTCCTCCTCCCACCTACCTGCCCACCCATTCCCATATTCCCACCTTGACATTCCCCTTTACTAGGGCCTCTAGCACCCTCAGGCCCAAAGTCCTCTCCTTTCTCCCTGATGGCCATCGAGGTGATTCCTCTGCCTCATATGTAGTCCAAACCATGGGTCAATAGATGTGTATTCTTTGGTTGGTGGCCTGAACTCCAGGATGACCAGGGGGAGGGTCAGGCCCATTGACTCTCTTGCTCCCTCCATGGGGCTACCAATTCCCTCTGCTCCTTCAGACCTTTCTCCAACCCCTCCGTCTGGTACCTCACTCTCAGTCCAGCGGTTACTGTGAAGTGAAACTTGGACTTTCTGAACGTTTGGGCTAATATCCGCTTATCAGTGAGTACGTACCATGTTCGTTCTTTTGTGACTGAGTTACCTCACTCAGGATGATATTTTCAAGTTCCATCCATTTGCCTGCAAATTTCATTAACTCATTGTTTTTTTATAGCTAAGTAGTACTCCATTGTGTAAATGTACATTTTCTGTGTCCATTCCTCTGTTGAGGGACATTTGGGTTGTTTCCAGCTTCTGGCTATTATAAATATGGCTGCTATGAACATAGTGGAGCATGTATCTTTGTTACATGCTGGGGCATCTTCGGGGTATATACCCAGGAGAGGTATAGCTGGGTCCTCAGGTAGTATTATGTCCATTTTTCTGAGGGTCTGCCACACTGATTTCCAGAGTGGTTGTACCAGCTTGCAATCCCACCAGCAATGGAGGAGTGTTCCTCTTTCTTCACATCCTCGCCAACATCTGCTGTCACCTGGGTTTTTGATCTTGGCCATTCTGACTGGTGTGAGGTGGAATCTCAGACTTGTTTTGATTTGCATTTCCCTGATAA
>CM052712.1:3413232-3437275 GCA_028551405.1 Uromys caudimaculatus | reverse complement strand
AAAACCATCCAGTGGAAAAAAGACAGCATTTTCAACAAATGGTGCTGGTTCAACTGGCGGTCTACATGCAGAAGAATGTGAATTGATCCATTCTTGTCTCCCTGTACAAAGCTCAAGTCCAAGTGGGTCAAAGACCTCCACATAAAACCAGATACACTGAATCTAATAGAAGAGAAAGTGGGGAAAAGCCTCGAACACATGGGTACAGGGGAAAAGTTCCTAAACAGAACACCAATGGCTTATACTCTAAGATCAAGAATGGAGAAATGGGACCTCATGAAATTGCAAAGCTTCTGTAAGGCAAAGGACACTGTCAATAGGACCAAACGGCAACCAACAGATTGGGAAAAGATCTTTACCAAACCTCCCTCCGATAGAGGGCTAATATCTAACATATAAAAAGAACTCAAGAAGTTAGACTCCAGAAAACCAAATAACCCCATCAAAATATGAGGGACAGAGCTAAACAGAGAATTCTCAGCTGAGGAAATTCGCAGGGCTGAGAAGCATCTAAAGAAATGCTCAACATCCTTAGTCATCAGGGAAATGCAAATCAAAACAAGTCTGAGATTCCACCTCACAACAGTCAAAATGGCTAAGATCAAAAACTCAGGTGACAGTAGATGCTGGCGAGGATGTGGAGAAAGAGGAACACTCCTCCATTGTTGGTGGGATTGCAAACTGGTACAACCACTCTGGAAATCAGTTTGGTGTACCCTCAGAAAAATGGACATAATACTACCTGAGGACCCAGCTATACCACTCCTGAGCATATACCCAGAAGATGCTCCAACATGTAATAGAGACACATGCTCCACTATGTTCATAGCAGCCATATTTATAATAACCAGAAGCTGGAAACAACTCAGATGTCCCTCATTAGAGGAATGGATACAGAAAATATGGGACATTTACACAATGGAGTACTACTCAGGTATTAAAAACAATGACTTAATGAAATTTGCAGGCAAATGGATGGAACTTGAAAATATCATCCTGAGCGAGATAACTCAGTCACAAAAGAACAAACAGGGTATGTACTCACTGATAAGTGGATATTAGCCCAAACATTCGGAATACCCAAGTTTCACTTTACAGTAACTGCTGGACTGAGAGTGAGGTCCCAGATGGAGGAGTTGGAGAAGGGACTGAAGGAGCTGAGGGAGTCTGCAGCCCCATGGAGGGAGCAACAGTGTTAACTGGCCTCACCCCCCCCCCAGGTCCTCATGGAGCCTGGACCACCAACCAAAGAATACACATGGAGGGACCCATCGTTCAGACCACTTATGTGGCAGAGGAGGGCCTTGTTGGCCATCAGGTGGAGGAGAGGCCCTTGGACCTGAAGGTGTTAGAGGCCACAATATAGGGGAATGCCAAGTTGGGAATATGGGAGTGAGTGGGCGGGTGGGTGGGAGGTGGATTTCCCTCAAAGAGGTGGGGGAGGGGGAGGGGATAGGTGGTTTCCAAAGAGGAGACTTAGAAAGGGATAAACATTGGAAATGTACATAAAGTATCCATAAATAAAAATAAAAAGAAAAGGAAAAAAAAGAAAAGAAAAAGAAAAGGAAGTTTACTCAAAGTTGTCTTGACTCTGGTCATTAGACTTGAGAGACAGAGATAACCAGATACACTGTATTCTTATACATCTAGTTTAAACTATAATTCTTAAACTATGTTTTCTAGAAAAGCAGATACTTGCAGTCTTTTTTATCTCTAATGTTTGTTGCTTTCTCTCTTAAAACAAACAAAACTGTTAGTTCTTTATGAAAGTTTCATACAAAGTGTTTTGATCATATTGTCCCTGGCAGTTCTTCCTAAATGTACTCACCCTTTCCCTAGAGTTTTTACCCCTTACTGTTGATAAACAGCCTCCAGTATCAGGTTGTAATGCTCTAATATTTGTGGCTGTGTGGTCTTCCTCTGGAGAGCAGGTGACTTATCGGAGGCTACAGTCTTTGAGAAAACGGTCCCTTTCCCAACTCCTAACAATTGTCAATAACTTACTGGCTAGAG
Organism: Uromys caudimaculatus; assembly: GCA_028551405.1. Classification (NCBI taxonomy): domain Eukaryota; kingdom Metazoa; phylum Chordata; class Mammalia; order Rodentia; family Muridae; genus Uromys; species Uromys caudimaculatus. Next base: position 3,435,262 of record CM052712.1, on the reverse strand, counting down.
GCGGGAAATGGTCTGGGTTTGGCTTGCCCAGGTTTCCTGCTCGTTCTCAGAACCTCTGTGCAGCTGCCTGCTGGGCCCAGATGCGCCACTGTAGTCATTCGCCGCTTTGCTTGTTTTCTGCTCTCTCTGAAAGGGTCCCTGAACCTTAGGGACAAAGTTATAGTATATATGTTCCATTTAGGATGTACACCCTGCAGTCAAATATTCTCTGCACTTGGCCGGTTGTGGGTCCCTGTGAATCCCCACAAATAGAAGCTTCTTGGGTGCGGGCTGAGAGATGTATTGATATACTCTATATTTTTTCAGTCTTCATTGTCTACCTCTAAGGTTGGTCACTTTCTGCTTTTTGTCCTCATTTTAAAATAAACATCATTTCTCCTTTTACTTTCTACCCTTTTAAGGCATTTTTGATGTTTTTCAACTTGTTCTGCTTTAGTTACAACTCATGAGAATACATTTCCATTGTGACAGGTGAAGCTGGCTATTAGACACCTCTGCTTTTAGGTTAGGTAATCTTTTCAGTTCTGTTATTCACAAGATGGCACGCCAAGCATCTGCATTATTTTGGGCTGTGGTGCTCCCACACTAACTAACCAGTCATTAGTTTCTTCTTCATCATCTCCCACTGGAAATGCTTCCTAGAGTGTTTTACAGTCTTTGGTTTGGTCCTGACTGCTTTATGTTTGTTTGTGTATTGTCAGGATCTTTTGTCACACATGTTTATTTTGACCATAGTCTATAGAATTTGGGGAGTATTATCTAGTTCTTTCCTTCACTTTGATATAGAAATCTGATAGAAATTACCACTAATGCCTTCATTATTTTTAAACATAAAACAGTACTTTCTAAGTATGTAGGTGCAGAGCACACAAAGCTATGTATGAGTTCCATAGCCTAAAGATTCTAGTTGACATAAAAAAAAAAAAATCTAAGTGAAACTTAGTAGTGAAAACTTAAAATGCATAATTACTTTACCTCTAAATCTCAATAACAATTTAAAATCAGCTAGGAACCATGTAAAAAATTATCTGTGAATTTACAGCTGGAGAAATGTTTGGGTTCATATAGAAAATTTATAAGGAAAAGTCCAGTATAAGCATTTAATTTGCCTCTTTATTGTTTACATTAGACATTTACAAACAGTATGGTATTTATTTGTACTTTTATAATGGCACTATATATGTAAAAAATTGGACAAACTTAAAAATTTAAAAGAAAGATGGATAAACATTGTTCTATGACTGTGAGCCTAGTATATGTATAATTTAGATGCCATTCCTGTTGGTGTCCTGCAGCTTTTCAGGAGAGCACCATCAGTTCCTCTAAGAGGCCTGGAATGAATGTATAAATGAATGCATAGATAGGATAGTGGCCCTTTTCTTTTTAAAATAGCCATGGCAGTTGTAATGTCCTCTTATGATCCAATCTACTGAACATTGTCTTAAAATTGTGTTTGTGATAATGAAAGGAAATTAGATTCTGATATAACTTTTTGTCCTGAATATTCCCAGGTGGGTAAAACAGCACTGCATGTTTTCCTTGTGATGCTCAGATAAAGTTATTCTAAGAGTCTCTATTTAGCCTGAAATCTTTAAAAGCAAAGCGTTTACTTTGAAATTGTGTTAATCTAATCTATAATAGTCATGCTTATAAATTATAGCCAGGATAGTTTGACAACATGCTTATAATAAAGGTTTCCTGTTGATATAATAATTAATTAGTAATTAGAACAGTCTTTGGCACTTCAAAAAAAATGACACATCTATTTGGGAAAAATTGAACCACCAAACTGATAACAATAAGTAAGTCTTTTATACAATATTTTATAGACTTTGATATGGGCAATGAGTCAAAATGTAGATGGGCAAGCTGTGCAGTTTTAAATACATATTTTCTTTTTCATTATTTAAAACAATTTTAAAAATTAAATATGTTTTGATCACATTCTTCCCCTTTGCCAAGTCCCTTCAGACCCTCTGCCTATCCTACCCATCCAACTTTAAGTTCTTTCTCAAAAACCAAATATGCCCCCCAAACATCCCCCAATCAATAAAACAAAACAAAACACCTTCAAATAATAAATAAATAAAACCTACCAATCTGTAATCAAATAATAGGAGACAAAATACTGATAGAAATTCCCTGTCTACATATACATTCTGAGGTAAGTATGGAAAAATAGGAAAACACTTTCATTTTATTACAAATTTTCTTTTCTTTCTTTCTTTTTTTTTTTTTATTGACTTCTGAACATGAGCCCTGTCCTGACTGGTTGATATACCCAATGTCACTCCATCAGAGAGAACCAATTTCCTGTCTTCCATCAGGGATCAATGGCAGTACAGTTGCTAACTTCTACCTTAGTAGATAGGTTTTTATTTGCTCCCTCATTTTTGGACAAAATATAACAAAATAAAACATGATAATATAAAACAGCTCTCATATCAAAGTTAGACAGGATAAACCAGCAGAAAGAAAAGAGTCAAAGAGAAGGAACAAAAAATAGAAACGTTTTTGCTTATACACTCAGGAATACCATAAAAATACTAAACTGATAGCAATAATATATGTGTAGAGGACTTAACTAGCTATCACTTGTCACCAAATGAAGCTTACAGTACTGAGATTGAGTTACATCTAATTGAGTTGTTGGCCAAAGGGTGCCCATGGGAATCCCTAAACAACATAGGTTGCTCTCCCAAAACTGACAGTAATGCCCCAATGGTGAAGCCAACACCTACACATCTAATTAAACATGGAGATATCCAGTGGCTGTGTACAAGAGCCTGTACCCCTATGTTTAATCTCTTCCATAGAGAAAGCAAAGGTGCCTACTCCCAAACAATCACTAAAAAAATCAAACAAGTCTCATGAAAGACTTGGTTGAAATTAAAAAGGATTAATTGTTAGCATACTCTTTGTTTAAATTGCCAAATTTGTTATTCATGTAGAAAAATCATACCATGATCATTTTTAATGTCCCCACTGCTTACAAAAGGCTGCATGAGTTTTGTAGAACCAAAGTAAAATAATTGTTATGAAAATAACTGACCTACTGTTTTTGCTTAAAGGAAACCTTTGGCATTAGAAGATGTAAACGTACAGAGAGTAGGATGCATCACAGCAAGGAATCCCAGAGCAGTACAGCCTGCACTGACATTATGCTAATTAGAGGCTTGCATCACTGACACCTGCACAGCTTAGTAAGACACAACGCAGCTTCAAGGTCTCTGTCCTTTTGTTGTTTCAAAATTCTGGTCTTGAAATAGTGATGTTATAAATATTAATAAAGATAGCATGAGCTTTGTAAGTAGATTCCAGGAAGACTAATGACTTCCAGCTAAATATCAAGTCATTATTCTAACAGACCTTTTACTAGGCAACAAAGATGGAACGACATGGTAGGCCTTTCAAAAGGTCTCAACAAGCAGTCAGTTGAGACAAAAAAAGTTACATAAACTAGTTATTTGACCTAAACAGACTATGGATTTACTAACTAGCCTTTAGTTATCATCACACAACACTATACTGGGCAGGATAATTTTTTATTTCTATAATTTGTTGTAGTTCCAACTGGTGTGAGTGCACATACATGCACACAGATCATTACATAGACATCTCTAAAAGAACATGGAGCAATAAAACTACTTACACAAGAATATACAGAGTAAAGTATCAATTTGTTTTCTATTTATCAAAACTGTAGTCTATATTTTTAGTAGATGCCAATTAATATAAATGAAATTGTGGAAAGCAAAGAGCAAGAATGTACATAAACTTCACGGGACTGATGCCCAGAGGTGATAGGAAGGAGAAAGAGATGGGCAAGGAGGCAGAAGGCATGACGCTGTGTTGGAGCATGATTGTGGACCATAAAATTGTGTGGGGTGATGGTCACACTAACCCCGTATTAGAAGAGTGAAGCTAGGATATTGGAACTTATTATTGCATTGGAATATAAGCATATTTTCAACTGTATTGGACTGATTTAACACTTAAAATGTCTACATCCAGTGTGTGGTGAGAGAGATGACAGGATTAAAGAAAGAGCCAGACTTTTGTTGTTCTCCAAAAGTCTCTTTCATACATACTGTCTCTTAACCAAATTATATGAAACAACTCAGTAAACCTGACTGTGTTTGTCAATAAAGCTTTTCTTACTTGATTAGTATTAGTGCTATGGATAAGAATAACACATATAGGCTTCATATATTTGAATGCTTAGCCATCAGGATATGGTGATACTTGACAGGGTGTGGCCTTGGTGAAGGAAGTGTGTTACTTGGGGTGGCCTTTGAGTTTCAAATGCTCAGACTAGGCCCATAGTCTCTCTCTTCTTTCTGTCCACAGATCTTTATGTAGAAGCTCAGTTGCTTCTTTAGCACTGTATCTGCTACCATGCTCCTCACCATGATGGCATTGGATTAGACCTCTGAAACTCTTAAGGCAGCCCCAACTAAATGCCTTCATTTATAAGAGTTGCTGTGGTCATGGTGTCGTTTCCCAGCAAAAGAACACTAAGACAAGTACATTCTATGACTGAATGAGCTTTTCTACAACTATATTTAGAATGTGAATGTCATCTATTATTAAAATAGGAGTTGATGGAACATGTTTTGGCTCACTAAAAAAATAATAGAGAAAATTATGTCCTCATACTGAAGAATATGTAAGAGATAAGACATGCAAAGAACTCTCAGTGTGGGAGGCAATAAGTATTGTCTTGGTGTGAACTTCTGAGGATGAATGTAAACATGTATAATTAACCACTCCCTAATTGGTTATATGTTTAGAAATCTCCACATCTAATTAGTTGCATCTGTATTCATGCTTGAATGATATGTGCTTACTTTAAACTCACTTTATATAGGATACATAGTACTTGTGTGTGTGTGCGTGTGTGTGTCTGTGTGTGTGTATGTGTGTGTGTGTGTGTGTGTGTGTGTGTGTGTGTGTGTGTGTGTGTGTGTAAATCACCAGCTAAAAAGGCCTTTTGTTTCCTTCTTTAAACCTGACACTTTGAACATGGTACAAAATAGAATTATGTGCCACCTTTACATGCAGATATACTAATGCCATATAGAAGTCTTCATTTGAAATCAAGTACCCTCAAGAAAATCTTATCTAGTCAACAAAACATATATTGCAGGTCTGTGCTTCATGTCAAACACCTTAGATCTGTATGTGAGAATGGCCAGAAATCCCATTAACAGATTCAAAAATAGTACAGAAAGATATTATAAACAGCTGCCCATTTCTATAGCAAAGTTTAAGCTTCTTTCTTGAAATGGTACAACTCAAATAACAACACTAGGGACTGTCCTTGTTTGGGAATAGTTAATAGCCTTGTGCTTTCCTCACTGTTATGTACAAACAGGAAAGGAAAATGTTAAAATCTCAAAGGCTAAAGCCACAGAGAAATTATACAGCCGACTGAGAAAGTGTTAACTTTGATTCTGCATGCTAATGCTCTTCCAGAGAATAAAGAAAAACACATTTGTTAACTGTGTGAAAGCAGTACTCATTTTTAAAGAAAAAGCTTTAAGCTGTGTCAAATCTAATAAGGTATATTTTACTTAATGTGCTCAAATGGCTGAATTATATTTAAGCTTTAAGATGGAGAGATAATGAAATAATCTTTATAGCTTATGATCCAATAACAACAACAATGTCAAGGAGACACAATTTATAACTTTGCTTAAATATTCTGAAAATATTTTGCTATAATGTATTGGAAAATATCATAAAGTATATAGACAAGATTAACATTGTTAACTCAATGTTGATGATAATAATTGAAATGGTTTTCTCAAACTTTGTTCTTCTGAATGCAATTTCAGTAATATGGAACTTCATAATCTAAGAAATATGAGAAAATGTTGGAAATTGTCACATAAACTGCTTTGATTCAAGAGACTTTGTAGTGAAATGTAATCTCCCCAAGTAAACAGCCATTATGTTCAGAATAGAGACATGATCACACAATTTAAGTGTTTAGAACATGTATCTCTACTCCTGTGTTTTACTCCTGCCTTCTCCAGGATGATGCCATCCTACTGAGCAAACAAAGAGTCAGGTAAGGGACCAACATACAAGGGATCAGAGTCAGTGAAGAAAGTACTGCTTTTCTGTAAGCAGGTAAACATATCCTGGACTGATTTCCCTTACCTTGAAGGAAGACAATCTCACTGGACATAAATCCAGATAATACAAGCAACTGATGGTGATATCAATGACTTATCTGCTCAAAGGTCACTTTTGAAGCTTGCAAGGAGAACATTATTCCAGATCCTAATTGGCAAGTGTGTAAATGACCCTGTTGGTACTTGCGAAGCAAGCTGAACCTTTCCCCTCAAACACTGATCCTATGCCCTTTGCCACAGACTATGAGGTCTCTGACACACTCTCTGTTCTATCCAGAATGGATTTTGGAATATACCTTCAATAAGGCAGTCATCACATGACTGTGAGGTAATACCTAATGCAAAATAGTGTCATTAGAGAGCTTATATGAAATAATATCCTTTCTTTCATCTCAGTAATTACTGATTATCTATGAAATTCTTTGGGGAGGTCCATCTAGGACCTGGAATAGGTTTCTTAGATTATCTTCAGTCATAGGAGAAGCTGATTCTTGAGAGTAGAATTTGATGCAGGGTTAAGTCTTACAGATGAGATGTGCATCATGCTTTTTTAATGAAATTAAAAAACAAAGGAATGATGAGCTTTTGTTTGCTTGCTCATTTTTTTCTAGACAGGATTTCTCTCTGTGTGGCCCTGGCTATCCTGGAACTCACTTTGTAGACCAGGCTGGCCTTGAACTCAGGGATTCACTTGTTTCTACCTCTCAAGTGCTGGGGTTAACCACACCCAGAAATGAGTTTTATTTTGTGATTTAGAAATCCAAAGAGATTTTAAAAATCCACATTAAGTAGATAAACTTCTTTATTATAAACCCATGACTTTCATGTGTGGTTGGAACACAGCATGGCACCCTGGGCGCTCTGTGGCCTTCAGGTTCCTCTAAGACAGTACTTCTCCACCTGTGGGTGTAACCCCTTTGGATGGTGAATGATCCTTTCACAGAGGTCACATATCAAATACCCTACAGATTATATATTTACATTATGATACATAACACTATCAAAATTACAGAAAGTGAAACATTTGCAGAAATGGCCTAGGGTCAAATACAGTACAGCCATCATATGCGTGTATGAAGCATCTGAGTTCAGGCATGGCTGAAGCTTTGCTTAAGAGAAAGGATTTAGAGAAAAATATACCAACATTTGTTTATCATTAATATAACTTCAGGTTAATTTTTATTTATCTATTTTTTAGGGTTAGTTTTTTTGCTTATGTGTTCATGACAACCTCTCACTCCATAGCCCAAGCTGGCCTGGAACTCATTGTGTACCTAAGAGTGGTTTTAAACTTAGACCAATCCTTCTGTCTTAGCCTTCTGAGTGAGATTACAGTCATAAAACATGCTCAACCTCATGTTAATTTCTTTTTGTTTTCTCTCATGACATTTTCTGTGACTGGCTGCAATTTATTTTAAGTGAAAACTCAACACTAGAGAAGTATCACTTACAAGTCCAAGTTTAAGGAAAAGCTAAGGAAGAATACACAGGGACTTGTTGCAACCCAGGGACTAGTACCTTCTGTTCCCCTTCTTCCTCCTTACTGAGGGGATTCCAGGTTGTGCCTACCAGCAACACCACTGCAGTTGGGAAAAAAAAAGAGCAAAAGTCTCTGTATGGTTATGTATGGGAGATGGTTCTGATGCTTTGATCTGTGTTTACTAACACTGAAGGTCCTCATTCCCAATTGGATTTTGATCTATCACTAAAGATTCCAGTGGCTGGGGGTGGGGGGATGCGGTGGGACTTCTAGGTTCCCGCAGGCTAGGGAGAGGAAGAGAATCAGAAGAATAGGGAAGAAAGAAAGGGGACACAATAAAGGAGGAGATAAAGTCAACTAACCAGTAAGTTTCAGGTAAGTGGCCTCTGGCTATCTCCTCGACTGGTCCCTGGGTTCCAGGGGAAGATCTAGAAGTGCCCAGTCACTGAGTTAGCAAAGGCATTTTGAGAATAACTGGTGTGTGTGTGTGTGTGTGTGTGTGTGTGTGTGTGTTTTCTATTCACGCATCTGTGATAGCTCCTGGGTGGGTGTGGGAGTGCAGCCAGCCAAGAACTTAAAGCAGTGTAGACAAAACCACATACTACAAGTTATGCACTCACCTTGTTAGACAAATAGAGTTATAAGAGATATCAAAATTTCACATGAACATATTACACATGTAATTAGGACATTAATATTATAATAAAAAGCAACTTTCAAACCAGAGATACACCTTACTGAATAGTTAGGATCAAATATTAATGACCATTCAGAAATTTCCTACAATCAAGCTCTCCTTTAAATAGATTAGACATTCTGAAAGTAATATGTTTGTCTCACTACAACTATAGAATAAAGGAGAAAAATGCAGTCCCTTTCATATACATAGACATGCATTTGTGGAAACCCATTAGTGTTCTTTTTCTTAGCCAAAGTAAATTAGAAACAGAGCAACCACTCTTCAAGCTCATTAGAGCTTATCAGATTGCTTAAGGGCTATTGTTAGTGGTGTAATTAATAGTAAAGTATGAATTCTTTCCCAGGATGCTTGAATACAGTACACATATGTCCATTCTTGTCACTCTCATTCAGTATTGAACAGAGTATCATAGCTACTGCACTAAGATTAAAGAGAAGTCAAAGTTATAAGAACCAAAGACATAAAATTGTTAATAATTTTAGGTAATATGATTGAATACATACCAAATAAAAGGATTTACACAAATACAATAATGATTGTAGTTATTAAGCAATTTTGCTAGAATCTAGGGACATATAAAAATCTACAGTAACAGCAAAACATTTGATTTCTGATGCCATTAATAACAGCACCAATATTATTAAAATTTTATGAACAAATTTAATAGAGCATGTAAGACGTTTACATTAAAAAACTCAAAGTATTACTGAGAGAAATTAAATATTTAATAAGTAGCAAGATAGACCATGTTATAGAATATGGAGACTCAATTTTGCAGTCGCTTATTTTTGCTATATATTCAGTGACAACACAATCAAAATCACACTAGGGTTTTCATGGAAATTGACAACCATGTTCTATGCTCTGTGTAGAAATGTAAAGACTCTAATAATAGTCAAGGCAATAATGAAGAAGAAAGATGAGGCTAGGAAACTTACACTGGAAAATATTCAAACACCATCAAGACATGCTAATTAGTACCATGTGGTATTAAAAGAAGCCAATAGAATAGAATAATGATACTATAAATAGATCCAGATATAAACATCTGTTTTACCACTATGTTGCCACTCTAATCCAGTCAGGAAATGATGACATGAAATAAACAATGTTAGGTTGTAATTCTACCTTTGGATATATGGCTAAAAGTAATAAAAGCAAGTTAATAGGCAGAATATGATTATGCTTATAGCAACTATAAAAATAAGCATAACTTACCTGTGATTTCAAAACATATAAACAAACAAACAAACAACAAGAAACAGTGATTTCATTTGGTGAGGACAGGTGTGATATTTTGCTTTGAATGTAAAATGGCCCCAAAGGCTCTCTCATTGAACACTTGAACATGCTAGTGGCAATATTAAGAGGTGCTTGGTTCACAACGATGCAACCCTCATTTAGTGGGTTAATTAGTACTGAGTGGACTTTAGAGAAAGTGTTTCGTTGGTGGTTAGTCTTTGTGAAGTATGCATGTCACCTCAATCTCCTTCTTGTATCTCTCTGCCTGTTTTCTGGTTGCCATTAGGTAAGACTGTGTGAGAACAGAACCTTAATAGTGACTTCATACTCTTAGCCAAATTTGTTTTAGAAGGACCCTAAGAGACATAGAATAGAAATTCTTAATGTGAACATCTATGATATCAGAGTAGGCAAATATTTTCAAAATTGTCCACAAAAAATCCTATTTAAAATATTGGAAAGTTAGATTTAATAAAAATGAAGAGCTTATATTATGGAATGGGACTTCCTATAAGGATGAGGTAACACTGTAGAGAATCACAGATCCTATACATTTTGAGATTCTATCTACGTCCAGAAGTGTGTGTATGGATGCATGCTTATATAGGAACTTGGAGATCGATATCAGTTGTCTTCCTCCACCTCTCTTTACATCATGTTTGGAAACAGGCACTCTCACTGAGCCTGGAGCCTACTGATGTGGCTAGGCTACCTGCGGCAGCGTCGGAACTTCTGTAATCACTTCTCTGTCTTTGGGATTGCAGACATGGACCGCTGCACTCAGCCTTTTACGTGAGTGCTAGGGCTCACTCATGTCGTGATGCTTGTATGGCAAGAACAGACTGAGCCATCTCCCAAGCCCCTAAGACCAGATTAGGAACCCTTATCAATAATACGAACATTATTAATAGGGAACATAGTGGCATCAAAAGGAAAAAGCATATTCTAATCGGTCCATGAATGTGTAAAAGCTTCTTGTTTCAGGTTTGACTATTGTACTAATCCCACAGATCCCTCTGCCACTACTTTATAGCCTTATCTTCTGCGGGTAGAGCATATTTCTCAAACATAAATATTTATCACATAAGTATAAATAAAATCCCCAGTATAAAACTGAGTTCTTGGCACCAACAAATATTATTTCCTTGTTTAGACATTAGAAATGTCTTTCTGATAGTCATTAAGAATGAGTACCTTCTTTAGACACCATGGGAAATACGTCTGATATTTACAGAGGAGCACACGAATCAACACCTAAAGAGCGGACGATCCAAGGTGATACCTGACTTCTGGATATCACCTGCGTCTCCTATAAGTTCTGGGACACAGGTTACAGCTAAATTTCTGCTTTGACAGAGATAATTGGATGAGTATTTAGGTATCTGACAGGTGATGGGCTATGAGCCACACTCAGAGGGTCAAACCTCCCAGGGACTTTTGGGATTTTGGTTGGTGAACACACCTTCCATTACCCAAACACAATTCCCAGTTAAAGGTTGTAAGTTCAGTCTCATGGAGTGAGGAGTAGAAAGGCTGGTCGTAGTGCAGAGCTCTAGAATAGAGATTCCAGCAGGTGGGTAGAGCTCTGCTTTTGTCAGGTTACTCCTTCAGTGTTCCAGTTGCCATTTCTCTTCTTGCTTCTCACTGCTACTCCCCATGTATTTTGTGCTGCAGCAAGCTACACATAGCATCCATTCCCATAGCAGTCAGCTTGGACCAGGCACTGTTCTAGGTCTTATGAAAATAGCACATTTTCTATCAAAGGCCAGATATAAGTGCCAAACAACACGTATCATTCCGTGATATTAAGTAAGCGTGTATGTAAGGAATAAAAACATAGCAGAGCATGGATACAGACCGAAGAAGTCTGCTATGTTGTTTATTTTTTCCTGTAGCTTAAATAGAGTAGTCAAAGACTCAACTGAAAAGGGGAGATTTCAGCTGAGGTTAAAAAAAAAAAAAAAGTATGCAAAAGAACAGAATTTTGAGAGAGATGAGCTGTGCCCAAGCCCAGAGACGATTTGGTGAGTGGTTGGAATTAAAGAGCAACACGGGCCATAATGACTATAGTCTGGCTAGTTCTAGCAAATGGTGATGAGTTAGGTAAAAGTGAGAGCCACAAACCATCCAGTGTGGTGTTTGGAAATGACTGTGATCATGAAGTCCTCATGTCTCCTTCCAGCTGTGAGGAAAACTTGCCACTCCCCTTAGAGGAGATGAGTGACAGATAACACTTGGGCTTGTAAGTCATCAGTATAGAAAGATACATCAAATGCTCATGGCTGTTCCAAATAACAACCCAAGACTAGGGGCTTAAAAACCATCATTGATTTTTCTCAGATGTTCATGTTTTCTATTAGGGAAGGGCTCAGCTGGGCTTGCTGGTTATGCTTCAGTGTGATCACCTTGGTTCACTTACAGGGAGGTGATCGGTTGACAGTCATCTGGGGATAGGTGTACAGGCAAGATCGAGAGCTGAGCAAATGGTCCTTTCTCCATTGGCTGATTCATAAAGCTTGCTGTTCAGAGTGTGTGAAATAGGTGCAGGCAAGAAGATCTTTTATGGGTATGGTGAAAATACTGAGAAATTATACACAAGTATTATGCAAACATTGCTTTCAAAGGAGAGATTAAGTTTGAAGAGGAAAGGGGAGATCACATGTCTATTGTATTTAAACAAAAAAAAAAGTTTGAATAAAATCACATAAAAATTACTATAGATAAAGAACAGAACAGGTCCAATCCTAAGCAGTTTCAACATCTTAGGTTGAGCCCCGAAACAAATTCGACAAAGATGTGATGCACCGTATTTGATAACTTGTAAATCACAATACAGCCCTTAAGCCAGGCCTAGATAATGAGAGTCATAAACAAAAGTTGTTCATTCAATTTTGGGCCTATTTGTTATATGAAATAAAGAAAACTAAAAGGTATCTGATGAACTTGGGCACTAGCTCTGTAATGCTTGCCTTGAATACTCTGCTAACTAATTATTTTAATTTCTACTTTTTGAAAATCTCTTTCCAGCTATATTCTGGGGGGGGGGGTGCGAAATGGTTGAAGAAAAAAAAAAAAGAAAATGCAGAAGAACCTCAAATATGGGCGTCTTTATTAAAAAACTTCAGGAGGAGGAAGGAGCTCCAGACTGGGATGAGCAACCATCCGACTGGAGGTGTGGTCTCCAGGGCACAGCAGTGGACCCTCATTCCTGCTTGATAGCAGCTTCTCCAGTGGCTATTTTCATTCTCTAAGTCTCACCCTTTGGTATTTTGTTTTCGTGGACCATCTAGAAGTGTTCTAAACTTTTTTGGATGCCCAACAGGTAACATTTAATTTCATTGCCAGTTTTCTGAAGAAATGAGCTAAAACACAAGGTTTTTAGACAGATATCAGCATGTCAGTTTTACAATTAAAAAATGCTAATTTGGCTTGGTTTTAAAGCCAAATGGACCTGCTAGATATGCTCCAGAAATAGGAGGGCTCACCAGCTGTTTTAGTAGTTCACTCTGTAGCAGACTGCCAGAAATTAGATAACTTATTTAGGAATTTATTTTTCACAGTTTTGAAGCAGGAGATTGTGCTACAGATTCCAGCTGGGAACGTCTTGCTGCATCCTTAAAGGGCAGAAGCTGAGAAGGATGAGCTAAGCAAAGGAGATATAAAGTTTACAATAAGGGTCTAGCTCCAGTAACAAATGGGATCCCTTGCCATCGAAATCTACTACATGCTCCAACTTTTAGTATTATCACACTGGCACCAGCTGACTTTTGGAGAGATCATTTCAAAGTAGAGCACCAACAAGCCCTGACATACAGCCCTGTGCTGACCGGGCCCCAGCTGTCAGCACAGCATTGCCGTAAGTGAACAGTAGACAGTAGATGATTCTCAGCATAGTTCAGACTCAAAAGAAAGAGAGGTGATTCTGCCTGTAATGTTCAAAATATTCTTCCCCAAATTACTTCCACATCTGAGATGGCTTGCGGAAGAAGAACCAAATAAGCCTATAGAAGAAGGAATGCGTCAGATTGGAGGAAAGGTGTAGTCCAGCCAACACTGAGGACTTTTGCTCTAAATGTTATAATACTGGAACCCTTTTATATTTAGCTGCTTTATTTTCAATACAAAACCAGTAGTAGTATCTTGTAATCGTAGTTCTTAAAAGGAAACTTACAATGATTTTATATTTTATGTGCAAAAGGGATGAAACAGAGCATTTGCATCTGTCTATACTTAGAGGTGCTTGAGATGGGGACCTAACTTGGGCCTGATTCAACTGATGTGAGCAGAGATAAAAGGAGTAGCAGAGAAAGGGCATTGGATTACTGTGGTACCTAAATAACTGTGGCATAAATACTGGCTTAGAATAATTGCCTTTCTGTCCAGTGGGATGCCAGAGGAGTGAGAGGTGTACACGGTATGTCTCAGTGTTCACAAATGGAGTTTTCGTTGCTGCCCTCTCTTCTTTACTCTGACACCAGTGCTGGGCCTGCAGTTACATTTTCCCTATGAAAGAAGCAAGGAGCTAACAAACACTAATGTTTCCCGGCAGGAAATTCACTGTCCTTTTCTTCATCCTTGGCACACCTAGAATCAGCTTTCTGATGTCCTTCTCATCCGGGCAGTGGAAGTCAGCAGTCCTCTAACGCTGAGTCCCCTGGGAGAGGGGTCCTCAGTATACAAACTGTGGGCTCCTGGGAGTGAATAAACTCTTAGCTAATTGGAAGGAAGCTTGAAGATAGTTATGGAGCTTTTCTATGGACAGTTAACTATTTTTTAATGATGTTATCTGATATTTTAACAGTTCGACCAGAGCAGCAGAGCCTTGATTTTGTTGTTCAAATACCATTGATGCTTTGTCATAACAAATTAGTTTGTAAATGTTGCCAATTTGGCACACAAGGCTGATTATTTCCTGCATTCACACTGCGTATGTGCATGAGATTATAATTAATGATTAAGGTTTCCAGCCATACTTTACTAATAATCTGTCAGTGGTTAGGAGGTGATTGATCAACTGACATTTGCACCCTCTACTGGGGCAGAGGCAGGAGAAGCTGTAGAGCTAGAGTTCTGCCAGCATCAGAGAATCAATGGTTGATTTTTGTTATAAATTTTAAAATTCTGGGAGCATTATTGACAAAGCTGCCACTGTGGATATTAAAAAGTGTTTATATAGCCTCTATTGGAGGAGTGCATATCCTAATTAGATTGAAATTCATCTGTTGGCAACTTTGCAATCTGTGCTTCCTCTGTGTGCCAGTATGCTAACACGAGGACTCTGAGATCGTTGATGTAGTTCAGAAGAATTATGTGAGCAAGAGATGCCAAGCTACCAAAGGTGTTTCATCATAACAAAACGATATTCATCAACTCTCACTGACTTGAATTTATACTTTTTAAAATACTATATCTGTGCATATCTTGGCAAAAATGCGGCCAACAAAAGACTGTTCCAAAGAGATGATAGCATTAAAGACTTGAAAATAAAAGAAAGAGGGAACTCAAATTTTTATAAATAAAGTTATGGAGTTATTTTAAAACATAATACAAAACTGGAATTCCAATGTAATTAAAATTTAAAGTGATTCTATGACTAATCTAAAAGTTGACCTGAGGGTTATTTCAGATTAGCACTTCTGTGATATTAGGGCTTTGATCTACTTGCCTTCTAAGACCATGTCCAGTCCAGCCCAGATTCCCAGTCTCCTTGAGAAGCTTCTTACAGTGATGCCCCTCCTTCCCACCTCCTTGACATATTATACAGTACATCATCCCAAGGCAAATTTCCTTTACTTTTTACTAAAGGACTGTGATGTTCTACCTTCAGCAGGGGCAAGGAGAAGTAGGAGACCCAAGCAACAGCCCTGGAACACCGTTTGTTTGGTGCTAGTGAAAAATAGAACAACTAATGCCAAGGCTCTGCTTTTAGAACACAACAGTTGAATCCTGCACCTGGATTCTTAGCTGTGACTTGGGTGATAGCCTGGGATTGTTGACAATAAGATTCTTAAATTAGAGGAGAAACACACACACACACACACACACACACACACACACACACACGTGTGTGTGTGTGTATGTCTGTCTGTGATGGGAAAGAAGGATTTTGATTTGTGTTTGATTTGTGTTTGATCTTCCAGTTTGACCCAGATGTCAAAGTAAAAGAAAGAAATTAGGAGCAGATCTTTTCTTGTCACTCATAGCTAGATTATATAAACATATGTGCATGGATACTGGAAACCTTTACCAGGGAGACACAGCCATTGTCTATTCGTCAAAGGCTTCAGTGGCTCCAGAGACAAAAGGAGGAGGTCTTTCAATAGATTCACCAGCTGGTAGGACCTATGTAACAGTACTTTCTAAGCTTAGTGAATATTCAGTGGAATATACTCTTCTTAAAGGCAGGGAAAGTTTAGGAAAAGGCATGGTCACTGAAAATGGTGGAAATATAGATCTTTAAATAAATCACTCTAATTCCATGAATTTCAGAGAACCATAAAAGTCTGAAGATTTCACTTGGCTTTAGTCATTCAATTAACGCTGAACTTTTTACTGGCTGCAGTGTACAAATTGTATGAGATAATTTTAACTGTCAAAAGATTTGGCAAGGGGGTGGTTCACAGCTTTAGCAGTCAGTTTTTAAATAGTATTTCCAGGGTAGCACATTATCTGTTGACAGCATAGCAATTAATCTAGTTCTTCATTAAAGAGAAGGAGATATGTTGGTTTTAAGTATCCTTGGCAATGAAATGATTGATTCCTAATCAAATTGAGATCTAATATGTTAGTGATAGATATTATATGGTTTACTATTTTCATTTGCATTAAGCATTATCCACAGTCTCAAACATCTTATGTGTGAAGTAATGTTTACTGAGGTATTGCAGTGACCTTTTGATACATTGTCACATCT
Organism: Uromys caudimaculatus; assembly: GCA_028551405.1. NCBI lineage: Eukaryota > Metazoa > Chordata > Mammalia > Rodentia > Muridae > Uromys > Uromys caudimaculatus. The sequence goes on along the minus strand of CM052712.1, from coordinate 3,418,784 downwards.
TGAATAATTGGAAAAATGCTTAATTTAGTTTGATGTGAGTGTCCATGCTTATTGTTAGCTTAAGGGCAGGCAGTTGGACTTCTCCAACACTTATCTTGTTAGGAAAATAAGTAGGTAAACAAGAAGTAGAATTTAACCAATATACTGATATATGCTTCCTATGTTAGAAGTTAGTAAGTTAAATTTTAAATGGCGAGCTATTCTACGATGATGGAACATACTTAGTAACATAATGACATAAAATGTTTATAATCTCTGTCATTTCCTCTCTTCTTGATTGGACAAGGGTATTGCCATTGCTTCTCCCAATCCCTCACTCTGTGACCGTATCACTGCTGTAACTTGAGAGTAGGCTTTTCTGCTTTAACCAGTGGACTGTGAATGGGTATCACACATATCACCTTCAGAAACTTTCCTGAATGCTGTGTTTCCATGTTAGCTCTTTTCTCCTTAGCATTAGTTCAAGACAGGGCTTGTTTCTAAGTCTCTGTTCTGGGGTGGAGATTCCATACAGCATAGTATCCAGGCCTTTGCTATTCTGTAGCGTCATATAGCATATAACATGGGAGAAGTAAGCGACCTTTGCTGTGCTGGAATTGTTTGTCTCTGGTCCCTTATTGAACAAAACTGACTAAGGAAAATAGCAAAATACTCACTGCACATCCATTCTGAATGTTTCATGCTCTGTCTCCTTCAGGGACTCCATCTTATTGAGATTTTAAAAGAAACATTGAAAGTTAATATGGCAGAGGCAGAGTAGAGGCCAATTTCACTCTACCCCTTGGTAACTTCCAGGAAAAAAGCATTTTAGAGACTAAAGAAAGCCACAGCTTCATTAAGAGCCTCAGAGGGATAAACAAAGTACACACATACAACTTTTGGGGTCACTGTACTCCACAATAGGATGACAGCAATGAAAACTGGGAAGAAGAGTTTCACTTTTATTTGAGTTTATAACTCATAACTTGATTTTTAAGAATTGAGGCTAAGACGGTCCCATTAGTTTGTAGTTCATTTTTGCGATGGTAGTAATGTTCTGTATATATGCTTTCTGACATGGTAGCCACTACCAACATATGGCTGCTAAGATCACAGGATGTGCTTAATACAAATACGGGTAACATGTTCATTGTTCAAGTTGAGAAGAAACTCCATGTTTTAGGAGAAAGTAGTTTTCATCTGTTCTCATTTCTCTCCTAGAAAATAATCCAAGTTGCTTGCATGTTAAGTTTCTTTTTCCCTATGGACAAAACATCTCCCATAGAAATGCATATAGTACCCACTGCCATCTTCATGATTAACAAGGAATACATGGAGGTGGTCCCTCAAAAGCAACGGTACCCATAAAGCTTTACTCTCGGGGAGTACACTTGTTTGATAGAGAGAATGGGTCAGAATCCCCCAAACATTTCCTATAATTTCACAGTTAAAGTCAAACTCAGCCTCATCTACTGCTTATTTTTGTTGGTCTCCCCATGGCTCCCACTCGACTGAGTTGTACCCATTCCACATGACACTGGTAATATTAGTTTCTTTCAGAATCTTATCTGTTGCCAGTGTTACCCATGTCAAAAAAATTAAATTTATTATAAATGGAGAATATGGAGAATATGGGAGTTGTTCTTAATCTTCCTTTCTATCTCACAACCCTGTCTATTCTGAAATGCAAAATATGTAGAAACCCTAGTCCCTATCAGGACTTCCTCCCTGCCCTTTTGTAATACTACTGCATTTTACTAGTATTGCCTTTCCCCTAGCCAGCTCTGGTACTAATGAACAGATCTTAACGTCTATTTATTTATTTATTTATTTATTTATTTATTTATTTATTTATTTATTTATTTATTCTTTAATCTCTTTTTACAGTTCAGTCTTTATCCCCCTCCCAGTCTGCCCTCTGACTGTTCCTTTTCCCATAACTTCCCTTGCCCCATCTCCAAGAGGATGTCCCCACCCTACCAACACAACCCACTAGGCCTCCCCACTCCCTGTGACTTCAAGCCTCTTTAGGGTTAGGTGCATCCTATCTGACTGAGTCTAGACCTAGAAGTCCTCTGCTGTATATGTGCTGGGGGTGTCTCATATCAACTGAGGTATGCTGCCTGGTTGGTGGCTCAGTTTCTAAGAGATCCCTGGGGTCCAGGTTAGTTGAGACTGCTGGTCTTCATATAGAGTCGCCTTCTTCCTCAGCTCTTCCCAGCTTTTCCCTAGTTCAACCACAGGGGTCACCAGCTTCTGTCCATTGCTTAGTTGTAAATATCTGCATTTGACTCTTTCAGCTGCTTACTAGGTCTTTTTGGAGGGCTGCCATGCTAGGCTCTTGTTTGTAAGCACCCCATAGCATCAGCAATAGTGTCAGGCCTTGGGGCCTTTTGAGCTGGCTTCCAATTTGGGCCTGTCACTGGACCTTTTTCCCTCAGGTTCTTCTCCATTTTTGACCCTGCAGTTCTTTCAGACAGGAACAGTTCTGGGTCAGAGTTTTTGACTGTGGGATGGCAACCCCATCCCTCCACTTGATGCCCTGTCTTTCTATTGGAGGTGGACTTTACAAGTTCCCTCTCTCCATTGTAGGGCATTTCATCTAAGTTCCCTCCCTTTTAGTACTGAGAGTCTCTCTCACCTCTCAGGTTTCTGGTACATTCTAGAGGATTCCCCCACCTCCTACCCCAGCGGTTGCCTGTTTCCATCCTTTGTGCTGGCCCACAGGGCTTCAGTCCTGTTCCACACACACACCCCCAATACCTGATCATGTTTTCCTCTTCTTCCTGGCCCCTTTCCCACCCAGGTCCCTCCCTCCCTCTTCTCCCTCTCCACCCCAGTGATTGCTTTCTTCTCCCTCCCAAGTAGGATTAAGGCATCCTTACTTGGGCCCTTTGGCTTATTAACCTTCTTGAGTTCTGTGGATTGTATCCTGGGTATTCTGTAGTTTTTTGGCTAATATCCACTTATTAGTGGGTACAAACCATGCACCTTCTTAATGGCTTCTGTCTTCTTACAAGTTTTCCCCCAGTAAAGCCATGAGTAATCCTCTGTTTCCTAGGACTTCCTTTCCCAGATTCCTTAAAGGTCTTCAAGTCCCTTGTCATCTGAGTCCTGACAGCTCCTCTTCCCTTGGCTAAAGAAATGTCCCTTATCTTTCTTAAATATATCAAACAACTTCCCCTTTTCTCTCTAAATTCTTTTCTCCCAGTGATCTAGAGGGCTTGCTTTCTCTCTTTATTCATGATTATGATCAAAAGCTTCTCTTCAACATGCTGTCCTTACCCATCTATCCTGCAGGAATACCTGCCCCCACTCAGTCTGCTCACTTCGATTTTCCTTCCACTACCTTTTACTTGACTTTTTATTATACATTATTTGTTTAGACTTTTGTTTGTTTTAATAAATTGTCTTTCCTCACTCAAATGCAAGCAATCAGAGGTTAGGCATTTTATCTTTATTTACTGCTCTCTATCCATTTCCTAAAATAAGCCCAGGCACAGAGTAGAGACTAAATAAATACTTGCTAAATGAATTGATGAAATTTAGAATAATTATGCAAACATTCAATATTCTCTTTGGTAAAAGGATTTTGAGATTTGGCAGTGGGTTGTGTTAGATGGAATAAATTAAGAAATCATTAGTTCCCTGCTTGTCTTCTAATTTTGAAGACAATAAATTATAAATAAGGAACAAATTAATTTTATCTACAATGTCAAAATTGACACTTACCTTACTAGCACTTGGAAGATAAGCTGTTACAATGTTTACATGAAGTCAAGTTTTATCAAATTCCATACTTCATGCATTTGTTTATTATATACTTGAACCATATATTTAGCAATGCATACTTTATTTGAAAAATTACTTCTGAAAAAGACATTTAATAGTTTTAAGCAATGGATACATAGTATGAGGACAACAAAGGAGAACATTTGTAGCTACTTAAATCATGCTCTGATAATGCCACGATGCTAGCTCATAAAGCTTTGATAACTGGTCTCCGAGGAAAGCATGTGTCCTGTCCCACACCTCCATGGCTATTTAGTGCATTCCGTTGCTTTAGCAATACAATTACAGCCAAGAGTTTGCAAGGTTGTTCAGATATTGCATAATCTGAGTGTTCACTTACATTGTTTGTTCATTTTAATTCTTTTTTCAAAACTCTCTACATATTTATGAGCTGCAACATGAAGTTTTGATTAATGTATTTATTGCTGTATGATCAACTCAGAGAAATTAGTATATGCTATTTTACATTTTATGATCTTTTTATGCTTTGTACATTCAAAATCTCTTCTATTTTTAGGCAATAATGCATTATTATGTTATTTTCACCATTTTCTGCAATAGAATTCTAGCAGTTATTTTTCTTGTCTAATGTTGTACCTATTAACCAGTCTATCCATGTAGCCTTTAAGTGATTCAAGAGGTGTATCTTTGGTACCTGTAATTATACTGGATTCTACCATATCTTTTCACCTAATCTTGTTCCCAGATTTTCATCCTTTGTCACCAATGACATGTTCCTTTTAATTTATTTTTAGTTTTTTAATTAGTTAATTATTTTGCAGTGTTGGGGATTTAACTGGGAGCCTTATGTGAGCATGAGCTCTATCATTGAGATACAGCTCCACAGCTCCAGGCCTTTTTTTTTTTTTTTAATTTTTTTTTTTTTTGTTTTTTTCAAGACAGGGTTTCTCTGTGTAGCCCTGGCTGTCCTGGAACTCACTCTGTAGACCAGGCTGGTCTCGAACTCAGAAATCCACCTGCCTCTGCCTCCCAAGTGCTGGGATTAAAGGCGTGTGCCACCACTGCCCGGTTTTTTTTTTTTTTTTTTTTTAATTTTTGTTTTGTTTTTTTGGAAGATAATTTTTTTTTTGTTTTTTGTTTTTTGGAAGATAATTTTGTAATTATATTTACGTACAGAAAACTTAGTGTACATTTAACCCAGTTTAGTGACCAGTTAGTTCTTTAGCCTTTCCCTTTTCCAACTTGGCAATGTAAGCCACAGACTTAGGACCTAGGACCTTAGCTCCCCAGTGGCGGCAGATCTCATCGTATCTGTCACTATAATTGGCCCTAATAGCTTCCGCCAGCTTAGCCAGAGCACCCTGTCTTCCGAGTTAACCTGTGTGAAGGCAACAGTGGTGCACGTCTTTCTGTGGACCAGGCATCCCAGCCTGGCCTTTCCCTTGGTGATGCAGTAGGACACCCCCATCTTTCGACACAGGGCAGGCAGGAAAACCACCAGCTCAATGGGTTATTACCACCAGCTGAACCTTCTTGTTCTCCACCAAGGTGGTGACTGTTTCGACTCCTGCTTGGAGGACAGGTGTTCTTAGTTGGGACATCCCCTTTGCCAGCAGCTTTCTTCTCAGCTTGGGCCAGTAGCCTTTTCTCTTGTTTTGTCTCTGGCCTGTACTTGTGGGCAAGCTTAAGCAGCTGAGTAGCTGTTTGCTGTTCAGGGCCTGGGTGAACTGATTAATGGCAGGAGGTACTTTGAACCGCTTATAGAGAATGGCTCTGCCGCTGCAGCCTGATGTAGCGGGGCCATTTTTTTTTTTTTTTTT
>CM052712.1:3394317-3412732 GCA_028551405.1 Uromys caudimaculatus | reverse complement strand
CGCTATGTTCATAGCAGCCATATTTATAATAGCCAGAAGCTGGAAACAACCCAGATGTCCCTCATCAGAGGAATGGATACAGAAAATGTGGTACATTTACACAATGGAGTACTACTCAGCTATAAAAACAATGACTTAATGAAATTTGTGGGGCCATTTGATGAAGCGTGTGAGATTTCTTTTGGGCTGAATGTCCTCCCCAATGCCGAAGTTCTTGGGCCTTTTCTCAAACAAAGGATTGAGGACCTTTTTGGCCTCCTGCTTCTTGACTATGGATGGGGCCACATTCTTCCCCTTGGCCTTCTCTCCTTTGGGCATCTTGCTTGGCTGGGGGAGAGAGCACAGCTCCAGCTCTCCTATCTTTGAAGCAGGACCTACCTATGTAGAACTAGCTGCCTTTGGCTACACTACCCTCATTTCTTTGTCTCTGAGTCGCATGATTATAGTCATTTGTCCAGGTACATTTTAAATTATTTGTGACAGACCAGCAGTTTTACATCTTAGGGAAGTGCAGTAAGGTCTTATTGGTACTTTTACTGATTGCATCTTGACCAGCTCATGATCTAATATGTGAATTTATGAAATAGTTTCTAGTGGTCAAAACATAAAAGACTCTAAATACTTTAAAACCTCATGTCAGACCTTAAAAGGTATTCTAAAGCTTTAAAATTCAAACCCTATCTTTATGACTTCAGGAAGGAACCTTTGGTATTAAATCATTATTTCTTCTAAGTTTATTTAATTTAAATTCAACATGAATAAAATATTCATTAAAACCACAGTAGCCATTTAGTTATGACCTGTAACAAAGCTGCTATTAACTTTCAATTCTCACAGCTGTGTATTGACCCTGACCCAATAAGGTGTCCATTCCTTCCTAGACTTCAAATCTTTTGATTTTATTTGTGTTTAGAACCATTTATAAACACTACCCTACTCATCTCAATGCTTCCTACTTGTTATTTATTTTGCTAGCATGATCCAAGCCAATATTACTCCTAGTGTTTTAGTAAATACTATTTTTATTAAAATACATCTGAAGCATTCTACATTAATTACTGCTGTATTACATTTAGTTTTTCTTATAGGAAATTGAGATACTAAATGATTTTTATAAGTTTAAAAAATGTTTCCACGTGAATTAATTATGTCTTTTTATTCTAATAGCCATCAATTAGACCTTTATGAGGAATCTTTCTCATAGATCAGTTCTCCTTTCTCTCCCCACACCTCACTGCTGTTATTTTATGCAAAAAGATATAACTGTGTCCCTGCCTTATGTTTTTATCCAATTTCTGAATTTAATCTGCCAAAATATTGGAAACCTAATTGACTGCAATAAAAGAGTATTGTGGTGTGTAATAATTAAGTATTCTGAAGATCCAAAGAGATAAAATCATGGAAGCACATGTATAATTCCAAGTTCTGTTACAACCAGCCACAGTGGCAAACATTTTAATTTCAGCACTTGAGAGGCAGAGGAAGACTGATCTTTATGAGTTCAAGGCCAGTCTGCTCTACATAGTGAGTTCCAGGCCAGCCAAGGCTACATAGTGAAACCTCATCTCAGAAAACAAAACAAAACAAACAACAATCATAAAAGAAAAATGCTTTCCAATCCTGCTGCTCTACATAGCTTCCGCTTTTTTTCTTTCTATATTTTACTCCCTGCCTAGAGAGACTGACCTGGTATCTAAATTATTACCTCGGATGCTGGTTGGGCTTGGCTAGTGGGGATTCAGAGGAAGAGAAGGTGATTTAGGTCTTGCTATTGTGCCTATTTACCTCTATTTCTTTCTTCTTCCAGGATCTCTTGGCTTAAGATAACTAAGCTACGATAATTGCTTCTCTCTGTGCTCCATGCCTCCCTTCTAGCAATGGTAATGATTCCTTCCTTTGACATTTTAAATAGAAGAGCTATAACAATTCATAGCTCTTACTTTTAGGTCAGTACATTGCTTGGCCAGTTATTCACAAAGCAATGAATTACATTTAATGTAATCTAAGTATGCCATTCATTTACTTTTGGGATTTTGATTGGTACAATCACTTATAAAACTTAGATTGTATCTTTTTTTTTATTGGATATTTTCTTTATTTACATTTCAACTGTTACTCCCTTTCCTGGTTTCCAGCCTGCCACATGAAACCCCTATCCAGTCCCCTCCCCATCCCTTGCTTCTATAAGGGTGTTCTCACACCCACCCACCCACTCCCGCCTCCCTGCACTCAAATTCCCCTGCACTGGGGCCTCAAGCCTTCACAGGCCCAAGAGACTCTCCTCCCATTGATGCCCAACAAGGCCATCCTCTGCTAGTATGCACCTGGAGTCATGGGACCCTCCTTGATTGGTGGTTTAGTCTCTGGGAGCTCTGGGGGTCTGGTTGGTTGATATTGTTGTTTTTCCTATGAGGTTGCAAACCCCTTCAGCTCCTTCAGTCCTTTCTCTAACTCCTGCATTGGAGACCCTGTGCTCAGTCCAATGTATGGCTGTGAGCATCTGCCTCTGTATTTGTAAGGCTCTGGCAGAGCCTCTCAGGAGACAGCTATATCAGCCTTCTTTTAGCAAGCAATTCTTGGTATCCACAGTAGTGCCTAGGTTTGGTGACTGTATACAGGATGGATTCCAGGTGGGGCAGTCTCTGGTTGGCCTTTCCTTTAGTCTCTGCTCTACACTTTGTCTCCATATTGCTCCCGTGAGTATTTGTTCCCCTTTCTAAGAAGGAGCAAAGCACCCACACTTTGGTCTTCCTTCTTCTTGAGGTTCATGTGGTCTGTGAATTGTATCTTGGGTATTCCGAGCATTTGGGCTAATATCTACTTATTAATGAGTGCATACCATGTGTGTTCTTTTGTGATTGTGTTACCTTACTCAGGATGATATTTTCGAGTTCCATCCATTTGCCTAAGAATTTCATGAATTCATTGTTTTTAATAGCTGAGTAGTACTCCATTGTGTAAATGTACCAGATTTTCTGTATCCATTCCTCTGTTGAAGGACCTCTGGGTTCTTTCCAGCTTCTGGCTATTATAAATAAGGTTACTATGAACATAGTGGAGCATGTGTCCTTGTGATATGTTGGAGCATCTTTTGGGTACATGCCCATGAGTAGTATAGCTGGGTCCTCAGGTAGTACTATGTCCAATTTTCTGAAGAACCTCCAGACTGATTTCCAGAGTGGTTGTACCAGCTTGCAATCCCACCAACAATGGAGGAGTGTTCCTCTTTTTCCATATCCTCGCCAGCATCTGCTGTCACCTGAGTTTTTGATCTTAGCCATTCTGACTGGTGTGAGGTGGAATCTCAGGGTTGTTTGGATTTGCATTTCCCTGATGACTAAGGATGTTGAACATTTCTTTAGGTGCTTCTTGGCCATTCAATATTCTTCAGTTGAAAATTCTTTGTTTAGCTCTGTATCCTCATTTTTAATAGGGTTATTTGATTCTCTGGAGTCTAATTTCTTGAGTTCTTTGTACATATTGAATATTAGCTCTCTATCGGATGTAGGATTGGTAAAGATCTTTTCCCAATCTGTTGGTTGCTGTTTTGTCCTATTGACAGTGTCCTTTGCCTTCCAGAAGCTTTGAAACTTTATGAGGTCCCATTTGTTGATTCTTGATCTTAGAGCATAAGCCATTGGTGTTCTGTTCAAGAACTTTTCCGCTGTGCCCATGTGCTCGAGGCTCTTCCCTACTTTCTCCTCTATTAGTTTCAGTTTATCTGATTTTATGTGGAGGTCCTTGATCCACTAGAACTTGAGGTTTGTACAAGGAGATAAGAATATGTCTATTTGCATTCTTTTACATGCTGACCTCCAGTTGAGCCAGCAATATTTGTTGAATATGCTGTCTTTTTTCCAATAGATGGTTTTAGCTCCTTTGTCAAATATCAAGTGACCATAGATGTGTGGGTTCATTTCTGGGTCTTCAATTTTATTTCATTGATCTTCCTGCCTGTCTCTGTAACAATACCATGAAGTTTTTTTTTTTTTATCACTATTGCTCTGTAGTAGAGCTTGAGGTCAGGGATGGTGATTCCCCTGGAAGTTCTTTTATTGTTGAAAATAGTTTTCACTATCCTGGGTTTTTTTTTTTTTTTTTTTTTTTATTCCATTCCAAATGAATTTGCAAATTGCTCTTTCTAACTCAATGAAGAATTGAGTTGGAATTTTGATGGAGATTGTAATGAATCTACAGACTATTTTCAGCAAGATGGACATTTTTAATATATCAGGCCTGTCAATTCATGAGCATGGGAGATCTTGCCATCTTCTGAGATCTTCTATGAATTCTTTCTTTAGAGACTTGAAGTTCTTGTCATACAGATGCTTCACTTTCTTGGTTAGAGTCACACCAAGGTATTTTATATTATTTGTGACTATTGTGAAGGGTGTCATTTCTCTAATTTCATTCTCATCCTGTTGATCCTTTGAGTAGAAGAAGGCTACTGATTTGTTTGTGTTAATTTTATATCCAGCCACTGTGCTGAAGTTGTTTATCAGGTTTAGGTGTTCTCTGGTGGAATTTTTGGGGTCACTAATATATACTAACATAGCATCTGCAAATAGTGATATTTTGAGTTCTTCCTTTCCGATTTGTATCCCTTTGGCCTCCTTTTATTGTCTAACTGCTTTAGGTAGAACTTCAAGTACTATATTGAATAGATGGGGGGAGGGGTGCACAGCCTTGTCTAGTCCCTGATTTTAGTGGAATTGCTTCAAGTTTCTCTTCATTTAGTTTGATGTTGGCTACTGGTTTGCTGTATATTGCTTTTACTGTGTATGGGTATTGAATTCCTGATCTTTTCAAATCTTTTAGCATGAAGGGGTGTTTAATCTTATCAAATGCTTTCTCAGCATCTAATGAAATGATTATGTGGGTTTTTTTCATTGAGTTTGTTTATGTAGTGGATTACATTGATGGATTTTTGTATATTGAACCATCCCTGCATCCCTGGGATGAAACTTACTTGATCATGATGGATGACTGTTTTGATGTGTTTTTGGATTCGGTTTATGAGAATTTTATTGAGTGTTTTTGCATCGATGTTCATAATGGAAATTGGTCTGAAGTTCTCTTTCTTTGTTGGGTCTTTGTGTGGTTTAAAAAGAAGCATAATTGTGGCATCATAGAATGAATTGGGTAGTTTTCCTTCTGTTTCTATTTTGTGGAATAGTTTGAAAAGTATTGGTATTAAGTCTTCTTTGAAGGTCTGATACAATTCTGCACTAAAACCATCTGGTTCTAGGCCTTTTTTGGTTTGAAAACGTTTAATGACTGCTTCTATTTCTTTAGGGGTTATAGAACTGTCTAGATGGTTTATATGATCCTGACTTAACCTTGGTATTTGGTATCTGTCTAGAAACTTGTCCATTTCATCTAGATTTTCAGATTTTGTTGAGTATAGGCTTTTGTAGTAGGATCTGATAGTTTTTTGAATTTCCTTGGTTTTCATCGTTATGTCTTCCTTTTCATTTCTGATTTTTTTTAAATTTGGATACTCTCTGTGCCCTCTGGTTAGTCCGGCTAATGGTTTGTCTATCTTGTTGATTTTCTCAAAGAAACAGCTCCTTGTTTGGTTGATTCTTGTATAGTTCTTTTTGTTTCTACTTGAGCTTGTATCTTTTGAGCACCATGCTGATCTACAGCTTGTGGAAGCCAGGAGAAACATCTTACTTATCATACAGGATACTTAATCGATTCCAGGCTTAATGAAAATTAAGTGGTTTTACAGTCCTTATTTTTACATAATTTTATTTATTCAAATTTTTATTTTTCATATAATCTGTGATGCTTGAATCAACCTTTTGCAGCACTCATGCCTGTAAGATTGAGTAATACTTGACTACTAGTCCACCATTCTCAGATATAGCCAAAATAACAGATTGTAGTAATATGTACTGTCATGGTTCAAGTTTCACGATTCACTTGAGCTCAAAGGTAAACTTATCACACTCTTGTAAGATACTTTCACTGTCAAAATCAGAACCGCACCATTGGTATATAACCAGCAGTTTTTCAAGCCTTAGCCCAGTACACAAGACCCTGTAACAGTTCCCTGCTAAACCACAGAGAGGAGTATCAGGTCCAATATGTGCTATTCCATGTTAAAGTAACCTACCTGTTTCTAGTAGTTGGTTAATTTTTCTGAGTATAACAGAAATTAATTTTCCCTTGATAATATTATTTGGTTAATGAGTTTTTATTTTAGGCATTCAGATCTCCTTCTATCAGCTGATGGTTTCCAAGTTTTCTTTCATACTATCTATGACTGACTGCAACCTTTGCTCCACTGGAGAGGTGCCAGCTTTTCTACTATGAAATTGTATTAAACATATTTATCTATTTATTTGTATATGTGAATGTAAGCTATGTCTGAGTGAGAGAATAGTCATATATACATGCCATAGCAAGCATGATGAGGTCAGAGAAAACCTTTCAGGAGTTGGTTCTTTCCTACCTCAGGATCGTAGGATTGAACTTATATTGTCAGGGTTGCAATACAATTAGAGACTATAAAGATCAGTAGGTAAAAGTTCTTTCCATGCATTCTGTCTAAACTCCACCCCACAGTTATCTGGCAACATCCAGGTATGCTCCTCCCCACAGTTACCTGGCAACAGCCAGGTAGGCCCGATCCACTATAAAAGGGGCTGCTTGCCCCCTCCTCCCTCTCTTATTCTTGTTCTCTTGCTCTCTTGCTCCCTCTTGCCCTTTCTTCCCCCTCTTTCCCCATCCCCTTTCCCCCCCCCCCTCTCTTCATGTGCTCATGGCCTGCCTCTATTTTTCTGCTCTCCCTCTGTCTGCCTTTCTCTGCCTCTACTATCCTCTTAACTCCCCTTCCAATGTCCTGAATAAACTCTATACTAAACCATCATGTGGCTGATCCCTCAGGAGGAAGGGATGCCTCTGCATGGGTCCACTGAGACATCTTCTTCCCCCATACTTGACTACACCCCCCCTAGATTATATTCCTTCTCGCTTTATATTTTTATAAACACATCATATGGTGCCAGGACTCGGATTTAGAAGCTCTGTAGGTTTGCATCCCACCCCAGCTACCACAAGAGATCCATGCTCGCTAGCTCCAAACTGGTAAGCCCCCATCCCCCACTGGTCATTGTAACTGCATGGTCCCAGGGGAGAGTTCTTGAGCTCAGATCTACCTCTATGTTGTCCTTGAGGATGGGAGACATTCAGTCTTTCACTGACCCTCATTTTAGGACTCTTTCCCTTGGGTGAGATTTCCTTCTCCTTGGAGACAGTTTCTTTCTCACTGCTGAGAAATTCCTGGCCCCAGGTAACTGCTCTCTGGCTCAGGAGCACTAGCCCCCCAGCCTATCCCTGACAATCTGGTGGTCTGACCTGTGCTAGAATCTCTCTAGGGTTGTTAATGCCCTCAGGATGCTGGTAGGGGCAGTTATTAACCCTATCCTCTCACCCAGGGGTCAGTCTTTCACTGCCTTTGTCCCTATTTACTGGGATGTCTCGGTCTAGTTCACAGTTAACTGAAAACAGGTCTCCCCCTCCCCCTCCTCAATTGCTGGTTCCTGCTCCCGCTGTGGCAGCTGGTTCTGCTGGTTCAAATGGGTCTGGCTCTGCCCCTTCCAGAGACTCTGCTGCCCTCCCCCGTCTTGCTCTCAGCTCTGTGTTTGTCTCACCCAGCCCCACAGTGGCGCTTTGCTCCCTCAGTTCACTCATGCTCCGCTGGTCTCTGCTTGCTCTCCGCCTTCCTACCGCCCCCCCCCCCACACACACACATGAGGGAACCCCTCTCTTTCTCCCTCTCTTTCTCTCTCCCTCTCTGCCCGGGACTTATAAAGTAAAGGCTAGCAGCAGCACCGAGCACCACAAGAATAGTGTGCGTGTTGCTGGGATACAGAACATACTATTTCCAGTGCTTCCTTTTACCTGCCCACCCCAGACTGGGCCAAGATTTCCGACTGCTGGGAAGAAGTCCTTCCCTGTGCCTGGTTGGAGTAAACACACTGTTCTTGCTGCCAGCTGCTGCCCCGTTCAGCAGCAGGAGTGCACATGCCATTATTGTGACTCCTAGTGATTGTACACCTGTCTTTAGCTCTACAGACTGGTGCGGGTCACAGATTACTCTGCATGCCCAATGTAGCTACACACCAGCCAGTCCCTCCCTCCCTCTGCAGACTAGCCATTCCCATGGCTCGCCTGCCAACTTAAGATTTTCATTCTTATCCTGTCTTGATAGGTGATGATTTTTACTACTGCCATTAAATTCTATTCAGTTATAACCAATCAGTGTAGTCCTCGATCCTGTTGGAAGTTTGTTAATTATTAAGTTTATGACAGACAGAATTCCCAAAGCCTTTAACAGTTGACCTAAGATGGTTTCAGAAGATTTAGACACAGCTACAATATACTGCCTAGATTATGATATGATAATTACTAAAAATGCAGTGGACAAAACTGGATACCCTGAGTCAAATAACTTGGCTAAACCAAGGTAAGTCATTTCTCATGTCATGTGTATCCATTCCACATAGAAAAAGCTCTGCATCTTCTGTGCTTGAAAACCAGACTAACTGCACAAGTTGCCATGGAGACCATGGAGACAACAGAGAACTGTTGCCTAGTGGACTCTGTCATTTTTTAAAAATAATGTATAACTGATAGATTTTTGTTTATTCTTTCTCAGACTTCTGACTACATTAACAGCTAAGGTCATATTTCCTCTTCTTGTTATGCCACTGTTCTAATATTATCTGAGTTCTATAAATTTGTCCAACTTTAATTAAGCATTCTATTTTACAATACAACTTTTTAATCATAAATTCTTGTTCCTTCTGCTCCACAAAAGGCTCATCCTAAAGACTGCTCATGTTAACTCATGTTGTTATCTCTTTTGTAAACATATAAGCTACAGGAAACCCACTCAGATCTACCTCTCACAGACCAAATAGGCTCCACCCAGATAAGTAAATCTGCCCAAAGTTCCCACTTCCTACCTATTCCAGAGGGTGGGATTCCGCTGGGTTTCAAATGTACATTTTAAGAAATTATTTTTCTTTCTCCCAAATGTACTTAGTCTTATTCTCTATCTATAATAACGTGTTTTCAACATCTTGTCAAGTCTAGGCACTTACTACATCCAGGATAGCTCCAGAGAAGCAGCCATCGGGTGTTCCAATTTCCTGTCACAGACACAGACACTTGACTGGATCTACTCCTTCTGACCTATCCTCAAATGGCTCCACAGACCCTGGACAGCAGGGAAGGCCACCGTTCCTAAGACTGGACAAACATCCACATATGCATTCCTCTAGGTCACCTAGAGACACATCCCCACAACGCCAGCATGAAGTAGCCAGATACCACGGCGACCCTACTCCTGCTTCACCATCACCTTTCTAATTTTTTCTTTTTGATTAAACCAAAATGGGGGAACGTTAGCATTCTGTCTAAACTCCACCCCACAGTTACCTGGTGACAGCCAGGTATGTTCCTCCCCACAGTTACCTGGCAATAGCCAAGTAGGCCTGACCCACTATAAAAGGGGCTGCTTGCCCCCTCCTCCCTCTCTTACTTTTGTTCTCTTGCTTTCTTGCTCCCTCTTGCCCTCTTCCTCCACCCTCTCTCCCCATTCCCTCCCCCCTTCCTCATGCTCATGGATGACCTTTACGTCTCTATTCTCTGGCTCTCTCTGCCTTTCTCTGATTCTACTACCCTCTTAACTCCCCTCCACATGCCATGAATACACTATTTTATACTCTACCATCATGTGGCTGCGCCCTCAGGGGAAAGGGATGCCTTGGCTTGGGCCTGCCAAGGCACCCCCTTCCCCATACCTCACCACACCACCCTAGAACATATTCTTTCACTCTCTATCTTTTTATAAACACATCACTATATATCTATCTTCATCACTTATCATCTATTTATTTATTGTCTCTCTCTATATTTTATTATACATCTTCTATTATCTATTTATCATCTATTTTCTATCAACCACCTATTATTATCTATCCATCCATCAACCCATCAAACATCTATTTGTCTTCTATTATCTATAACTTATCTATCTTCTATTATTTATCTACTCGTCATCAACTATCTAGCTGTCTACATATCTGTCTGTTGATCTCTTCCCCTTCCTTTAGATTGGTCTCTGCTTCTTGAGCACACTACTTTCTGACTTTCTGGAAGTTATTGGGAATGAAGTTTTAGAAAGAGGAGATCTCTCCTGTATAGGCAATGGCTGTTGATGAAAAGAGCCATACCTTTTTGTGACCTCGTCCTATAGAAAACTCATATTTGCTATTCTTTCCTTCTATTCCATTATTCTACATTTTTTCCTTGAAATCTAGTCTAGTGATACTGTTCTCAGAGAAAAAATACTTCTTTATCCCCTATATTATAACCTGGGATTAACTTGCAAGCAGGAAAAAGATAGAAAATCTGATTTCCTCTCTCTCTCTTTCTCTCTCTCTCTCTCTCTCTCTCTCTCTCAGAAATACTGACTTTTATAACATTTTTGTCACAATATCATGAATGGTTTTGTTGCAGCCATCAGGAGGTTTTTGTCACAGGGATTTGGTTACTTCAAAACTGACCCAGCCCTGTGGAGAAACTCACTCTTAACTCAGTCCCACATCATCGTGAACAAGCAGCTTAGCAGAAAGTAAGATGAACAGGAAGAGGCTCTGAAAAACGAAAGGAGTTCCTATTCTCTTTATTGAGATACCTCTTTTCAGCAACTCAATAGTCATGTGGTGGGAATCAGTGTGATTAGTCCCACTCATGGCGAAGGGGCTCTGGCCAGCTAGAGTGCGGTGAGCACGGCTCTGGCAGTCCTTGTCTTTCAACCCCATTCCCTCTGCCTTGCTAAAAAACCATGAGATTACATTTCTAAAGCTAACCAACAATGTCTGTTCCCTTATTTGGCCATGTCCTCCTGCTGAGGCTGACTACTAAGGTCCAGCTATCAAAATATTGAAGTCCAGAAAACAAAAGCCTTCTTTGGATCACATAATTAACATGACCAATTAAACTTAAGCACCTCATCCTAACATAGGGTTTCCCCTCGTGCCTTTACAGAGTGCCATTTTCCTATGTGCCATGTCTTTTTCCTCTCTATCCAGAAACAGTCCTTTGTCCATACTCTGGGATAAATATCTCTCTTCCCTCTCCCTGTTCCCTTCCCTTTCTCCTTCATTCTCTATCTCCTGTGTTTGTTTCTTTTTCTCTGACATTTGTCCTTCTGAGGCAAATAAATCTTGTTTGTGCTGAGAACTTAGTCTTGGGGTTCCTTAGTCTATACTTTTGCTATCACATGGATCTTCAGGCGTCCTTGTGTGATATTGTCTGGCTTATCCCTCTCTTAGAAATAAGAGCCTGGCTTTTCTGAAGTACACTTTTCTGAGGTATATTTTCTATCTTATTCTGACTTTAGTGTAACTTAATTTACATCACTTTTTAGTATGTGCATCTGTGATTATGTGTAAGTGTGGGCATGTAGAGGGTAAGATCAATGTTAGGTATTTAAGTTTTATTTATGTTGCTATTATAAAACATCCTGACTCAAACAACTGTAACAAGGATGGTTTATTTGGTTGATAATTCTAGGTTATAGTACATTATTACAGAGAAGTTAGGGTAGGAACATGAAGTATCTAGTCATCTCCACAATCAGGAGTAGAGAAAATAATGAATGTGTTCCTATGTGTGCCCTGTCTCCACTTAAACAGACCAGACTCAAAACCAGGCAGTAGTGGTATCCACAATAGGTGGATCTCTCATCTCCAGTAACTGAATCATCCACAGACATGCCCACAAGCCAACCTGATCTAGATAATTCCTCATTGAAAGTTTCTTTTAGGCAATCCTAGATGGTGAAAATCTAAATTAACCATCACAAAATGGACTTGCTAGCAAGAGGAAGAGAAAGAGAAAAAGGAGAAAAAGACCTTCCTTCTTTCATGCCTTTTATATAGGTTGCCAGCAGTAAGTGTGGCCCAGATTAAAGGTGTATTTTTCCCACTTCAAAACTTAGTATTAGCAGTGGTTCTTCCCACTTAAAATGATTTAATTTAAAAAAATCTCTCAGAAGGTGTACTCAGACATTTGGATTTTAGTTAACTCCAGATGCAGTCAAGTTGATAACCAAGAATAAGCATCACATGGATATACTTATTTCTAATTAAAGATTTCTTCCTGACTCAAATTATCAGTTCTTTCTATTTCTTCAAATTTAATTCAGTGACTTGTAAGACCCAGGCAAAACCGAGAGGAATTACATTGTCATAAAGAGCCTTAACTATGTCATTATCTGCAATATTTTGAATGTTATAAAAAATGTCAGTGAAACAAAATTCCAATGGATAACAATGGTATGTCAAATCATATGAACATCTGAAGGTGATGGTAGAACTTAACGCAGGTCATTGCAAAAGGAGGCAACAAAATATGTCACAATTTGTAATTTTTCAGCTGGATGAAGCAAGTAGACTTCCTGGTTTACCTAATTTATATTCAAGCTTTATTCATAGTTTTGTTTAGAGTAACAAAAACAAAAATATACAAAATAGACATAGAAACAAAGAGCAAAATGTACCCATAAAAGCTATTATTATATAGCCAACTAAAAACACTAGAGTGATAATATGAGAAATATATTTTATGAAAATAGGATTTGAATTAATATAAATGGAAAACCACTCAGCTAGGTCACTGTATCTATCCCTCATGCATCAAGTTGCCCTTGATGTGGTCATTGTGTGTGGCTTTGTGTGTCTCTGTGTTCATGGCCCCATGGAGTTTGAGAAGTGGGCTGTGGTTTACTCGGAGTGACTCTCTGAATCATTCCTCATTGTTTCACACTTTCCCATTTGTTCCTCTTTTGTTCTGAAGTATTTGGACTTGGGCCTAAGTGTATCCAAATGTTCTCACAAGAAACCTATCTGTAGCAAAAAAATTGTTTTCCTATATTCTATGGTAAAATTCAGATGGACTGTGTTAGAGAGATTGTATGAAGAAGCCGCTACAGGGAGAATTACAAAGCAGGTGACCGCCTCTCTCCCCTGGATCCACTGTTAAGACTGCTTGTTTGTCACCCATGCTTTGTTTAAAAGAAAGAAACAGAAAAAAAGAAAGAAAGAAAGAAAAAATAGAGGGAAACCTTTCCTTTCTTTAGTCCCATGACAGATTAATTTGCTTATTCTCAGAATTTTTAATCCTAATTTACTATAGTAAGGATCATGTTCTCAACAAATTTATATCTATTCCTAATCATTTTTAAGATCTGAACATTTTCCTTTTGAGTTATTTATACTCATTCTAAATTTCTTTGTGTTTAACATTTAACTTGTTTAACATTTCTTTGTATTTAACACTCTATGTATTCTGCCTCTTGTAAGACTCCTTATTATGTTTCTAAGCACATGCCTAGCTGTTCTTTCCAGCAGGGCCTGTATCTGTTTCCTCCCTGTTATTTCAATAGTATTTTCCTCTCTACACGGATGATGACCATATCAAGTGACTAAGGATAATAGAAGTTATGATAAAGCCATGTTATGGTTTGCAAAAGATCTCAAAATTTTGCTTGTC
Organism: Uromys caudimaculatus; assembly: GCA_028551405.1. Lineage (NCBI taxonomy): Eukaryota > Metazoa > Chordata > Mammalia > Rodentia > Muridae > Uromys > Uromys caudimaculatus. The sequence continues at coordinate 3,399,157 of CM052712.1, read as the reverse complement.
AGATTACAAGTTATATGCGCATAAATAAAGTACTTCAAGGAAACATGCCGAGATGGTAACCATGGCTACTGGTAATTAATAGTTTGGATTTTATTTATTATTTCTTGTACATTCCATATAGTTTCAATAGAAGAGAATAAAGCCCTATCAAGGTAAGTACAATGAAGACTATTTTGTAATGGAGATATCTATACATAGTGTTTCATCATAAATTGAATGATATTTTGATATTTACTTACAATGCCTATGATCTTTAAAATTCAGATTTATGCTCACTTAGAAATACATATGTGTTTGTTCTTTTGAAATATGAAATTCTTCAATAAACATAAGGAATAATAAAATCAAGCTCAAAAACACATTTTCACGCTCAAAAATGCAACACAAATAGCAAAGTAAATTCCAAGGTAATTTTCACATTCTCAAGTGAATGTATTATTTTCTCGATCTTTCTGTTATGAAATCTTCCTGTTGCTGAATATCTCTCAGAATTATGCTAAGCTTCAGCTGCTCAGCTCTGGTGGCATAATGCCTGCAAGCCCTTTCTAAGCCAAACCACCTCTATTATGTGGTTTCATTGAACATTAGGTGCCATTAAATATCTATTTCATTTATCACAAATTTCAACATGTCTGCTGCAAATCGAAGACCTGGTTTAAAATTGCTCAATATGAGGCTGTCACTTAGTATTTAGACTAAAGAAAAGGCAATGAGCTCACACATAAGGACCTCAACAAACAATTTTCCTCTGTGGCTAAGAAAACAGAAATTGGCTGTCATGTTTTGAATTTTAATGAAGGAAAAAGAAATTATGTGGACTTTGCTTCAAAGAAAAGTATTTATGGACTAGAGATTCCATTCCTAATTTTTTTTTATCATGCTGCCATTTGTCAGCTTTCTGTATCAATTTTAAAAGAATTTTGTAAGGGCTAGAAGTGCTGAATAAATCTTGTCTGAAACTCCTCTTTAACTTCATGTATAGTGCATCTGTGGGAGCTAGAGTCACCATGCTTCAATTTTACATTTGGAATGTGATTTCATAACAATAATTAGAAATGGTTAAAACTGTTAATCCATATTTTTCATAGGTATTTCAGCTGTCAGATTAACAAGATATGCACAAGTGAAATGTAATTGTTCATTTTTCTTTGTTTATCCTCTATTTCCAACTCTCCAATCACACTGTCTAAAGGAAAAAAAAGAGAAACGTGTGTTCCTTAATTTACACTTTATGCCTGACAGTCCTATAGTCTCTTGAGACACTCTCCTCACCAATTTCATTTAATCAAGTGCCATCTTTGAGAACTCTCAAGCCCATTGCTTCTAGGGTCCCTACCCCTTCTTTATGTGATGGTCTGAACTGCCTTTTCCCTCCCTTTCTATCCCCTTCCTTCTGTCCCTCTCTACCTTCCTACTTTGTACCAGAGGCAATTTATGGATTGAATATTTCTCACATTCTTTTAAAATGTTTCTTTATCCAAAGGTTAACTATATCAGGAATACAAACCTCTAAATTTTCTCCATTGCTGTATTAGTCAATGCAACTAAATTTCAGTATGCTCATAAATCCATCAATTTTTTTGGTCTATAAAAGTCTGATCCATGAAATCTCCTGGTAATTAATGGAATTACTAATTTTCAATAAATCTGAAGAAGCAGATAATAGGGTCATGAGACCCAGTTCTAATCATTTTAGCTATAATAACTGAAAACAGGAGAGTCTCTTGAGGTCATAAAACGTACTGACCAGGGTAGAAATTTTGCCCGTCAAAGTGTTTCAAAACTTTCTTTATGTGTACTGTTTTAAAGTATAGGTTCTGAGAAGAATTTCATATGTACAAGAAATTCATATTAAAAAGAGAAGAAATTAATTAAATATATTCACTTAGTCCTCCCTTTTAAGAGGAAATAACAGATTATATTCACAGTTACTTCAAATATGCATCAACATATATGTTGACAACTTATAATTTACACATTTACAAAAATAATTATTTTTATCATGAGCATTTTACAACATAAATGTGCTCTTTGAATATTGTGGATATCTTTGAAATATATGTGAAATTCTTATGCTCTTAGAACAGTCATCTAACTATTCTGTTAAATGTTTCAGTGATTTTAAGCAATTGCAATAGATTTTATTACTTTGCTTTAAGAAGAGGCAATATACTATAAACTTGATATTTTTATACCTTTGGTGAAAGCTTACTGATTTATGTAAATCAAACATTATGATGTTGATCATCCATGCAATAAGATAAATTAAAAATATTTCCTTGATAATAAACTTTTTAGTTGTTTATTAAATGACATCAAAAAAGTATGGGTGTAGTTACCTTTTAAACAGACTTAAATTGGCTAAAATGAAATTATTAAGAGTAATTGTTTTTAAATTTTTAAAAAACATTTTATTTGTTTTTTGTGAATTTCACATCATGTCCCCTTCCCTTTTGTCTTTCCCTCCCCTTATACCAGATATGCCCCTGCTGGCAGCACAATCCAGGAACTTACTGACATGTTTATAAAAAGATAAAGAGCTATCTATGTTCCAAGGGGGTGTGGGGGAAGGGACTGTAGCCTTATAATGCACGATAGGAGGGGTGAAGATTGGTGCCAATGCAGGGTGATTGGAGCAACCTGCAGCTGGCACAGAAGGAGGGCAAGAGTCTGGAGAGGTTGAGCTAGTAGGCCCTGGGTTATCTTGGTGAGAAGAAGAAACTGAGGTGGCAGTTTGGGTTTTTGGCAGCTCAGAAGCAGGTCTCAGGCAGAAGGGAGGCAGTTCGTTAGCTGGATCTAGGGTTGTAGAGTCATCTAGTGGCAATTGAGTAGGTTTCATGGCTAAGAGAAGTTGGGATGGGGAACAAGGAGAACAGATAAAAGGGTGAGAGAGAAGATACATGAATGCTTGGATATATGGGACTTCTTTCCATTTAGTTGACTGCTGGCAGTATGCATGGAGGTGGCGGCAAAAAAAGGAGGGAAGAGAGAGAAGGGGGAAGAGAGAGAGAGATCAGAGGGGTCTTCTATTTATATATGGATAGTGATAGCCACAGGTAAAGGTCGGAAGTGGGCCAAGTGGATTCTGGGAATATGGTGGCTGTTGCCTTGGCAACAGGTGTGCGGGTCGTGCTGTCACCTGGGTGTGATGTCACTGGTTTGGAGGTCCTGATGCCCACATTCACCATGGTCCCAGGTGGTATCACTATTCACATCAGGCTGTTTCTCACTGCCTTCAAGTCTCCAGTTCTTCCTCCTTTCATTGTGCCTACTTCTTTCTCTTCCATTTCTCCACCATGGACTTGTTTCTTAGTGTCTCTCAGGGTCTCTGCGTGTCTGAGATCATCTCAGGAATGATCTCAGGAGTGCTATGAACTGCTTGTGTATTACGGTGCCCAGAAGGGTCATCTCAGGCATGGTCTGTCTCCCTGACCCCAGACAAGCATTGTGCCCTCTGTAGTCATCTCAGAGTATCTCCCTGCCCAGGCCCCATGGCAATCAGTCTGGTGGTCACCTTGGGCTCACTTCTCACCTGGTCTTCCTGAATGTTCCCATGTAAAGATCATCTGTCTTGAACTCACTCCCACGCAGAGCCCTTAGTCCCAGGCAGGGTTCTTCTAGTCTCTGGCTTGCTCCGTGTCCTGGGAGCTCTTCAGTCCCTGTGTGGCACAGGATTGGTTGTCATCTCAGACTCACTTTCTTTCAGGGAATGCTAGACTCCTAATCATTCATATGTCCATAGGTCAGAACACCAAACATAGACATAGCCTTGCTCCTCTCTGCCACCTACTGATTCACATGTCACTTGCAGTGCTTCTAGGGATGAGTTTTAAATGTTTTCAATTGAAATAGAATTACATCAATTTCCTCCCTCCCTTTCTTCCTTCAGCTCTTCCAAGGCACCCTTCCTTCAAGCTCTTCCTTGTTCATCTCATTCAAAAGTTGATAGGCTCTTGTGTCATTATTATTATGGGTGTCTGTGTGTGTGTGTGTGCGTGTGTGTGTGTGTGTAAAAATTTGTAGATACAAACTAGTGAATTCACTTTTTTGTTTGTGTATATATGGTTTCAGAGTTAACCACTCTGCACTGTACAACCAACAAGGGAACTCTTTGTCAAGAAATACTAATTTTTCTTCCAGAAGTCATTAGTGCCTATAGTTTTGTTTTGTTTTGTCTTGTCTTGTCTAGCGGGAGGGCCCTATGAGAACTTTCCCCTTCCTCACTGATATGTGCACCAATATCACTATTGTTCTAATTTTGTTTGCGTGGCCATTTCTAGGAGAGACTGTTTCATGCTTGGTTTCCTGGTATTCTGCTTCTTTCAGTGTTTCTGCCCCTCTCTCATGATGTTCCTGATCCACAGATACAGGAACTCTGTTGTAGATGTAGCCATTGGAACTAGACTTCCCACCATTCTTGTTTTCTGTGTTTAATCCAGTTCCACTTTTCTGTGATAATCTTCATTTGCTGTAAAGAGAGTAATTTAAGTCTGAATATTAAAAAAATATATTGTGAAAGGGCTGAGATTAAATTGATTGTAAACAGATTCTTTTAGAACATAGTGCTAAGATTTTAAGTCTTTGAATTCCATAGTATAAATTTGGGATGTTTTTCTTCATGAAGCTTTAAATAGACAGAAATTATTGATTTGTTGTACTTTTATCGTGTTTTTAGAATTAAAATGAAAATGAGCAGTGTAGTATAGATTCTAAATCACTGTCTCCTCTGTCATCTCCTCCCACATACATATACATACAACTTTTGACAGGGTTCAGACCTTAATGTCAGGTATCTGGTGACAGAATAGGGCTGGGACATCTGCTGTCATTATAGGAAGCT
>CM052712.1:3373535-3394217 GCA_028551405.1 Uromys caudimaculatus | reverse complement strand
TTCTTCTTCTTCTTCTTCTTCTTCTTCTTCTTCTTCTTCTTCTTCTTCTTCTTCTTCTTCTTTTCAGTTTTTTAATCATGCCATTATTTTTCTATGTAGCAAACTCAAATTTGTAAGAGATGTGAAATAGGCCACATAAAGTAGTCTATAATTGCTTGGACATAGCCCATTTGATATAAAAACACAATCTGGAAAGTGATCTGGATAACTAAAGTATTAAAAGGAATTGTCCACAAAGTAAATTTTTGTTTTATACATAAAAGGCTCTTGTAGTATTGGCAGGAAGTTTCATTTAACTGGATGGTTTGGTGCCCTAATGAAAGCAAGTGCTCTGCAGTATGACAGAAGCCAGGCTGAAATACAAGGCAGATCACGACATGCTAAAAGGCATGTGAATGCATGCCTTTGCTCCACATAAATATTTATTTACAGAAGACATGGATATGAGAAACACATTCCAACAGCATCTCAAATGTGTCATACTCAAGGCATGGAATAGAGGTGTGTGGCTTCCGACTGACTTGCTGATGTAGCCTTGAGAATTCCAGGGCAAATTCACTACCATTTCTAACTTTACCACCAAGTAATGAACTGAAGTTATTTAAATTTGGCAGAGTAAGTAACATCCTGTTGACTTTGGGGAAAGTAAAACACAATTTGCTCATTCTGGTGCTGATACTATATTTAGGTATAAGAAAGCCTTTTGCACTTAGGGGCCCATATGCGTGAATACCACTTCCCAAACCTTTCACGTGCATGAATTATTCAAGTGTTTGCTGGTGCCCAGTCACTTATCTATTATGTAATTCTTAACCTTCTTCCACAAGGCACTTGGAAAGCCTGATTAAGAAATATGTATGAATTTTATCTTGGAATTTGGTAATCTGATCCCACCAAGATTTTGGAAAGTCCTGCAAAAATTCAGTGTAGAAGAGAGAGATTTCAGCCATGTAGATGATCTACTAGAGTAATGCCAAATGCCCAATGGGAAGGTAGACATTTGGAGGCTTGAATCACAATGCACTTTTCTAATCACAGTCCTTTGCAAGGGCATATATTGTATCAATAGCAAGATTTTATCCATCTGTTTGCTCTCCTGGTTCATATGAATGCCCATAGGACAGAAAATAGACATATATCTGATTTAAACCAGTATTTCCAAAATGAATGCTTTAAAAATATTTTGAAACTCTTCCTCCATTAACAAAAACAAAGAAAATATATTCAATTCTGTAAGCTGACATAAAGAGAATCTCTCCAAAAGATCTAATTTTCAGATTTCTTTTTTTCCAGACAGGTTATTTTCTTTGAATTATTATTTTAATTCATGGATTAGTGACAAAAAGAATGCAGGCTATGAAAAGATGCTCCTGTAATTATACGTTTCCCTACAGACTGAAACAGTGTATCACATTGTACACATAAAATCATAAAAATGCTTGAGATATTATTATTTTATATTGAGAAACAGTTTAATTATTTAGAATGCAGTTTTATTTTTCATATGCAACCAATCATATTCTATTATTAAAAACTGTTGCTATGGTTTCCAGCTTGGAAAATTATATTTACTGTATTATGGCAACATATTGGAGGTTTGTTTCCACATTAAAAAGAAAAACTAGTGAATAAAAATTACTTTTCTAATAATTTAAATTATGCCATACAGATATATTTATAATTAGATCATATTAAAAATATTCTTCCTGGTCCAGTTTATATTTTGAAAATTTTCAGGTTACAGCAAGAAAGAGATTCTTTGTCTTCTTGTATCTATGGTTTAGTTCTGATTCATCTTTCAGCTAGAACATCCAGGAACTCATTGCTGGTGGGATTGTATCAAAGATCCAAGAAGGACAAAGGGAGGTCTGCCATGATTCTATCAGAGTAAAGAGAGGAAAGCATGAAAGAGAGAAGAAATGGACTTGATATTTGCTAACCTGGAAGACCTTTCTTTAGCATGTGCTACCTATGATCCATCTAGCATCAGATCTTTCCTATGTACTGACTATGTGTCTCTACAGAAATGTATGAGTGTAGTATTTCATCTCACTTTAACTAGTAGCTAGTTCATGGTTGAGTCAGAACATGGCTAATGAGATGGATTTTAGATATCCATTTCAGAACCTTGGAAAGCACCTTTAAGAGAGATTAAAACAATTCCCGGAAGTCAGGAGCAGTGGGTAGAACTTGAGTGGATAAGGTCGAGGAGTCTTTTCCTGCATTAGTTACAGTTTGGATGATGCATGTCACTCTGACATCCTTTATTTAATCAGTGTGAACTTTAATGATATGTATTATTAGAGTGTGATTGTGAGTTATATCTTAATTCTACATTATTTTTCTCACTTTCAAAGATTTTTTCTAAATTAAGATGTATGGATGTTACAGGGAGTCCATCAAAGATGATGACTCAGACAGAGTTTATAGCCAATTGAAAGTCTTTACCCTGAAAATCTGGGTCTATACTGAGGTATCCCAGAACTCAAGTGTGTCACTGAGGGTCCAGAGCATGGGGATTTTGAGGTAAATTACATCTCTTAGCATCTTGCTCATTATTGGTGTGTGTGTGTGTGTGTGTGTATGTTGGGGGCTGAGGCTTAAGGTATTGGAGATACCTCATTTGCATAGAGAGGCATTCCAGGAAGTTGAAAGTATAATTTCTCCAGGGATTAAGTGACATTCCACAGAAAATGTATGGGTCCTGCTTCCCAGAGCAGGTGGAGAAGAGGAAACCCCACTAAGAAAAGGAAGTCCTCCATTTTGTGCCAAACTCAGGAAAGCTGGTAGACTACAACTTTATTAGTAAGGTACAACAGGGGTGAGGTGTGTAGGGGTGTGGTGTGTATGGGTATATGGTGTGTTGAGGTGGGGAGGAGGTTGAAATATGGGTGGTGGTGGTGGTGCTAGGGGGTGGTTCTCCACAAGGAGACAGTTTACAGAAGTTAAGATAAGCAGTTAGCTGCTTGCCCTGCACAAGCAGAGGTTACAACAAATTATCTGGGGCATCTTGACCTTGGGCTCCTAAAACAGAGTTGGATAATTTTCTAAAGGCTTCTCATTAGGGAGATCAAATTCTGGTCAAAACTTAAAACAGTGGAACCTCTCCACTGCTTGCCCCATCATATTCTCCATTGATTCCATAGACTTGAGTCAAATCATTGACTCACCCTGGCCTAGGAAGGTATAGTTGCTCCTAAAGCCCACTAGCTTAACTGAGTTTATTTTGTTTGAGGTAGTTGACCATGCAATTGAAGATGCAGGATCCTACCATTAGCTCTACTAGAATAAGAATCAACAATCCAACTTATGCTGATAGTAATATCCATCCATACACATCAAGTAAACAACAGACTGATACCAATGATCCCTAAGTCTCCCTTCTTCCCTTTCTTTGAGGTTTTATCTGAAAATGCAAGGTTTTCCATAATTACCATTGATTGGTTAGGATATATGTCTTAGTTTGCATTTTATTGCTGTGAAGAGACACCAGGACAGAGAAAACTCTTGTAAAGGACAACATTTAATTGGAACTGGCTTACAGGTTCTGAGGTTCGGTCTATAATCACCATGGCAGGAAACATGGCTGCATCTAGGCAGATATGGCACTGGAGAAGCTGAGAGTTCTACATCTTCACCCAACAGAGGAGAAGACTGTCTTCAGGCAAGTAGGTGGAGGGTTTCAAAGCCCGTCCTCATAGTGACACACTTCCTCCAACAAAGCCACACCTAATCCAACAAGACCAAACCTCCTAAAACTGCCATTCCCTGGGCCAGGCATATGCAAAGCATCACAGCATAAAAACAGCAAATTTCTCCTAAGGCCATGAAAAACTTCTGTTTCATAAAATGGAAGTCTAGCCTCCTTTAATTCTGTAAGAGTCAAATCTCTCTGAGAGGAAGTCAACTTGGTTCTTCAGCCTATAAATAAAATTCCCCAAATAACATAGGTCTATGTCTATCTAGGAACTGAGTTCTCTAAAGTTTTTGTTCCCAACAATCAAAGCTGCGGTGCCTATGGCAGTTGCATTGTCTATCCCCACCCCTACTAGAATTGGGACCAGAACACAGTTCATTTCACCATTGTTAACATTGAGTCAAGGCCATATAAGCCTTCCCTCTTCTCCGTTACAGGCATAGAGCTGGAGAATAACATAGCTATTATCCATGCAGTGGGGATGTGACTACCCAGTAAATTGGAGGAGGAACATTCAGTCTAACCATCAGCATGAAAAAGCCAGGTATTTGAGGACATGATGCAGGTACCTTGTTCTTGTTAAAGCATCTGTAAAATTGTAGTCCCTGAAGTCCGTTTTCTAGCCAATCTTCTCTAGAACTTAAAATACTAACAATCACTCTTCCTCTAGACCCATATTGTTCCACCCATGGAAGGGACATAAGAGAGCAGAGGTCCACACAAGAAAGATAGAGTTTCTGATCCCTGGTTTTTCTGAATTCTCATGTCCAGGTTTGGGACAGATGGGAATTGTTTATCTTGGTTAGTAAACTCTGGTCAGTCTTATCTTCACTAGTTCTGTGGTGGTTTGAATGCAAATGGCCCCCACTGGCTCATAGGGAGTGGCACTATTAAGTGGTGTGTCCTTGTTGGAGAAAGTTTGTTACTAGGGGAAGGGGCTTTGAGGTCTCAGAAGCTCAAGCCAGGCCTAATGGCTCACTTTCTCTTCCTTCTGCCTATGGATCCAGATATAAAAATCTTAGCTCCTTCTCCAGCACCATGTCTGCCTACATACCACCATGCTTCCCACCATGACAATAATGAACTAAACCTCTGAACGTATAAGCCAGCCCTATTTATAAGAGTAGCCTTGGAGTCATGGTGTCTCTTTGCAGCAATAGAAACCCTAACTAAGATAATATCTGTCCAAATGATGGGACCTTGTAACTACAGGATGGATCACCTGTCTAAGAGATTTGGAAAAACTGACGGTTCAATTAATTTAAAAAAAAAAAAAAGCAAACAAGCTAACTCTGGATCAAAATCTTATACTCATAGTCTAAAGTCCAAATAATGGTCCATCTGTCATCATTCTTGGTGGTCTTTTGTTTTTTGTTTTTCAAGGGATGATACCAGTTACTTTGACAGCAGTTTGGGTGGTATGTTAACTAGATTTCGTCCCTTCCAGACAGGTTCCAAGGTTGGGACAAGGATCCATTTCATCCAAACCAAGTTTCCAGACTGAAACTGGTGGGCAGGTTCAGAGGTGGCATGTGGCACGATTCTCTTCACAATCAAGTCAATGTCCTGTCAAGTTTCCTGAAAAACCTGTAAGAACTAGAGAAGAAAGTGATTAGACATTTCTGCCTGGAAGATCTCAAAGTTTGGGAAGCATGGGAGGTGGTGTCCCAAACATAATTTCAAAAGGAATAACCCCTTCCTGGAAACTAGTACATTGATTGGTCCCTAAGCAGAGTAAAGGGGAGGAGATTGGCCCAAACTTCACCAGTTTCCAGAGCCAGTTTCGTTTTCTTTATGCTTTCTATCTGACCTGAGCTCTGTGGCCTCTACACACAATGTGATTTCATATTAATATGCAATACCACTGTCATATTTTGAGACATTTTGGCTGTGAAGGCCCCAGCATTGTTGGACTGCAAGGCTAGGGCAGTCCAAACCTAGGAATAATTTCCTGATGAAGTTTCTTAGTTACTATTGTAACAGTCTCTGTTCTGGGGGTTTTGGTCTCCACTAATTCTGAAAATGTGTCTACAAACACCAGCCAATATTTATAGTGAAAACCAGCAAGCTTGATTTCAATAAAGTCCAACTCCCAGTGCTCCCCAAACCCATTTATTCAAGCCTGGATCTTTTGTGGAATCTTCCTTCCCCCTTTGGGGATTACCTGAGTTCAGGTGACACATTTAAAACTGGTGTCTTTAATCAGGCTGTCCAAATTTGGAAAATATTACCTGGTCTGAGGAGTTCAGAAGTTTCTGTGGCCCCTCAATGGGTGGCCTACTGGAGATCCATAACCAGTAACCTTCCCTAACTTGGAGATCTGTTGTCTGGTAGCATCCAGCATCCTTGTTTATCCTGTTTAGTTGTTTCTTGTTTAGCACAGTCAATCTAGCCCTGGGAAGTCCTTTTAGCTGGGTTCAGTAGGACCACCAAGATGTTGAAGGCCACATAGGTTTTACTACCACTTCCCCTGTGGTCAAGTCAGCTGCTTGTGGGGAATCTTCTTTCTGCTGGGATAAGCAATCCTTTCTCTGTATAGCCTTAAGGGCGTGGGCCATGGAGAAATCATATATATGGTGATTCCCCTAGTGGAATGTTTGGGTGAAAGGTGAAAGCTCAGCATATTGATCTGAGGTACTGCTGATTAAGATCATACCCAGATAGTATGATCTTGAATCACCATCATTACCTTTGCATACCTGATTCTGTCTTGGATGAAACTGCCCTCATCTCATCAATGAGCAATACTCATGTCATCAGTGAGACATTAGTGAATTCAGGCACAGTAGACTGGATCAGGTTAGTCACCTCAAGACAGTAATGCAAGGGACCCATGGGGTTGTCTTCTTCTGGTAGCATACTGGCAGGATTAAGGACTGATATCTAATGGTCTATTAACAGGGCTTGCTTGGTATTGGTTCACCCCTCTAAAGAGTGCCTCAACAGAGCATGGGGAAACTAGGAACAGTTTGTTTATTTGTCAGCTTCTTTTACCAGCAGCGCGTGGGAGCTATGGTCCGTGTACATGAGGACTCCATAGGCATTGTCTCTGGTCTTAACCTCATACAAATAGAGAAGCTTAGTAATGTGTGGAGAGCCATGGCCAGGGCAGACAGCAGGACTTCATCTAGCCCTTGAAGGCTAACTGCTCAGTTTCAGTCCATGCCAAAAGCTGTGTACCCCAGTGATGACATAGAGGGGCCTGGCCATCTCAGCAGTTCCAGCACCTACAGCCAGCAGCATCCAGTTGTCTCAGAAAGTCTTGTACTTGCTCTTCTGACATGGGACATAGACTTGTAGGATGGCAGAAAAAATGTCCTTGGATCTAACTACTTTCCTTCCTTTATGTTGTAGCCTAGCCATGTGACCTGAGAAATGCACAATTGAGCTTTATTGGCTTAACCTCTGTACCCCAGGGCTTGGAGAACCTCTAAAAAAGGCCTATTGCCTATCCACATTACTTCTCAGTGGTTGGAGTCATGAGAGTGGGGGACATCTACACATCGAAGCAGGGTACTTTATGGATATTTTTATCTAAATTCCAACAGATCTGCACTCAGGGTCCCATCAAATGATGCTGGTAGTTCCTGAACCTGTTCTCTTGGTCAGTCTACCCCGCCCCTCTCTGATCTGTTTACCCAAGGGTAGCAATTACCACATAGGAGAATTTCCTTCCCTGAGTATCTTTGGCTAAATCTTGGCTTCTGAGGAATTTCTAAAAGTTGATACCTCCTCATCCTTTTAAATTCTTCTAATTTTGGGATTGTTCTATGTCTGGGGCTGATTACATATAAAAGGCAATATTAGTGATTCCTGGTTTTGGAGGGCAACTGGTTCTATGGAGGTAAATATGCAATATGTCTCACAGAACCTTTTAAGTAACCCAGAAGGTGATTCTTCAGGTCCTTGAGTGACCTGACTTACCTTAGGTTAGTTTGTATGATTTCTGAATGTCCTTTTAATTCTCCCAATAATGTTTTTTGTTTGTTCACCACCACCATCTTGGGAAAAAGCATTCAATGGCCTCTTGCCTTAAAACAGGTTAATAAGGGCCTGTGGCTTCTCCAAAACTGGAGGGCTTTGTGTCTTCCAATTAAATGAATCACTGGTAGAGAAGCATAAACCATAACCAGGGAAGGAGCTGAACTTCAATACTCCCTCTACTCCTTTCACACACACCCCTCAGCTCTATTGGAGTAATTACATCCCCCTTCCTTAGGCACAGCCAGCTCTTAGCTAAGGCAGGCAGTGGGGAACAGAGAGCAGGAAGTTTGGAGACCCATTTCTTCTCTCTTTGTGCACTCTGAGGCCCTCCTCATCTCCACACAGTGAATAGGACCAAGACCACAGGCTTTAGTCAGGTGACAAAACAGCCAGAGGTGAGTGCTTGGAATCAGAAAGAGGGGAGGAAGATTTTGTCTGGCAGGGTTAAGAGAATAGAGGGAGAGTTTCTCTGTGTGATCTAGCTGGGCCAAAAGGATTTGGGTCCCTAACAAGAGGGCACAAAACTTAAGCAGACCTCTTCCCCCTCCCCCGTGTGTGTAATAACATTGGTTATTACAGGGAAACTGGCAGCTACCATTAAGGCTCAGGACCCTCAGGACAGCAACTGCCCACCATAGAACAGCCACACTTGCCACTAGAAAGGGGCACCACAACATGATTGGGTAGTCTGTCATGGCTATGAGTCTGTGGAAAATCCTGTGCTTTTTTTGTGCACAGCTGTGGCTGCAGTCTCAGGACAGCTCATTCCTTCTGCTATTTTAGATCTGTTTTTCCAAGCAGCAGAACTGACAGAATCACACACACACACACACACACACACACACACACACACACACACACACACACAGAGAGAGAGAGAGAGAGAGAGAGAGAGAGAGAGAGAGAGAGAGAGAGAGAGAGAAACAGTCATATAGAGACACATAGTAAAGACAAGAGGTGGCCACCCATATTCATAAACCCAAACAGACCAAGGGAATCCAGTGGTGTCTCATAATGATCTCGAACAAGGGTTCTATGGTCACCTCCAATATTCTCTCATGTGTGCTACCAGATAGCACCTCCTATAAACCAAGCTTACCTCTAGAGGTACTCAGAGAAGATCACTTTCCTCCTCCTCCTCCTCCTCCTCCTCCTCCTCCTCCTCCTCCTCCTCCTCCTCCTCCTCCTCCTCCTCCTCCTTCTCCTCTTCCTCCTCTTCTTTGTCTTCGTCTTCATCTTCGTCTTCGTCTTTCTTCTTTCTTTTGGATGGTGGTGTTGAAGTGCCTTTAGAGCACTCAGCAACAGCAGCAGCAATAACTCAGAGATTTTCCTGGGGCCCTGGAGCCTCTTAGGATGAACACCCCATAGGAGTCTTCTCCACCTTTTTAATTTTTCCCCATTCCTTGGGGTCCTGAGGCCCCTAAATATGCCAGGGTCCAGTCTCAGGGGATCTCATTGGGGCCTCCGAAATTTTATAGCAAGTCCATCATTTAAACATAGTGTATATCCAGATAAGTCTTTATTACAATTGACTGGAGCTACACTTAGGTATTTGGGGACCAATAGTACTAAATATCCAGAGAATGGGGTCTCTGAAGGCAGAAATTATGTCTGGGCATCTTGCTCAGTAGCTGTAGGACACAGCGTGCTTTGTGCACGTAGGCAATTTACAGAAGCTAGGTGAAGCTAGGCTATCTGGACATCTTGACCTGTGCTCCTTAAATAGAATGGGGTAATTTTTCAACAGAGCTTCTCATCAAGGAGATAGAATTCTAGTTAAGCCTAAAATGACTTCCGAAAGAACACAAGATGGAGGAATCTCTGCACTGTCTTGAATTGTCACTTGAAAACACTAAGTTGATTCTGACTGATGGAAGACTTTCATGTCAGCAACTGTTCCAATAAGGAACTAAAGCAAAACTATAGGACTGAACTTTGAAGAGAGGAATCTTTCAATGTTTCCTTGAGCTTTATTGATACTGCACAATGAACACAGATAACTTACTTCTTAATCACTTACAACATGCCAGACATGATGCTAAGGGCCAGACTGCACAGTATTCAGTCTACAAAGCAATATATACATTTGGCAATGTATTCCTTATAACTTCAAAAATCAAGTTTGGTCAGTGAACAGTGAGATGGCTCAGTGGATAAACCAAACCTGGCAACTGAATTCAAACCTGGTAACTGAGTTCAGTCTCAAGAAATCATAATTTATTTCCACCAGTACACTGTGGAATATGAAGCGTGCACACACACACACACACACACACACACACACACACACACACACACACACACACAGAAATATATAAACATTGCAAGTTTTAAAAACTCATGTTATGAAATCAGTAACAGACAAGAGTTTCTAAACACTGACAATGGCTGTATATCCCATTGACTTGTATAACACTTTGCTCCTTACAACAAATGTAAAAATGAATAATTTGCCACTTACCTACTTTTTAAGAATAAAAACTTAGATGAGTGTGAAAAGGGAAAATTTGAATCCATCAGGTCTCTTCCACTGTCTTTCTTCAAAGCCATGTAATGGAACAGCTATCCTCTGGGCATACATGGTATTTTCCCCTTCAACTGTCAACTGCTGTGACTACCTGAAGGACTCCCAGAAAGGATAGTGGCTGTTGTCTTTCCTCCATTGGAGAAGGAAAAGGGCTCAAGAGACCTACCTCACCCCAATGTTACATAAACAGCTAATTTTTGTTAGGGGTAAATAAAGATACTTTTCCCTTTCAGTGACTTATCTTTCCATGAGTTGTGTCCATGCCTGATAATAACCCTATTTAAATTCATTATTTTATCAGGCACTATTTTACTGGACTCATCCTATCCCCTCCCCTTCTCTCTCACCTTTGTACTTAAGGTGAGAAGGTGTTTTCCCCTAGTATTCTCAGAAAAATGTAACACAGCACAAAATCCAAACAAAACAACAACAAAACCAAAACAATGACAGTAGCAACTATAACATAATCCAAAAAAGAGAGTTACACTGGGTATGTGGAGAGGAGAGTCAGGCTGGTAAGTATAACATCTGCTACAAAATACAGCCATTGGGCTTGTCATTTCCAACAGAGGTAGCTAACCATGACTAATTGGATTTCACAGGACACATTTCTGGGAAGGAACATTTCTCATTTCCCATTTATGAACCTGCTATGTGTTACAGTAAGACCTATAGTAACATCTGCAGTACAGTGACATAGTCACCAGACTGCCTATTTTCCACAGTTTCTGTGATCTCACACTGCCTAGTAACACCTTAGCCGGAGAATAGAGAAACACACTCAGTTCAGGCAATACACTTTTAAAATGCTTCAGAAGAGAATGTACAGAAGAAGGAAGTACATTTTTAGTTATTTATACTTTTGAATTATCTTTGTGAATATTAGTAACTCATAAACCATGAGTATAACAATACTTTCTCTGTACCTTACCTCAGAAAAGCAAAAATACAACAGAAATCTTGATAAGTTTTCTAAGTGAATATACACAAATAATCTATAGTTAGTGAACAAAAGACAACTACAGACCAAATTCTCTGTAAAGAGGATGAATCAAGGTGCAAAGTAATTACAGGTTTTTAAGTACGTGTTTTAATGACAGTAAAAAGAAATAAAGGAAAGAAAAGAAAAATCATGGGATGTAACTGAACTTAACAATGAAAGTCTGGAAGTTCTTGTTTTATGTAGGTATCTTCAGTTTAACAAAAGTTAAAAGTATTCTTCTTATGCTGATTGCTTATATTGGAAATTTTGCGGGTTCATGTTTTTGGTAATATTCCCTCATATTTTGCTTGTCTGAAGAGAAATCCACTGTGGAACAGCTGCATGGAAATACCAACAAAATACCATATTGAGATCTCTGAGTCAAATGTGGCCTCACAGAGCCACATACGGTTAGATCCTCTTTGCAGTTGAAAATATTTTTGATACACACAGTCTGACTTATAAAGAGATATGATCTAAAGGAGATAAAATATTTCCTCATCCAAAATTTATTCTCAAAGTTTTCCATCAACTTAGATTTCAGTGGATCTCAGATAAGGATTTTCTTTACCTAAATTCATACCTTTGTGTCTACAGGCAAAAATGCTCAAGGAGTTTGGTATCCAAAGAAAAGCACTGGTGTAAAGAAATCATGAAATTCTTTTGCAACACATGTGGTTTGAATTTAAAGTATTTCAAGTTTAATGTTAAAAATAGGATTCTTACTGCCCCTTTTCCTTCAGTAGTAGGTCACTTAGGCATTGATATTGGAATAACTCATTTTTAATCTGATGCACAAGCATCTCAAGACTGAAATAAAGATGGACAAATCATGTTTCCCTTGAGCGTCTCCACTGTTTGTCACCTCTGGGCTTGATGATACTCTACACATGGAGTTTACTTCTCCAGCTCTTGTTGTCTCTCCTTGATCCCTTTCTGGGTGTGAAACCTTGGTCAGGTTCAGAGAGAATACCTTTAAGGTGGGAATATTCCTGTCAGTGATCTCAAACAAGTTCACAATGTGGAATAAACACCATAAGTTTAAGATAGAAGAAATTGTCTCCAAAAGAAATCCACAAAACTTCATAAAACTGAGCAAAGTCAACAAAGGAGGTGCCTCCTTCAGTCCATCTGTAAGCCAGAACTATTTTCATTGTGGTATGTTAAAGACTGGAGAGGAGGGAATTTGTCTTTGCCAACTCTGACTCTTTGCTGCTGTTATTTACTTTTACAGCTAACACTCTGTAGGGGGTACAGTAACCTCTAAACTTTCTGGAAAGATGAAATAAGGACAAACTATCCACCGAGGTAAGCTTCAATAAAGAGAAATAACAAAAATAGAGTGAACTTAAAACATTTTTTAAAATCTCAATCTGATGCATGCTTGTACATCTGAGGACATGACAGCTTGTAAATGTGGTATAAAATAAACAGGCTTTCATTTAAAAACAGAACACTTACTAACCCTGAATGCATGATGGAAGTTCAGTCCAAGCACAGGGTCTGGGAGTTTAGCCAAGAAAATGATCTCAGGGGTCTAAAGCATGATTTGTGTTTCACATAATGTGAACTGGCATTCATTACCTTGCAATCAATCTGCAGATTAGAAAAAATTATTTATGTCACAATTAAGTGGGAGGGAAGGTGTACCCTATATATACATATGGGAGAACTGAGGGTTTTTGACAGGACCATAAAGCATCAAGAGACTCTTGATGATGGTGGGACCTCAGAGGTAATATGCCGTGTCGGGAGTTCATCCAGTGTCATGTGTCCATATTTGTAACCAATGTTTGGTTACACTTCCAGCGAAAACTGTGTAAGTTTTCCTTTCTAGTGCAGACATGGCTAAAATTGTCTGGACTTTGAAGCCTTATTTCTAAAGTGATTTTAGAAAGTAAATTCTCAGACATGTGAATAATTAGTTTTGAAAAGAGAAACAAAACTGTTCTAGTCTTTAATACTAATACATAGTATGATTTTCCAGGAAAGATAAATTATATAATACTTCCTAACTTGCTAAGTATAAAACTCTCTTAATTTGAGTAAAGAGAAAGGAAGAAAGGGAGTGAGGTGGGGAGGAGGAAAAGGGAGGGAGAAAGGGAGGGGAAAGGAAAAGACTGTTATTTGGTAGAGCTGGTAGGTGGAACTTTCTAGAACTTTCACTCACACACAGGCATGTCACTGCCTTTCAAATGATCTAAGAGTTTCTTTGCAAAGGTTACTCCACATTGTTTCCCCTGCTGCCTCAGTATCACTGGACAGAGCTGTTCATCTTCAGCCAAAATCCTTTCAGAGACAGAGGCTTCTCCTCTTCTCAGAGGCAGGTCACCAGATAAGGGTCCTTCCCAGTGAGCTAGTTGTCTCTGGCCCTGACCTGCATATCCTTCACTTAGAAACCCAGTTAAATTACTCCATAAACAAGAAAACTTTGCTAGAGTTGCAAAGTCCCAGGGCTGATTCTCTCTACAGAATCAGGAACTAGGAATCCAGACCTCAAGTTGTAGCTCTAGATCCATTTCTAGAAATGGATACACTTTCAGCTTGGAAGACCACTAAGGCACTCGGTAGCTCTTGCTAATTCTGGCCATGCTCTCATTTGGTGTGATTTATTCATGACGCTTCCTCTCCTGAATGCCCACTGTTGAGGCACAAACAACAAACCTTAAAGTATAAAGATTATAGACCTCTAAAGTACACCAACAATCCAAAATTTAGTTGTTAAAAATGGCACTTTCCCTTCACTTTTGAAATAAATATTATAGGGTGGATAGATATGACGTTTCCTTGTCATCTTCTCAAGGCCTGCTCATCACCTCCGTTCCTAAAGACAAGGGCTCCCATGATTTTCATGTATCTCATCAGATTAAGTATTTATTTATTTATTGTAAATGTGGGGTGTGTACATACATACAGTGTGGCATGCATATGGAGGTTGGAGGGCAGTTTGCTGGGTCGTTTGAACCTTACTGTTTATAATTATAGCACTTGTAGATATAGTATATAAATATTTCATAAAATAGAAAGCATATGACATGCATACAAATCATATCACTCAGGACACATGCTTCTGACAGTAGCTAGTTTCTCTCACAGTTGCTTTTAATGTCCTACTCAGATGAACACCTTCATTTAATAGTTCAGTGGTTCTCTTTTTCAGTAGACTTATTTTTTAATGATATGCATATGTGTATGTGTAGGTCTGTAAGGCTATAAAAGCATGCTGGATCCTGTGGAACAGGAGCCTGATGTGGGTGCAGAAACCTGGACTCTTGTCTTTTCAAACAGCACGATACATTGGTGAGTCTTCTCACCAGCCCCATTCTGTTGGCTCTTATCTCTTTTTCTCAGTCCTGGGGATCAAACCCAGGGCTATCTATATGCCAGCCACAGGCTCTACCACTGACCTATATCCACAGCTATATTCAGCAGTTCTTATTCTTGGATGTTTCATATCTGAGTGAAGCTCATGGACTCCTTCCTAGCATGAATTATAAGCTTTCTTTACCATGTGATACAGAATTCCAAAGGAGCTAGCTATGTTTGATATCAAATACATTATGATGCTGCAATATTAAGTGACTGAGTAACAACATCTCATGGTTTATCTCTACTGCTCTCATGTGGAGGGAGTGATGAGTGGACATAGGAGTTGGTGGCAAGGGAAAGATTACCTGAAAAATGTCCATGAGCTCAAAATTCTGGCAGGCCACACCCTAGGCTTTGTTCCTTGACTTTATAAGAATAGAAAATGCTAAATGTTCAGTTGATATTTAGTGATAAAATGATGAAATTTTATTTCCACTCAAGGTCAAGGGACTTGGGACATACCTACATCTTCTATACTCTACACTTCTATTAATTACCTATGCATTGTTCTCCCTGCTTCAATTTTTAAAGCAAGGCTCATGAATTTTTGATCTAGGAGAAGTTTAAGGTTGTGATTTAGTTAAATTATTTTACTGATTATGAGAATGTTGCCTATTGTTTAAAGAAGAAAATTTTTAAAATTCCAACTTTAAAAATGTAATTTTTCACTTCTAGGGTTGATTAAAAATATATGAGCAAAGAAGGAACTTACTTTTCTTTTCTGTGGTGCCTTATTTAATTCTCACAAATAACAATCTGGCATTTTTATTGTCCTCTGAGAGCATAAGAAGTTGAAACTTCCTTGATGACACCAGGACTGAAAGTTCCCCTTTTGAGGCAGCCTGCTCTTTCCAAATATCTACCCCCCTTGTATTAATGAAACATTTTCTCATTTAAATTTTCTTCCTTCTTGTGGGTTAATTTTCTACTTCCAAAAACTATGAGCAGTTTGAAGACAGGGATTATATGTCTTTGTGCTTTTTACTCTTTTTTCCAGTAATGCTTGGCAAAGTGCTGGTCATATAAAAAGCTCTAGGTGAATTTTTGCCATACTTGAAATTAATGTGTTATACTTTGGGCAATGTATTCTACTTTGAAATGTTTCCCAGTGTTAACAGAAAGTTTCACACACAGCTTACATCTTGGCCTATTCTTTGTAATAGACCCAGACAATGTTTTAGTATATGGCACATTTCCCTTCTGTATTACAGCATACATTGTACCTTCTAAATAATGGCTGGAGTTTCAATAATCTACACTCAGAAACCACAGCATTCTCAGCATATAAGATAAAAATTATCTTCTACAGGGAAAAGAAATAAGAGAGACCTCTGCCCTCACAGTCCAGCTTGTCATTTGCCTCTGTCTCTAGGGCTAGGTCCTCATGCAGTCAGAACATGCACAGACTATCTGGCTTTAGGGACTCAAGGGGAAACAGGGCTGTCTTGCCGTGTTCCCCTTCTCAGCTCAATTAGAGTCCCCCTTGCTTTAAAACTCTGAAAGTGAAAGTCAAAGAAACTTCTTTCATTAATACCCCAGCACACTGTTCAATGATTGTTGAGCAAGTGGAGATTCTGTGCTATTAATCTAAACATAAGACAAGTGATGTCACTATAAAATATATTATGTTTTCATTTCTCTTAATCAGAAAACCATTTTTGCTCATGCATAGCTTTTTCGATTTTTATTTTAAGGTAATATGAGACTTACAGAACTTCATATAAATAGAATGGAGTTTCTGCCTCCTCCTTACTCAGTTGCCCCCATTGTCAACTAGACCTAAGGAATGCGCACCATAACAGAACTCATGGCAGCTCAGTGGCTTTGCACCATGCCCTCTTTTTCCTCCCAGACCCTACATGCATTTTTGTGTGGGATCTCGTCATATAGATATGCTTCTGTGATATCTCATTTGTTTCTTTGCCTTTCATGATCTTGACATTTTTGGGTAGGTCAGCTCACATATTTTGTTGATGTCAGGTACTTTTCTGTCATTTTCTTGTGATTAGAGCAATGTGTGATTTTTTTTTTAAACCAAGAATTCAGATCAAATGCCCCACATACTCAGTGGATTATATCACCAGTAGGAACAATAGCCTTTACTGGTGACTTTAAGATTGTACTAACTGATTTTTGTCTGTTTGCTTTGATTTTTAGTGTTAATGTTTTTCCGATTTAAACATACTACAAAATATATTTTGATTGATCTGAGAGATAGTGTGACAGCCTGAAAATATTTTTCTAATTCTTTTTCCATTATGTTCAGCATTCATTAGTGAAAATTTCCCTGGATAGTTATTATTACATTATTCTGAGGGTGACTTTCTATTTCCCTCATTTCTTTTGCATGTTCCTGTCAATGTGGTTTCATTTGCGCTCTTCAGTTTTGATCTTTGGGTTGTAACTCAATGTTATAACTACATATTTTATTCTGCTATGTGTTTCAGCCTTGGCCACTGATGCTCTGCGAGGTGAAACCTGGCTTTTTAAAGTGTCCCATCCTTTGAGAAATTGGTTTGTCAATGTCATAAGATGTTTCAGGCTCATCTGTTTTCTTTGCATAGAGCATCAATCAATGAGTTTTCCCCAAATTTCCATTTCCTTTGGTTGGTCACCACACTTAGAAATTAAAACATTTTAAAATGTGACAAATATGGCTCCCACTTTGCTCAGAATACAACCTTTGTCTCTGACTATGATGCAAATAGGTGTTGAGAGTCCTGCAGTTGCTGCCTCACTCTAGTGTTATGACTAAAATACAGTAAGACAAGAAGATGGGTGTGGTTAAATAAAATTTTATTTACAGAAAAAGGCAGTGGGTTGGATTTGGTTAAGGAGGTAATAGGTTGCCAACTGGATTGCTAGAATGACAAGCCATGTGCTGATTTTCACACCTTAGAACAGATTTATAAAACAAAAATGCAAATTTCTGTTTTCTTGTTCTCTGTGAGCAATGGTCAGATTATACAGATATAGTACCAGGTAGAAATGTAAAGAGCTCTGGTTATAACTTTAAAAATTGCAACAGTGATTACTTGAAGAAGATCTGTATACGATTGTGATCATCAACTTCCTGGGAGTCAAGAGGGGTTCACGTGGGCACCTCTTCCTGAGGACCTATCCATAATGAATAGTTGAAGAAAGGGGGAGACATCTTCTTCAGTGGGGTACGATGCCCATGTTCTTGTAAATAAAATCTTACTCACACTTTTGTAAACAACTATAATAAACTCACTAGATCACAACAACAACAAAAAAGAAGAAGAAGAAGTGGAATAAATACAAAAGAGGGTAACAACAGAATAGTGGGGCGAATAAATCAAAATGTGTATATATATATATATATATATATATATATATATATATATATATGAATATGATGTAATGAATTCAATTTTTGTATACAATTAATATATGATGATAAATAAGTTAAACGGAGGACTGGAGAGATGACTTAGTTTAACCACTAAGCACTGACTGACTGCTCTTCCAGAGGGTTGAGTTCAATTCCCAGCGACCACATGGTGGCTCACAACCATCTGTAATAGGATCAGATGCCCTCTTCTGGTGAATCTGAAGACAGCAACAGTGTACTCACACAAAATAAATAAATAAATCTTTTTAAAATATAAGTTAAGCTGAAAACACGCTGCTGGAATTCTCTTATCTGAGATCCTTAAAATGCTCTAATTTAGTTGATTACATTCTTCCTTTTGCTTGCATTGAGGTAGATTAATAACAAATGAAACCGCATTCCCCTTAGAGCTCCTTTAGTGTCTGTTGCTGAACTAAGCAGATACTTTACTCTTGTATGATCAGTGATCAATTCTGCTTTGGTAGGTTCTATGTTATTACTACGAAATAGTCCAAATCCAGCTTTCTTCTCATATAGTTGAAAAACTGCAAATATTTTCTGACGTGGTAACTTAAGGGTTCTTTGGAAAGTCGGTTTGATGGTGTTTTGCTGGGGTAAACATGTGAATGAATGTTTCATTAAAGTCGACACAAGTGTGAAAAACTAAGGCAGACTCCTGAAGGAACATTTCACTGAAGCAGACACAGGAGAGAGGATGTTCTGCTAAAGCAAGCATGTATAGTAGCATGCAATAAAGGATTCTTTGCTAATGACATGCATTTGTTCGTCTGCCTTACATTGTGTAGTTGAACTGGATTTGTCAGGACTCCATAGAGAGAAATGCACAAAAACCTCCTAGTGGTGTGCTGAAGTTTCTTGCAGCTTCTGTCGACTTGGTCTGATTGGAGAGTGACATCAGCTGAGACAGATGCACGTGTTGAGGCAAAATATGTGGTGAGGCGAGATATTCCCTAAGAGAGGCCCAGCCGAGATCTTTTCTTGGTGTTCCTCCTGTTGACCCATGCTGAGGCTGAGGCCTGGCTGTCAGCGCTAGGTAGTGCCACCTCTACTGATTCGTGTTTGATATCCTAACTCTATCCATGAGGTGTTTATGAGTTGATCAAGTTGCCACTGCTAACCTGTGAACTGAACTACTGATTTCCAGACAGCACAGATGGGAGTTGCTCCAAAGAACTTTTCTAAACAGGTCCACTTCCCCATATCCTACTACCTACAAGGAAGGTTAAAGTATTTAAGAACCATCATTAAAAATAGATTTTGTGTAGCCCAGGCTGGCCTCGAACTCGTGATCCTCCTGCCTCTACCTCCTTCAGCAAATCCTACCAGCGTGCATGGAATGTCAAGGTGGGAATATGGGAATGGGTGGGCGGGTAGGTGGGAGGAGGAATTCCCTCACAGAGGCGGGGAGGGGGAGGGGATAGGGGGTTTCCAAAGAGGAGACCCAGAAAAGGGGAAACATTGGAAATGTAAATAAAGTATCAAAAATAAAAAAAAAAGATTTTGAAATAATTAAAGTTAAAATTTTCTATATAAACTTGCAGTTGTCAAAAGAGCTAATGATGTCCTCAGGTCACAGTAGCTGGGGACTTTCTGAAGAACAGTAGTACCTTCCTTTTTAGCCTAATGTTTTACTCAGGCATGTCCGGTTTGAGTTGACTTTATTGCCTGATTTAAAACACCTTTCCTCTTACACTCTGTGGTAGAGACTGATGCACAGTTAGAATGTAGCAAGGTCCTTCCAACCATAAACAAGGAAAGTTTCCATTCTCTTTTATTCTGAATTCCACAGTAATGTCCTCATATTCCTTGGACCACACAGCAACAACTCTTCTTGGGTTTTTTGTTTGTTTGATTAGTTTTGCTTTTGCTCTGTTGCTTTTTTAAATACGTGGATGTTGTATCTCACTTTCTTGCTTAGCTCATATCTTTTTGAGTTGATCTCCTTAAAAAAAAACTTTTAAAAATATAAGTATATAAAACCCAACAAGCTGGCAAAGTCCTATCTTTCTTCAAGACTCTAAGATTCCCTTTGAGACTTGTGGTCCTGAATCCATCACTGATCTAGCTTCCTGTGGATTCCATGGCTCTCACTAGATCTCTTACAAATGTTGTTAGCCATTCATTCCCCTATTGCAGTATTCCTGTTCCCTCCAGGAGTTAGGAAGCCCAGCCAAGGTAGGAAACAAGTCCTGTCAATATCACACTGCATTGTGGCAAAGAAAAGTGGGCCTTGGGTAAATGTGTTTACGGGAGGACTGAGTCACTCAACCATCCTTTCATCCAAGAAGAATTCCATGGCAGCAAAGGGAGTACACTGAATTACATAAAATAACTTTGCTCTTCACAGGGATGAGAATCTATTAACAATGCAAATCCCTTCTAAGTTTCATATATTCATATGAAAATACACATGAGAAGCCATGAAGAAACAAGTTAACATGGAGAAAAACAGTCCTCATGTTTTGCATAACAACAAACATTTGTAATGGCAAAGGCGAGGCAAGGAGACAGTCACTTTCAAGTCTGGGATGTTTTTGAAAATGAGTGTTAACTTGGAGCAGTAATCTAGTGTGATCTAGAATGTGGTGGCATGAAGTAAGTAGAAGCTGGTGCCTCGCTCAGGATGATATTTTCAAGTTCCATCCATTTGCCTGCAAATTTCATTAAATTATTGTTTTTAATGGGACCTCATGAAACTGCAAAGCTTCTGTAAGGCAAAGGACACTGTCAATAGGACAAAACGGCAA
>CM052712.1:3349125-3373035 GCA_028551405.1 Uromys caudimaculatus | reverse complement strand
GCAGAAGGAAATCAGAAAGATCTTCCCCCAGCTGTCCCTTGGTTCCTATGCCCTGCTGACTCTGCAAGGGTCCCTCTTGGTCCAATGGGTTTGAGCAGAAGTGGTGGTTTTGCCTGTGCTCAAAGGTGTGTCAGCACTCCTGGGATACCCGCTCTCTCCTGGAGCCTTGTGGCCTAGGCTGGGGTCCCCAAGCACAGGCTCCTGGTGGCCCAGGCAGAGGTCTCCACCCACAGGTGGGAACCTGAAGGCTCAGAGATTTTGTGCCCCCTGCTTCTCAGGTCCTGGGTCCTAGCGGATCTGGGCAGGTCCAGGTGAGAGGTGTTGCTCCCCTTAACCCCACTCACTGCTTTCCCAAGCTTCTGGGAGGGTAGCTTTTTCTGGTGCTAGTTGGTTATGGACTCCTGGTGGCCCAGGCAGAGGTCTCTGCCTCCACAGGGTTTCTATGCCCGCCTCCCTCGGTCCCTGTGACTCGCGGGTTCAGGGCAGTTCCTGGTGAGCTGTGGGGCGTGTCTTTGGCCCTCTCCCGGCTTTTCCGAGCTCCTGAGAGGGATCTTTGTCCCGGCGCTAATTTGCTATGGAGCCCTGTGTCCCAAGCTGAGGTTCCCGGCCGCCGCTGGAAGTTGCTGTCCGT
This sequence comes from Uromys caudimaculatus, assembly GCA_028551405.1. Lineage (NCBI taxonomy): Eukaryota > Metazoa > Chordata > Mammalia > Rodentia > Muridae > Uromys > Uromys caudimaculatus. The sequence goes on along the minus strand of CM052712.1, from coordinate 3,372,404 downwards.
CAGTCTCTGTGGCCCGTGGAAACCGGGTAGAATCAGTGAGCTCTGGGGTTCGTCTTGCCCCCACTCGGGCCTTTTCTGCGTTCCTGGGAGAGAAAATTTTCTCCCGGAGCTGCTTGACTATGGAATCCTAGTGTCCTAGGCAAAAGTTTCCTGCCTTAGCCGCCTGCTGTTGGGATCCAGGGGGGTTTCTAAGCCTGCCTACCTAGGTCCCTGTGTCTCGCGGGTTCGGGGCAGTTCCTGGTCGTTTTTTTTTTTTTTTTTTTCATTGAGTTTGTTTATATAGTGGATTACGTTGATAGATTTCCATATATTGAACCATTCCTGCATCCCTGGGATGAGGCCTACTTGATCATGATAGATGATTGCTTTGATGTGTTCTTGTATTTGGTTTGCAAGAATTTTATTGAGTACTTTTGTGTCAATATTCATAAGGATCTGAAGTTCTCTTCCTTTGTTGGGTCTTTGTGTGGTTTTGGTATCACTGTAACTGTGGCTTCATAGAACAAATTTGGTAGTGTTCCTTCTGTTTCTATTTTGTGGAATAGTTTGAAGAGTATTGGTATCAGGTCCTCGGCTTTTTTTTGGTTGGGAGACTTTTAATGACTGATTCTATTTCTTTAGGGGTTATGGAAGTATTTAAATTGTTTATCTGATCCTTATTTAACTTTTTGTAATAGGATCTGATGATTTTTCAAATTCCCTTGGTTTCTGTTGTTATGTCTCCCCTTTCATTTCTGATTTTGTTAATTTGGATACTGTCTCTGTGCCCTCTGGTTAGTCTGGCTAAGGGTTTATCTATTATGCAGATCTCAAAGAATCAGCTCCTGGTTTTGTTGATTCTTTGTGTAGTTCTTTTTGTTTCTATTTCTTTGATTTCAGCCCTGATTTTGATTATTTCCCGACTTCTACTCCTCTTGGGTGTGTTTGCTTATTTTTGTTCTAGCGCTTTCAGATGTACTGTCAAGTTGCTAGTGTATGCTCTCTCCAGTTTCTTTTTGGAGACACTCAGAGCTATGAGATTTCCTCTTAGAGATGTTTTCATTATGTCCCATAAGTTTGGCTATGTTGTGCCTTCATTTTTATTAAATTCTAAAAAGTCTTTAAATTTTTTCTATATTTTCTTCCCTGACCAAGTAGTAGAGAGTTGTTCAGCTTCCATGTGAATGTGAGCTTTCTGTTGTTTTTGTTGTTATTGAAGATCTGGCTTAGTCTGTGGTGATCTGATAGAATACATTGGATCATTTCAATCTTATATCTGTTGAGGTCTGTTTTGTGACTAATTTTATGCTCAATTTTGCAAAAGGTACTATGAGGTTCTGAGAAGAAAATATATTCTTTTGTTTTAGGATGAAATGGTCTATAGATATCTGTTAAATCCATTTGGTTCATAACTTCTATTAGTTTTACTGCGTCTCTGTTTAGTCTCTGTTTCCATGATCTGCCCACTGGTGAGAGTGGGGTGTTGAAGTCTCCCACTCTTATTGTGTGAGGTTCAATGTATACTTTGAGCTTTAGCAAAATTTCTTTTATGAATGTGGTTGCCCTAGAATTTATGGCATAGATGTTCAGAATTGAGAGTTCATTTTGGTAGACTTTTCCTTTGATGAGTATGAAATTTCCTCCCTCATCTTTTTTGATAACTTTTGGTTGAAAGTCTATTCTATTTGATAGTAGCATGGCTACTCCTGCTTGTTTCTTGGGACAATTTTCTTGAAAAAAATTTTTCTAACTTTTTACTCTGAGGTAGTGTCTGTCTTTGTCACTGTGTTTCCTGTATGTAGCAAAATGCTGGGTTCTGTTTACATATCTGTTCTATTAGTCTATGTATTTTTATTGGCAAATTGATTCCATTGATATTAAGAGATATTAAGGAATATTAAAGACCAGTGATTGTTGCTTCCTGTTACTTTTGTTGTTAGAAGTGGAATTAAGTTTGTTTGGCTATCTTCTTTTGGGTTTGCTGAAAGAGGATTAATTTCTTGTTTCTTCTTTTGAGTAGTTTCACTCCTTATTTTGGAGTTTTTCATCTATTTTCCTTTGTAGGGCTGTATTCATAGAAAGATATTTCTTAAATTTGATTTTTTCATGGAATATCTTTGTTTCACCATCTATGGTAATTGAGAGTTTTGCTGAATATAGTAGCCTGGGCTGGCATTTTTGTTTTCTTTGGGTCTGTATGACATCTGCACAGTATCTTCTGGCTTTCATAATCTCTTGAGAAATCTGGTATAATTCTGATAGCTCTGCCTTTATATGTTACTTGACCTTTTTCTCTTAGTGCATTTAATATTCTTTGTTTTGGGAATTTGATGTTTTGTTTATTATGCGATGCAAAGAATTTCTTTTCTGGTCCAATCTATTTTGGGTTCTGTAGCTTTCTTGTATGTTTATGGTCATCTCTTTCTTTAGGTTAGGGAACTTTTCTTCTATAATTTGTTGAAAATATTTACTGGCCCTTTGAGTTGGGAATCTTTGCTCTTTTCTATGCCCATTATCCTTAGGTTTGGTCTTTTCATTATGTCCTGGATTTCCTGAATGTTTTTGGTTAGGAGCTTTTGCATTTTACATTTTCTTTGACTGTTGGGTCAATGTTTTCTATGGTATTTTCTGCACCTAAGATTCTCTCTTCTATCTCTTGTATTCTATTTGTGATGCTTGCATCTACGACTCCTGATCACTTTCCTAGATTTTCTATCTTCAGGGTTGTCTCCCTTTGTGATTTCTTTATTGTTTCTATTTCCATATTGAGATCCTGAATGGTTTTATTCAATTCCTTCACCTGTTTGGTTGTGTTTTCCTGTAATTCTTTAAGGGATTTTTGTGTTTCCTCCTTAAGGGCTGTTTGTCTCTGTTCTTCTGTTTTGTATTTTTGGGAGGGGGGAGTTTTTTATGTCCTTCTTAAAGTTCTCTATCATCCTGATGAAATGTGATTTTAAATCAGAATCTTGCTTTTCAGATGTGTTGAAGTGTTCAGGGCTTGCTGTGATGGGAGAATTGAGTTCTGATGATTCGAAGTAGCCTTGCTTTTTGTTGTTTATGTTCTTGCACTTGCCTCTTGCTATCTAGTTATCTCTGGTGTTAGCTGGTTTTGTTTTCTCTGACTGGAGCTTGTCGCTCCTGTGAGCTGTGAGCCTGTGGTCTTAGGTGTGTCAGCACTCCTGGGAGACCGGCTCTCTCCAGGCAGGATTAGGATGCTGTTAGCTGTGATATTAGGTGTCTCTGTATTCCTGGCAGTCCTATGATCTTTGGTGGGTCAGCAATCTATGTTGGTTGAAAAAGGAGACCTGCTCTTTCTGGGCAGGAGTGGGGTGTGTATAGCTTTGTCACAGAGTCAGCTCAGGGGTGCAGATGGAAACTGGAGGGACCCTGTCCCCAGTTGTTCCATGAATCCTGAGTCCTGTGGGATCTGGGAAGGTCCCACATGGGCCCAGTATTTGGGCAGCAGGGTGGTCTGATCTGTGATCTTTGTTGTCAATAAATTTTTATAAATAAATATTTTTTTTCGAGACAGGGTTTCTCTGTGTAGCTCTGACTGTCCTGGAACTCACTCTGTAGACCAGGCTGGCCTCAAACTCAGAAATCCGCCTGCCTCTGCCTCCTAAGTGCTGGGATTAAAGGGTGGGCCACCACCGCCCGGCTATAAATAAATATTTTTAGTTACAACTATAATTTCTGTTTTCCTCCCGAATGGTGGTTGTCAGGGAACAACCTCAAGACCAGTGCTAGGTGCAGGCCTGGTGGTTAACTCGAGTTCAACCTTAGTTCAGGTTCTCTAAGATGGAGAGCCTGAACCCAAGATGGACTTGGTCTGGTCTGTCAGATGAAATTCGAACAAGTCAGTGTGAGTTCTTAATCCTTAAAATGAGAATAAAAGGTAGCTGTGTTTTTCCATATTCAGAACATACTCTGTCTTACTGGAGACACAAAAGAAAAATAATTCAAAGAAAAAGTTCTAGGGAAATCCACATTTATGTCTATAGAAGCAAGAATAAAATGGTGTGGCTTTCCCCTAGGCAGAGAGAAAGCTATGGGTTACTGAACCAAATTAAATTGCAAAGTAGAGGACATGAAAGGAAGTGCCATCATCTTCACATAATCTTTCAATGTGAGTTCTGACTGAAAATCAAATTTATTACCCACTCCCCACATCATAAATCTATGTTGGTTGAGAAAGGAAAAGAGAGGCTTCAAAAGGACATGTGTAGTTAAAACTTTTTGTGTATTTTCTTAGTTATCATATATATATATATATATATATATATATATATATATATATATATGCATTCTTGAAATGATCTCATGAAATAAAGAGCCCTTAATTATACTGGGGAGATCAAAATGAGGTAATGTACTGTTAGTGAGAGAGAACAGAGTTCCTTGGGGATGTTGGAAAGCAGATGCCTATGAGGGAAATGTAGAATTTGAAAAGGAATGAGACAGTCAGGAAATACCTTGGTCTCTTCACAGCAATGGAAACTCTAAGACACCACCCTTAAGGTAGGCCACAAACAGCATAATACATCATTGAAAAGACTAAAATATATCCTTGGGGCTACTTCTAGCACTCTGATTCTATAATGCCAGAAAAGTGATGCATAAAATATGACATAATGGACTCACTAGAAGCTGTTTATATGCTTTTAAGATGCTGACTCATTATCCAAGGTTTAGCTATAATCAATAGACAAATTTCTTTATTAAACAAAAGAAATGAGTTATTTGGTGTGCTGTAGTAAGAACCTGGGTAAACAAGCTTGGGAAAAGAAATCTAGACAATGGCATGCATAGGGGAGGTAGGACTGCTTACTGCTGTGATAAGCTACATGGATCACAGTCATACACACTGATAAATGCAGCTGTCACTAACCACTTCAAACCAAACCACATCCCAGCCCTCATGAAGATGTAAACTTTACAGTATGCTACAGCGCTCCTTAAAATACAGTCTATGCCTTCCTATTCTCCTCATTCTCTCCAGAGTTTGAACACTGACTATAGCTTTAGTTCAGTAAAGCCAGAATCAGGGTCTTGTGCTCCATTAAGAGACAGAAAGGAAAAAATGTCCTTTCAGCTTAATAGTGAAGACTAACTTCCTACTTCCTACCATATAGAATGCAGCATCCCCCACAATGAAAACAATGCATACTCTAGTCAGTCAAGGTAAAGAAAAACCCTTGTTCTATGCTTTAATGAAATTATTTAATACTTAAGAGTTTATGTCTTCTTGAATGACTTTTCTACAGGCCAGAGTGTGAATTTGAGGGGTTGTAGATTTTTATTTATTTGTAAGTATTTACTCTTTTCCCAGGAATAGTTACTAGAGTGTGGCTCTGGTTCCTCAGAGTAAATTGGGACACAAAAGGCATCCATTCAGACCTGTTTTACAGTTTTCTTTTGGATGAAAAGAAGAAAGCAACTTTAAAAAAATTGATGCTTCTCCTCAGCTCATAGGTTTGCTGGGAACTGCAGGGTTGCTCACAGCCTGAGGTCACAGATTCTGTAAATGTTAACAGTGCTACGGAAATGTGATGGCATCTGTGTTCGCACTCACTGATCAAGATAATTATACCTGCTCTGCACATTGCTCATGTAGTCACTTAAACAGGATCAAGTACCACTTAATGAGGACCCTTAGTGTAAAGCCAGTTTGCAACAGTCTTACTTCACACTGACGAAGCTCCAGACACATGCAGTGCGAGAGCACAGGTGTGAAGGCCCTACCAGGTGATACTGGATGTTTCCCCTGTGGGAAACATATCCAATATGTTATCTTCTGTGAATCCAGAGATACATAATGATAACAGAGCCCTGCTTCATCAGAGTCTTATTGAAAATCAAAACAAAGTGAAAACAAACAAACAAACAAAAAGAAACAAAGGAAAAAAATTCCAGTCATAGTCAGTTATCCACCTAAATAACAATATTCATACTTTTGTTGTTTCATTTTTGTTAGCTTGTCTTTTTTATTTATTTATTTTTTTGGTTTTCTGAGTCAGAACTACATATAGCTCAGGATGGCCTCAAACTCCCAGTATAACTAAGGATATAACTTCCAACTCCTGGTCATCTTATTGTCTGTACCTCCTTAGTGTTTAAATTACAGGCATAAGCTACCCTACCAGTCAAGATTGTTTATGGGGGCAACCACAGGAGGGAGTTAATGCCTGCTGCTGTAAATATGGTCAGAAGCTATGACTGGGGAAGTTATAGATCAAAGGACAGTGTATTGCTCTTACTTTTCTAAGTGGTCATGTTGCAAAGTTGCTTTCTAAATATTTATGTTTAGAACCAGCTTTGTGCTGCTCCCAATCTTGGTCAGTGAGAAGCTTCTTAGTGCAGTGAGTACCATTCAGAATGCTGAGAGCCAGTGATGTGGATGCTCAGCACAGATGGACCATCTGTATCAAACCCACCACAAGGACCAGGGAACATCACGTAAGAGGAGGCAGGAACAATAGGAAGAGCCGAAGAATGGGTAGAGCTATGAAATACTGTCTTCTGGGCATGACATGACTGTTGATCCATGAAGTCACAGTAGTTTTGGGTACCCACTGAAGACCTATAGAAGATCAAGCCAGTTCATACTTCCAGCATAGGGACAGAAGAGCTCCTGAGGAACTATTTACAATTGATGCCTGATGGGGGTTGGTAGAGTGATTAGAATATATCACTAGGAGGTTTTTCATGCCAAGTGAATGACCCCATATTATGTACACATGAGCAGCACTAACTGGATTCAGTACATAAAATGAATAAACAAACAAACAAATAAACAAACAAACGAACAAACAATAAAAGGACGGCATGAAGTTGGGAGGGAGATGTGATTCAGTATCCGAGGGTGGCAAGTTGAAGGGCAGAGTGTCCAGTTGCTATGACCGAGATTCATTGAATATGTATATGAAATTTTCAAAAGATAAATAAAAATAGACATGAAAAGTAAAATTAGATAAAGATGTTTAAATTCAGGGGGACCCAGAAAAGCAATAATAGCAAAAGGGGGGGTTGTGGATAAAAGTAGGCTGACTCCACTAAAAGCTAATAAAGTTTGGCCAGAAAGCAGCTGTTAGACATCAAGAGAGACTTTATTGTGGATGCTGGCTACTGTTTATACATAGCACATGGCTGAAGCAGGTTATAGGATTAAGGGACATGTTATAATTCTGTGGTGGTCTGAAGATGCTTGGCCATAGGGAGTGGTACTGTTATGAAGTGAGGCGTTGATGGAGGAAATGTGTCAATGTGGGGGTGGGCTTTGAAGCTCTGCCCACAGTGGAAGAGTTAGTTTACTCCTGGCTTCCTTCAGATGAAGATGTAGAACTGTCAGTTCCTCCATCATCATGCTTTCGATATTGATAATGAACTAAATCTCTGAACCTGTAACGTAGCCCCAATTAAATATTGTTCATTATAAGAGTTGCCTTGGTCATGGTGTTTCTTCTCAACAATGGAAAGCCTAACGAAGACAAATTCTATGATGCATGCATGTTAGTCCAGCCTCTCCGAGAAGCACATACCAAATGTGGTTCAATGAACAAGGATCTGTTTGTTTGTTTTTTTTAATTTTTAATTTTGGATATTTACTTTATATACATTTCAAATGTTTTCCCCTTTGGAAACCCCCTATTTCATTCCCCCTCCCCCTGCCTCTATGAGGGTGCTCACCCACCCACCTACTCCAGTATTCCCTCCGTAGCATTCTTCTACACTGGGGCATTTAACTTCCTCAGGCCCAAGGGCCTCTCCTTCCACTGATGGCCAATAAGGCCTTTCTCTGCCACATATGTGGTCAGCACCATGGGTCCTTCCATGTGTATTCTTTGGTTGGTGGTTCAGTCTCCAGGAGTTCTGGGGGGTCTGGCCAGTTGACACTGTTGCTCTCTCCATGGGGCTGAAAACACCCTCAGCTCCTTCAGTTCCTTCTCCAACTCCTCCATCCAGGACCCCACGCTCAGACCAATGGTTGGCTGTGAGTATCTGCCTTTGTATTTGTCAGGCTCTGCCTGAGCCTCTCAGGAGATAGCTTATCATGCTTCTATCAGCAAGCACTTCCCAGCATCCACAAGAAAGTCTGGGTTTGGTGTCTGTATATGGGATGTATCCCCAGGTTGGGCAGTCTCTGGATGGCCTTTCCTTCAGTCTCTGCTCCACACTTTGTCTTCTTATTTCCTCCTGTGAGTATTTTGTTCACTCTTCTATGAAACACTGAAGCATCTGCATTTTGGTCTTCCTTCTTCTTAGGCTTCATATGGTCTGTGAATTGAATCTTGGGTTTTCTGAACTTTTGGACTAATGAACAAGGATCTTATGATAGAAAATGAGGCAGAAGCTAGAAAACCTAGGCACCATAACTCTGTTCCCCAATAATGAAGAGATAAGGAAGGGAAAAGGGACCTTAGGATACATAGTCTAAAGAGGACTTAACATGGACCATGTGTTTTCTGTTCTGTTACAGAAGCTACCCATCTTTACATCCTGGTCACACTCAGTAATTGTAAAGAAAGCCCTAATATAAAGATAAACTTCAGAGCACAAATGCCAGGACTTTTGTCGAATCTGCCTTTCATATTTTCATGCTCTAAATGAAAAGATTTTTAATACTATTTTCTGACTAGTATTTGAATGACATATATAGTTTTATAATATTTTCATATATATATATTTATGTATATGTCTTTTAAAATCTGTAAAAAATTTTAAAGGTTACAAATGTTTGTAGAAATTTAATTTATTTTGTTTTACTTTATGAGCATGCCAAATATTAAGGTTTTCCAACATTTTTCTAACAATTTGTCTTTGCTTTGCCCAATTTCTCTTTTTTACCTCCCATCTCTAGTAGCCCCCTTTCTCCTGTTACATCACCTAACCTCTCAAAGACTTGAAGTCCCATGGTGGAGAGATACATAGGGGAACCCCACCTGCTCAGAAGAGAAGGGGTGAGAGGAGGAGGGAAATTGTGGGAAGGGATGACCGGGAGGGGGCAGTGAATGAGATGTAAAGTGAATAAGTAAAAAAAAAAATTGAATTTAAAAATTTATTTCTTATATGTATGTTTACTAGAGGTCAGAAAAGGTCATTAGATCTGTCGACCATGAGATTATGGTATCACTGAGGTCTTCTGCAAAAATAGCAAGTGCTCTCTACTGTTGAGCAATCTCTGTAGCCTGCCATCCTAACATTCAAAGTTTGTATGTTTGTAAATAAGGGGACATGAAAATAGGGACTGAACTGGATAAGAGACCATGAGAGGCAACAAAGAGAGGGAGCAATGAGTGTTAAATGAATTCTCTATGTCACTTTTAAAGATTCAAGTCAAGTCAAGTCCATGGTCCGAGTGGAGTCTCTGTGGGTTCCTTCTTCATAGTCCCTATGGAGAGGCTGGCAGGAGAACTGAAAATTTACTAATGGCTCTAAAGACCCTCCTGTGCTGCTTCTTAGGCTGGATCTAATCATGCACTCACTTTCTTTCCACTAGTAGTCCTACACTGTCTGAAGTACACTTCCAATTCTTACTCAGTGTTCAATTGAAAGTTTTCATCAAAGACCTCCTAAAATTGAAAAGTGATTTTCTAATTATTGATGCATTTTCATGTACTTTTCCCTGAAGCATCTGAGTTTTCCCCTTTCCTTCAAATAAACTTCTATATCTCCACTTTTACCTTTAAAAAATACTTGAAGCTGAAGAGATGACTCATCAATTTAGAGCAGTAGCTGCTAGTCCTAAGGGCCTGAGTTTAATTCTGAGCACACAAATGATGGATAAGAATTATCTACAACACAAGTCTCATGGGATTTTTCCCACCCTCTTCTGACCTTCTTGGACACCACATACACATGGTACATAGACATACCCATAGAAAAAATAACAATGCAAATAAAATAATAGAATGAAAAATTACAGTAATTAACTTGTAAACAAAAATAGCACACAGCTAGATCAGGGATCTTTTTAAGTAAGTCTCAAACTATACACATATCAGTGAACTTCTATACAGTTAGAATAGCCATCTTGAAACAATGGCTTTACTTAGACCTTTATACTTCAACCCTCAGTTAATTTATATTCCCTTAGCTACAACATGAAAAGGAAAAACTTGGCAAAGTTAAAACTAGTTTGGGTAGGGAACTTTAGCCTGATACCCTCCTTTATGATTCCTGATTCTTTTGCCCGTATTCGGTTCTTCACTACTTAATATGATACTCTATTTACCACCTTTCTAAATGTTATTTTTATAACAATACTTATGTTTGCATATATACATGTATGATTGTAATTAGGAGTTACATCTGAGGGATCCTGGTATTGGAATAAAAATTGGTAGACCAATGGGACAGAATAGAGGATTTGATATTAAACCAACAAAGCTATGGCCACTTAATTTTTGACAAAGATGAAAAAAGCATGCAATAGAAAAATATAGCTTATCCAACAAATTACTTTGACATTCACATGAAGAAGAATGAAGTTAGATCCATATCTTTCACCTTGTACAAAAATCAATTTGAAATGGGTCATAGGTTGTAAAACCTGAAATACTGAATCTTATAGAAGAAAACATGGTGACTAGTCTTTAAGATGTATAGTGGAAAAGAACTTTTTGAACAGAACTTCAATAGCACATGGACTCTCCCCAAATATTGGTAGATGTGATTACATGGAATTAAAAGGTATCTACAAAGAGAAATAACTATTAACTGTTAAGCAACCCATAAAATATTTTTACAAAATCAACACTATTTTAAAACGTGTTCAATATCTTTAATTTTCAGGGAAGTGAAAATTAAGTGTTTTGAAATATTACAAATCCCAGTCATGAAGAAATAAGACAGCAATGTTGAAGAAGGTACATGAAAAGAGAAAGTTTTATCACTAGCGGTGAGAGTAAAATTATGGAAATCAATTTGCAGAGTCCCCAAAAAGTAAAAATAGCATTACCATCTGACCCAACTATTCCGCTCCTAGGCATATACCCAAATAGCCCATATCCTACCCTTGAGATATCTGTAAATTGCTATACTTATTGACTACAGCAAAGAAATGGGAACAATGTATATGTTGATCAGCAGGTGAATGGCTAATAACAATATGGTATGTATTTTAAGACATAAAGCAAAATAAAATCATGAAATTTGAAAGAAAGTGGACAAACGTGAAAGAGACTTGAAAAGCGTATTAAGTAAGAAGGCCAAATCTTGGGTGTAAAATAAAATGACACATTTGAGACCTTTTCTACCTAGAACTGTCATTTCTCCCAACTTTAAACTCAGACCTTCACAAATTCATTCCTCAAATTGCTTGTCTCTAGATAGATTTCTTCTTAATGCTATTTATGTTCCACAATTCTTCCAAAAGATTACTTCCTGAATATCAGAGTCACTTTTGCAGACTCTGATTATCTCTTTCAAACTATTTTCTGGATTTTTCTAACAAGGATTTTTAAATACATCTTAGATAGAAGGAGCCTAAAACCAACATATGTCTCTTCTATTTCTGATTTTAGCAGGTGGACCTCTCATTTTGCCTTTCCCATTCTTAAATCCTCCTTGGCTAAATAAACTCCTCAACATTACTCTTAGTGTTACTGAACCTACTTTTTAAAACTGTATTTCTTATGTTATATATTTCAGTTTTTACTTTTCAATTATAAAATGAATATATCTTAAGTAAATAGACCACATAAAAATAGAAAATCTGGGAATGTATATACCATATTAAATCCTATTAAGGTATTCTCAATACTTTGTAATTTTCAGTAGATTTGGGCATATGTAAATGTTTACATGTGTATCTGCATTTATGAATCTTTAAACTTGTTCACATATTTCCATTTGGCAAATTCATGTAAGTGAATTAATGAACTGAGATTTTCTTTTCTTTCTTTCTTTTTTTTTCTTTACAGTGAACAACAAAGATCTCACAAAGCATATTGGATCATGTATTTCTCTTACTGACGATCATCACTTTTTCCCACACAGCTTAATGGTATTTGTTATTTCATGAACAGGATGCAGAGTTTCTCATTTATACTTTGTTTTTATAGGTATTCTGAGGTGAACATTTTTTACTGTTCTTCTTGGGTGTTTATTTCTCCTTTCTTCTCTGCCTTCAGTACTTTCAAGGTGTCTTATCCTGTCTCTATGTCAGGTATTCTCAAATTTATAGTTCCCATTCAGATACTTAATAATCATCTACTCAGATATATATATTTCCAATAAACATTTCAAGTTTTCTATGTCCAAAATTGGACTCCAACCTTTATTTCACTTGATTTTTCCTGTCTTCAAACATTTCTATCTTCCCATGTACTCAAACTAAGGACTTAAGAGTTGTCATTGATTCCTTTCTGAGATATTTGTATAATTAACATTATATAAGAGCACTAAAATGTTTTGCCTCTTCTGAGAATGTGGCTATAGGATCTTATATAAAGAAGACAGAATCTTCTGGAAGATATATTTTCTTTTCTTTTTCTTCTTCCTATCAAGAATAAGAGCAGAATGTCTGAGCATGACAAAGATATTTTCAAACCATGAGTCATATGAATTGACAGCAATAGACAGCAATTTACAATGTTTTAAATGTTAAATAGATGGTTTAGTGGGCAAAGAAACTTGCTACCAAACATGATGATCTAAGATTGATTCCAGACACACATACACACACACACACACATACACACACACACACACACACACACACACACACACACACACACTCAATAGTTTAGATAGAAATAAAGATAGAAAGATAGATGATAAATAAAATATTAAAAAATTCAAAGGATATTGATCCTTTTCTAATTAGTAATAATAACTTTATTTGGTTTCTCATTTTTGTAATGTCAGAAAAATAATCCTCCATTAAGTTAAGCTATTGCAATTCAGCTGCTGTTACAGGTAGCCAAACATAATTAGAAACTAACAAAAATAGGTTGCTAAGAAAACCCTGTGATAAAACTTGGGAATTCTGAGCATGTATGTTGATTGAAGCATTAAGCCAATGTTAACAAAACCTATTAAATGCTCGCCTTCCACCTGAGAAACTTTATGTACTTAAATATTATTGATTAACTCTTGATATCTATTCCTACCACTGTTCACAGGGGACCAAATATCTCAAGTGTATGCTCAGTAAGAATTCATAAATGGCAGCAGGAACCAAGGAGTGGCCTGGGACAGGAGCATTCCAGTTTCCATCTGTGCCAGGAGCTGATCTTGTGCCATAGTGCCTGAAGCTGATCCTGTGACACAGCACTACATACCCAAATACCACCAGGAGAGAGCTGGTCTCCCAGGAATGCCAACATACCTGTGAGCACAGGTAAGACCACCATTTCTGTTCAAATTCCTGGTACAAGGACCCTGTTAGAGCCATCAGGATACAGGAACCAAGGAACAACCGGGGACAGGACACTTCTGGTTTCTGTCTACATCCCAGAACTGACCCAATCCAACAGCTCTCCATGCCCAAATTCCTCCCAGAGAGAATTGGTCTCCCAAAAGTACTAACACACAGGCTTGCAAAAGGGTAAGCCACAGTCAGAGACAGCAAGACCAGCTAACACCAGAGATAACCAGATGGTGAGAGGCAAAGGCAAGAATGTAAGCAATAGAAACCAAGGTTACTTCACATCATCAGAACTCAGTTCTCCCAACACAGAGAACACTGGATACCTGGACAAACCAGATAAGCAAGCTTCTGAGTTAAAATCACATCTCATGATAATGATAGAGGACTTTAAGGAGGACATAAATAACTCCCTTAAAGAAATACAGGAGAGCACGGGTAAACAGGTAGAAGCCCTTAAGGAGGAAACACAAAAATCCTTAAGGAATTACAGGAAAACACAACCAAACAGGAGAAGGATGAAAAAAAAAATCTATGATCTAAAAATGGAAATAGAAACAATAAAGACATCACAAAGGGAAACAGCCTTGGAGACAGAAAATATAGGAAAGAGATCAGGAGTCATAGATGCAAGCATCACCAAGAGAATAGAAGAGATAGAAGAGAGAATCTCAGGTGTAGAAGATACCATAGAAAACATTGATACAACAGTCAAGGAAAATGCAAAATGCAAAAAGTTCCTAACCCAAAACATCCAGGAAATCCAGGACACAATTAGAAGACCAAACCTAAGGGTATTAGGTATAGAAGACAGTGAAGATTCCCAACTTAAAGGGACAGTAAATATCTTAACAAAATTATAGAAGAAAACTTCCCTAACCTAAAGAAAGAGATGCACATAAACATACAAGAAGCCTACAGAACTCCAAATAGAATGGACCAGAAAAGAAATTCCTCCATCACATAATAGTCAAAACACAAAATGCACACCAAAAAGAAAGAATATAAGGGAATAAGGGAAAATGGCCAAATAACATATAAAGACAGACCTATCAGAATTATATCAGATTTTTCCCCAGAGACTATGAAATCTGGAAGATCCTGGGCAGATTTCATACAGATCCTAAGAGAACACAAATGCCAGCCCAGACTACTATACCCAGCAAAACTCTCACTTACTATAGATGGAGAAACCAAGATATTCTGTGACAAAACCAAACTTATACAATATCTTTCCACAAACCTAAATTTACAAAGGATAATAGATGGAAAATCCAACACAAGGAGGTAAACTACCCCCTAGAAAAAGCAAGAAAGTAATCATCTTTCAACAAGTCCAAAATAAGATAGCCACACAAACACAAAAATAACATCAAAAATGACAGGAAGCAACAATCCCTATTCCTTAATATCTCTTAACATCAAGGACTCAATTCCCCAATAAAAATATATAGACTAACAGACTGGATATATAAACAGAACCCAGCTTTTTGCTGCATACAGGAAATGCACCATGGTTTCAAAGACAAACACTACCTCAGAGTAAAGGGCTGGAAAAGAATTATCCAAGCAAATATTCCCAAGAAACATGGGAGTAGCCATTCTACTATCAGACAAAATCAACTTTCAACCAAAAGTTTTCAAAAAGGATAAGGTAGGACACTTCATACTCATCAAAGAAAAAAAAATCTATCAAGAAAAACTCTCAGTTCTGAACATCAATGGTCCAAATGCAAGGGCACCCACATTTATAAAAGAAACTTTACTAAAGGTCAAAGCACACATTGCACCTCACACAATAATAGTGGGAGTCTTCAGCACTCCACTCTCATCAATGGACAGATCTTGGAAACACAAACTAAACAGAGACTCAGTGACACTATGTTATGGACCAAATGGATTTAACAGATATCTACAGAACATTTCATCCTAAATCAAAAGAATATACCTTCTTCTCAGTACCTCATGGTACCTTTTGCAAAATTGACCATAAAATTGATCACAAAACAGAACTCATCAGATATAAGAAGATTGAAATGATCCCATGCATCTAATCAGATCACTAGTAATCAAGCCTGGTCTTCAATAGCAATAAAAACAACTGAAAGCCCACATACACATGGAAGCTGAACAACACTCTACTCAATGATGACTTGGTCAAGGAATAAATAAAGAAAGAAATTAAGGACATTTTAGAATTTAATGAAAATGAAGGTATAACATACCCAAACTATGGGACACAATGAAATCAGTGCTACGAGGAAAACTCATAGCTCTGAGTGCCTCTAACAAGAAACTAGAGAGAGCATATACTAGCAGCCTAACAGAACATTTGAAAACTCTAGAACTAAAGATGAAAATACACCCAATAGAAGTAGACAGCAGGAATTAATCAAACTCACAGCTGAAAGCAACCAAGGAGAAACAAAAAGAACTATACAAAGAATCAACAACACCAGGAGCTGGTTCTTTGAGAAGATCAGCACAATAGATAAACCCTTAGGCAGACTATCCAGAAGACAAGGAGACAGTATCCAAATTAATAAAATCAGAAATAAAAGGGGAGACATAACAATAGAACCCAAGGGAATTCAAAAAGTCATCAGATCCTACTGCAAAAACTTAAACTCAACAAAACTGGAACATCTGGACAAAATGGACAGTTTTCTATATAGATACCAGATACCAAAGTTAAATCAGGATCAGATAAACCATCTATATAGTCTTATAACCCCTAAAAAGTAGAAGCAATCATTAAATCTCCCAACCAAAGAAAGTCCAGGACCAGATAGGTTCAGTGCAGAATTCTATCAGACCTTCAAAGAAGACCTAATACCAGTACTCCTCAAACTACTCCACAAAATAGAAACAGAAGAAACACTACCCAATTTGTTCTATGAAGCCACAATTACACTCATATCTAAACCACAGAAAGACCCAACAAAGAAAAAACTTCAGACCAATTTCTCTTATGAATATCGATGCAAAAATACTTAATACAATTCTTGCAAACTGAATCCAAGAAACACATCAAAACAATCATCCATCATGATCAAGTAGGCTTCATCCCAGAGATGTAAGGATGATTCAGTATACTGAAATCCATCAATATAATCCACAATATAAAGAAACTCAATGAAAAAAAATCCACATGATCATCTCATTAGATGCTGAGAAAGCATTTGACAAAATTAAACACCCCTTCATGGTAAAAGTCTTGGAAAGATCAGGAATTCAAGGCCCATACCTAAACATAGTAAAATCAATATACAGCAAACCAGTAGCCAACATCAAACTAAATGGAGAGAAACTTGAAGCAATCTCACTAAACTCAGAGACAAGACATGGCTGCCCACTCTGTCACTACCTACTCAATTTAGTTCTTGAAGTCCTAGCCAGAGCAATCAGACAAGAAAAGGAGGTCTAAGGGATACAAATTGGAAAGGAAGCAGTCAAAATATCACTATTTGAAGATGATGTGATAGTTAATTTAAGTGACTCCAAAAATTCTACAAGAGAACTCCTTCAGCTGGTAAACAACTTCAGCAAAGTGGCTGAATATAAAATTAACTCAAACAAATCAGTAGCTTTCCTACACTCAAAGGATAAACGGCTGAGAAAGAAATTAGGGAAACAACATCTTTCACAATAGTAACAAATAATATAAAATATGTTGGTGTGATTCTAACCAAGCAAGTGAAAGATCTGTACAATCAGAACTTCAAGTCTCTGAAGAAAGAAATCAAAGATCTCAGAAGATGGAAAGTTCTTCCATGCTCATGGATTGGCAGGATTAAGATAGTAAAAATGTCCATCTTGCCAAAAGCAATCTACAGATTCAATGCAATCCCCATCAAAATTCCAACTCAATTCTTCATAGAGTTAGAAAGATCAATTTGCAAATTCATTTGGAAAAACAGAAAACCCAGTATAATGAAAACTATTCTCAACAATAAAAGAACTTCTGTGGGAATCACCATCCCTGACCTCAAGCAATAGTGATGAAAACTGTATGATATTGGTACAGAGACAGGAAGGTAGATCAATGGAATAGAATTGAAGACCCAGAAGTAAACCCATATGATCTTTGACAAAGGAGCTAAAACCATCCAATGGAAAAACGACATCATTTACAACAAATGGTGCTGGTTCAACTGGTGGTCAGCATGTCACTGCAAATCATTCCATTCTTATCTCCCTGTACAAAGCTTGAGTCCAAGTGGATCAAGGACCTTCACATAAAACCAGACAAATTGAATCTAATAGAAGAGAAAGTGGGGAAGAGCCTTGAAAACATGGGCACAGGGGAAAATTTCCTGAACAGAACACCAATGGCTTATGCTCTAAGATCAACAATAGTCAAATGGGACCTCATAAAATTTCAAAACTTCTGTAAGGCAAAGAACAAAACAGCAATCAAAAGATTGGGAAAGATCTTTACCAATCTCACATCTGATCGAGGGTTAATATCTAATATACATAGATCACAAGAGCCTAATCTTCAGAGAACCAAATAATCCTATTAAAAATGGGTACAGAGCTAAACAAAGAATTCTC
Organism: Uromys caudimaculatus; assembly: GCA_028551405.1. Classification (NCBI taxonomy): domain Eukaryota; kingdom Metazoa; phylum Chordata; class Mammalia; order Rodentia; family Muridae; genus Uromys; species Uromys caudimaculatus. The sequence continues at coordinate 3,354,499 of CM052712.1, read as the reverse complement.
AACTGAGGAATATCAAATGGCTGAGACGTACCTAAAGAAATGTTCAACATCTTTAGTCACTAGGGAAATGAAAATCAAAACAACCCTGAGATTCCACCTCACACCAGTCACAATGGCTAAGATCAAAAACCCAGGTGACAGCAGATACTGGGGAGAATGTGAAGAAAGACGAATACTCCTCCATTGTTGGTAGGATTGCAAGTTGGTACCACTCTGGAAATTCGTCTGGCATTTCCTTAGATAATTGGAAGTAGTACTACCTGAGGACCCAGCTCTATCACTCCTGGGCATATACCCAGAAGATGCTCCAACATATAACAAGGGATGCTCCACTATTTTCATAGCAGTCTTATTTATAACAGCCAGAAACTGGAAAGAACCCAGATGTCCTTCAACAGAGGAGAAAATCTGGTACATTTACACAATGGGTTACCTCTCAGCCATTAAAAATAAAGACTTCATGAAATTCTTAGGCAAACGGATGGAACTAGAAAATATCATCCTGAGTGAAGGTAACCCTATCACAAAAGAACACATATGGCATACACTCACTGATAAATGATATTAGCCCAAAAGCTCGGAATACCCAAAATACAATTCAGAGACCACATGAAGTTCAAGATGAAGGAAGACCAATGTGTGGATGCTTTGGTCCTTCTTAGAAGGAAGAAGAAAATACTCATGGGAGGAAATATGGAGACAAAGTGTGGAGCAGAGACTGAAGGAAAGGCCACCTACAAACTGCCCTACCTGGAGATCCATCCCATATACCTGACACCAAACCCAGACACTATTGTGGATGCCAAGAAGTGCTTTCTGACAGGAGCCTGATATAGCTGTCTCCTGAGAGGCTCTGCCAGAGCCTGACAAGTACAGAGGTGGATGATAGCAGTTAACCATTGGAGTGAGCCCAGGGACCCCAATGGAGAAGTTAGAGAAAGGACTGAAGGAGCTGAAGGGTTTTGTAACCCCATAGGAAGAACAACATAAACCAACCAGTCCCCCCCGGAGCTCCCATGGACTGAGCAACCAACCAAAGATTACACATGGAGGGACCTATGGCTCCAGCCTCACTTGTAGCAGAGGATGGCCTTGTAGGGTTTCAATGGGAGGAGAGGCCCTTGGTCCTGTGAAGGCTCCATGCCCCAGTGTAAGGAAATGCCAGGGCAGGGAAGCAGATGTAGATGGTTGGGTGGGGGAACACCCTCATAGAAGCAGGGAGAGGGAGTGGTACAAGGGCTTTCCAGGGAGGAGGAAACTGAGAAAGGTGATAACATTTGGAATGTAAATAAAAAGAATATCCAATTTAAAAAGAAGTTAAAAACATAAAGAAGCCAAAAAAAAAAAAAAAAGAAAAGAAAAAAAGAAAGAAAAAGAGAATTGCCTTTCTAAATATACAATAGATTTAGCTTATATCAAACTATATAAACCTTTTATGAAAACATAACACAAAATTTAAAGAAAATATTTTCTAGATATTTGAAGAAAAAGCTAATCATATAAGAAGTTTTAGACCAGCTTGTCTTTGTAACCTTACAGAGAGGAAAATTCCAGGTGACTCCTAAACTGTAACTTCAAATGAGTACTGTTATAGGGATATGTTCAAAATACTAACATTAATACAGATAAAAATCCAAATTGATTTCCTGCCTGTTTGACTTCCTGTTCTGTCCTGTTTACTTTCAGTGATGGACTACAGTGTGGAAGTGTAAGCCAAATATACCTGAAGTTGAAGTTCCAGATTGTGTCAAGTGATGCAGACTCATGTGGCTTCTTGCTGAGGCAGACTCACATGGTATTTTGCTGAGACAAGAACCACGGGAAGACATATGATGTTTCCAGAGAGCATAAATAGGACTCAACAGACAGTGACAAGGTCCTTGGATAACTGTGTAACTCTTTGTTGATCTTCATTTCATTGAGAGAGGCACAGCAAAGAATTTCTTCTGGTGTCCTATCTGGTTCTGGTTGCTCCCAATGACTCATGCAGATATGACAGAAGCCTGGCAGTTTCCTCTGGATTGGGCCACTGCTGCTTTGGTTTCCTGACACTGCTGAACTAGACTGTAGGTATCCTCACAAATAGAGACTGGAATCATTCCAAAGAATTTCTTCTAAACCACACCCCCTTGTCCTATTTACCATCTTTTCTCCCCTTCCTTGGACCGTAGGCTAGAAAAGGGGTGGTGTTGAAGCATTTGAGAACCCTTATTAAGAATAAGCTATGAAAAAAAATCTAAGCCCATATGCACTCTATCCTTTTCAACTTTCTTTTTGGTCAGAATGTTTTGTTGTAGCAGTAGAAGCCCTAACTAAACAATATTCTATGAGCTACCCATTTAAAAGAAAACAAACAGCATCTTCAGACTATAATAAAGAAACTAAACATTGTAAGTTTTTAATATGACTAATCTACCTAATTTACACATATGTTATTTTACATATTCACATGACTTTACTCTTAAGAGAATGTTTCAAGAGTTTAATTTACTGTTTTAAATTGGGATCAGTACACTCTGCTGAATAATGAATATTCTGAGAATATTCCTCCTACTCAACTGAAAATTTATGTCATTTAAATAATATTTTCTAAGCCCCAGAAAAGAAATCCATCCTTTTAAAACACTTAGGGTCTGAAGATATAGCTCCATGAGTAAAGTGTTTGCCAAATAAGACCTAAGAAGACCTGAGTTCAAATCCATACAACCACATACTGTAATTAAGAATAACACATGCATCTATAATCTTAGTAATCCAACAGACAGATGGGAGGTGGAGCCAGAATTCTGTCTCATGTGCCAGGTAGTCTGGCATATTCAGTGAAAAAATAAAACAAAACAATAAGAGTGCTTTCATAAACAAGGTAGAAATTAACAACTGACACCTGACGTCGTCCTCTGACCTCTTCATGTACATCTGGAATGCATGCACTGCCATTCATAAACACAAATGTACACAAATACATGCATACACACAGACACAGACACACACACACACACACATGCATACACTCTCCCATGAACACACTCATGAATGTACACACACACAACCACGCAGTATTTCCAAAGATGAATATAACTTAAGAGAATATGTCAATCATCATATCAATCATCAGTCCTAGCTTCACCATATAGCCAGTGCTCGTGGATAGCAAATAATTTGTAAGAGATAGTCTCTCTATACTTATATTATGGCTCATAAATTAAAAAAACTATTAGAAAACTCATTGTTCTACAACTTTTAATGAAAAATGAAATGTTGAACTCAGGCCATAACCCTCAGTAACTATTCATGAGAAGTCGTGACCACAGGGGTATAAGGTTCAAATCTCTCTTCAAAAATAGACCTAGCATTCACCTCCAAGGAAGAGTTTTTAGAGAAAGAGAGAGATGGAAAAAATGACTGGGTGAAAAGAAACTAAATAAGTTAAGTTTTCAAAAGGCTAAATTAAACAAAAGCAAAATATGTTAATTTTAGTTTACATATATTGTTTAGATTTTGATTTAAACAAAAAAGTATCCAGTGCAGGAGGTCTTTGCACTGACTAAAATGTGATGATATTAAAGGATGGCAGTGAAATTGTTTGTTGTAGCAACAGTTTTCTGATTGTCCTTTGGAAGATATCTATTTTATAATAAAATACACAGAGTTGTCTGTGATTAAAATACTTTTATTCAAAATAATTTGAGGCTGAAATTAAATTGAGTTTGAGAAAAGGACTAACAATGCATTTTTCTCTTAGTAGTTTTATTTTAGTTGACAATTTTATATTTTATATATTAGGTACAAAATGATGCTCTAATATAGCTTGTAGGAAAATTTGTTTACCCATAACCTCAGATTTCTGCTAAGATTTTAGTTGTTAAAAGTGTTTTATTATGTTATTCTCTCCATTTTTAAATATTTGAAAATTATATACTAAGTATTGACTTCACTTGATGTTTAATTCAGTCTTTTTTCATATGTATTGAATGAAACTATTTTTCCTCAGATAACATATCCTGATTACAGCTTCCCCTTCCTCTGTTCTTCCCAGCCCCTCCCACCTTTGTTCCTATCTGGATCCACCTACTTTCTGTCTCTTCTAGAAAACAAACAGGTTTCTGAGGCATAATAAAATAAAATAAAATGTAATAAAACAAAAACTAATATATTGGAATATGAAATAACAAACAAATAGAAGGAGATGAGCTCAAGAAAAGACACAAGACAAAGATATAGATGCAGAGACCCACTGATTCAAACACTCAAGAATCTCGTAAGAAAACTAAAACTGAAAGCCATAATATATATGAAAAGAACCTGTAATATAGAAAGATATTGATGATATAGATATGGATATGGATTTAGATATAGATACATAGATATACATATGCATACACATATACATATATAAAATATATATACTACATATACAGTAAAATAAAATAAAAAGGTAAGATAAAATAAAATAAAAATACAAGGCAGTATGACTTGACAGTATGAGAGAAAGAACTTCCAGTGATACTGTTGAGTTCATTTTCTGTTGGCCATCTTGTGCTAGACATCCAGCCTACTCTTAAATGAGACTCCCTTGGAGATAGCTAAATTTTCATTTGCAAGTGGTTATCAATATGTTAGCGGCTGGGTTAGAGATGAGAGCAGGTATCTATTCTTTAAGTTCTCTGACCCTATCTGGTGCAGACCCATGCAGGTCCTCTGCACACTGCTTCAGTTTCTGTGAGTTTATTCTGTGTTGATCCTTGTTTTCTTGGTGTCTTTCATCTCTCTGGCTCTTAAACTCTTTCTGCCCTCTCTTTCACATGGTTTCCTTAGACCCTGAATCGGGCAGGGAGTGATGGAGATATCCCATACAGAGCTGTGTATTCCAGGGTTTCTGTATGTCTGCCTTTGAGGTCTCTATATTTGTTCCCATCGGATGCAGGAGGAAGCTTCTCTGAAGATGGCTGAGGAAGGTACTAGCACAATGTCATTAGGCATCATTTTATTGTTAATGTTTTTTGAAGAGTAGTATTTGGTTTAATTGTATGCCACTGGACTAACATGTCTCAGATTTTGGTGACCCAAGCAGTCATGTATGAAGTCTACCTCAAAAAGTGAGCCTTAAGTAAAAACACATTGGTTGGTTACTCCCTCAGGCTTTGTGCTACTATTGAACTAGCATATTTTGCACGTTTGTAAATCAAAGAGTCTGTGGCTGGGTTGATGTTTACTCTTCATCTTTGGTAGCATGTTGAATATCTTTCTATGCCAAAGGGGCAAAATGTAGAGGTGAAAGCTTTATGTACATATAAGTTAGACTTCAACAAGTTGTGCATGTATTGTCTCCAACAATGGGGTTTGACATCAGTTATGGAGAGCAATCTACAGTCTT
>CM052712.1:3328735-3348625 GCA_028551405.1 Uromys caudimaculatus | reverse complement strand
ATATATATATATATAATCTTCTATTGAGTTGGATTTGCATACTATGATCAATATATATATAGCACATATAAAGTATATATATATACTCCTGAGGGAGTAACCAACCAATGTGTTTTTACTTAAGGCTCACTTTTTGAGGTAGACTTCATACATGACTGCTTGGGTCACCAAAATCTGAGACATGTTAGTCCAGTGGCATACAATTAAACCAAATACTACTCTTCAAAAAACATTAACAATAAAATGATGCCTAATGACATTGTGATATATATATATATATATATATATATATATATATAATCTTCTATTGAGTTGGATTTGCATATTATGATCAAATGCTCACTTTTCTTCCCCCTTGCCACTTGATATATTCTACATCCCCTATCCATAAGATCTATCCTACTTCCCTTTTCTAAAGAGATCTTTCTGTCCCTCCTCCCCTAATCTCTTACTCTACCCCTAACCTCTGTTTTTCTATGGATGATGGCTTGCTTATCATTGACTTCATGATTAATACCCAAATATAACCAAATGCATAACCTATTTGTCTTTCAGTGTATGGGGTATCTCATCAGGATTATTTTTTCTAGTTCTATTCATTTACCAGTGAATTTCATAATTTTATTTTTTAGTGACTTAGTAATATTCCACTTACAAATGTTTGGCATTTTCTTTATGCATTCATCTGATTAAGGAGATATGTAGGTTGTTTTTAAGTTCTGACTATTATGAATAGAGCAGGATTGAACATGGCTGAGCAAATGTGTCTGTAGTAAGATGAAGCTTCCTTTGAATATATGGTGAAGAATAATATAGTGGGATATTAAAGTAGACAAATTTGAGAAACCAGAACTATTCCATCTTTGGTTCATGTTCCATATTAGAGAACCTGACCTAAAGTTGAACTTGAGTTAACCACCAGGACTGCATGTAACACTGGTCTCCAGGTGACTCCCTAACAACCACCAATCAGGAAGAAAGCAGAAGTTACAGTTGTACCTAAAGATATTAACTTATGAAAGTCTATGGTTTGGCTCCCAGCACCAGCTAGTCATTGTAAAGGGCATCAAATTCCATAAATATCCCCCCAATCAGATGTGTGCCAAGCTGTAAACCCCCTTGCTTGTTTGCTTGCCTCTATAAATGCTTGCTTGAAAGTGGGCTAAGGGATTCACCCTCCCATCCTGCTGTATCAGTGACAATAATGATTCAGCCCAAGCTCGAGGTTGAATAAAGACTCTTGTGTGGCCGGGCAGTGGCGCACGGCTTTAATCCCAGCACTTGGGAGGCAGAGGCAGGTAGATTTCTTAGTTCGAGGCCAGCCTGGTCTACAGAGTGAGTTCTAGGATAGCCAGGGCTACACAGAGAAACCCTGTCTCGAAAAACCAAAAAAAAAAAAAAAGAAAAAAGAAAAAAAAAAAAAGAAAAAAGAAAAGAAAAAAGACTCTTGTGTGATTGCATCGGAATTGGCTCCTTTGTAGTCTTTTGGGGTTCACAAAATGGGCACAACATGCTGCATTGGCTGGCAACCCCAAGACCCTTAGTTTCCCCCTCCCCCAACACAAAGGGTCACAATATCAGCAGTAAGGAATTCCTGTGACTGAGTGTTTGTGTGGCACAGCGCTAATTCTGTTCTGCGAGTCTGTGCAGCACAGGAATAATTTTGTTCTGTATGTCTCTGCAGCATAGTGATAATTCTCTTCCTGTCTGTGTCTATCTGTGTGTCTGTGTGGCACCGTGATAATTCTGTTCTGTAAAGAGGCCTAAAAATCTGTATTTTATGGTCAAATGTGACTGAGCAGACACACTGGATATTCACGATCACACAGGGCTCGAAAATGTTCCAAATCCTGAGAGAGAGACCTCTAGTGTCTCAATCATGGACAGGTGCAGTCTCCAGGAGCGATGGGCACCTGCCATCTGGTTATTTTCATTTTCTCCTGAAGGAGAGGAGAGGCCGAATCTTCTTGTGTTATATTTGCAGTTGTACCTGTTTGGACTAATTGTCTACCCTCGTGTTTCTCCTTATGGGGTAACTTTGACTTTGATGTATGTTAGGATGGGACAAGCATCTTGCAGCCCTCTAGAATTATTTCTCAGTGACTTTAAGGATGCTAGAACCAGAGGACCGAATCTCTTGGTAACCATTAGGAAGGAGAAACTAACAACTCTCTGTAGGTCTGAATGGCCAAGCTTCAATACCATCTGGCCCCCAGTGGGCTCCCTGGACCTTGGACTGGTCCAGGACTTTGAGAAGATCATTTTCAGACTAAGTCCTGCCACGTGGATCAGGTGCCCTAAGTAGTGACATGGAGGGACCTACTAGGGGATCCTCCCACTGGGGTTAAACCATTTCTCCAAGACAGTAGGTAGAAGTCTTTGCCTTGGCCAACAAAAAGCCCAAGGACATGAAAGACAAGACACCAAACCAAGCCCACCTTCTTCTGCACCATCCCTCTATCCAGTCCTCCAGGGAGGAATAGAGGAGGATTCTATTCAACTCCTCAGGCAGAACAAGCAGCAGCGGTGGGGTTTGCCACAGGGACTCAGCTGCAGAAGGGTGACTCCCAAGCCTGATCACCCTGCCCTTGTGGGTGACAGGGCCAATCAATGACAACTGGAAAACACAATACTCCCCCCTTTCAGATAAGCAAGCCCCTGTTGCTGCTGGCTTTCCCTTGACACACCCTTATTGGGACTTCAATATTACTGAAGGTAAGGGGAGACTTAGTTTACCACAAGGCTCTGTTGGCAGGTCTCAAGGCTGCTGCACTGTGGCCCACTAATTTGGCCAAGGTATATGATTTAGTAAGGGAGACAACAAGAGCCCTGCAGCCTTCTTGGCAAAAGTTGTATAGGCATTTTGACAATACATCCCCGTGAAGTGAACCTGGAATCACCAGAGGCAAAAATAATGGTAGCTCTAGCCTTTATCAACCAGGCAGCACCAGATATCAAGAGAAAACTCCAGAATGTTGAGAGATTAGAAAAAATAAAGTGAGAGCTTTAATGATAGTGTCGGAGACAGCTTTTAATGGAAAAGAGAATATGGAGGATAAACAGATGAAGGCAGAAAAACGCATGGAGGAAAGAAAATGGAGGACCGCCAATTGCTGGATAATCTCGAAGGGCCTAAACTTAGTGCTCTCTCTGAAACAGGCCCCCGTCCAGAGCCACACTAGTTCTGTCCCAGAGACTTTGTTCTAATAAAGACACACAGCCAGGGGTCACTAAAGCCTTTCTGGAAAGGTCCCTATGTTATCATTTTGACCACACCTACTGCCCTGAAGGTTGGCAGGATTGCAGCATGAATCCATCACACACAAGCCTGAATTGCAGACCCATTTGCAGTTGAAGATGATAGAGACCAGTGGTCACAGAAAAGATGGATGATTACCAAACACCCTTCCAACCCTCTCAAGCTCAAATTACAGTGATCCTAACAGGCCTTTTATCCATATGTACTGACGGGTCCAGTCCTCCTCAGTCCGTCAAACTGACATTGCTTAATATCAAGCTTGGCCCCCACTAGGGTCAAGTGAGAACTGATCTCAGTCCTGACACTAGCTGTTCTCATGGGATTAGGTCCAGCTAGCACTGGCACCAGGATAGCCTCCCTGGTATTACAAAACAAACATTATGATGGAATGAGCCAAGTAATAGATAATGATATAGAAAGACTAGAGAAAGACATCTCCTGCCTGCAAGAGTCTCTGGCAAAACAAAAGGGACCTAAATCTGCTGTTCATGCAAAAAGGAGGACTATGTGCAGCCCTCAATGAAGAATGTTGTTTGTATGTTAACCATTCAGAGGTAGTCAGAGAATCTAAGGAAGGTTTGAATCTAGGTTTAATAATTCCCCTTGGTTAACTACTCTAATTTCTTCCTCCCTGGGGCCACTCTTTATGCTGTTCCTACTCCTTACTTTCTGCCCTTGCATCCTAAACAAATTGGTCCATTTCATGACAGAGAGACTTGGGGCTATTCAGCTTATGGTCATGAGGAGTCACTATCTGTTCCTCCAAAACCTACACAATAAAGTTCCATGATTAGGTCTTCTAGTTACCAGAAAAAGGGGAAAATGAGAGACAAGAACAACTCCATCTTGGGTTCAGGCTCCATCTTAGAGAACCTGACCTGAGGTTGAACTCAAGTTAACCACCAGGCCTGCACCTAGCACTGGTCTGCAGGTTACTATCTAACAACCACCAATTAGGAAGAAAGCAGAAGTTATAGTTGTACCTAAGAATATTTACTTATGAAAATTTATGGATTAGCTCCCAGCACCAGCCAATCATTGTAAAGGACAATACATTTCATAATAGCTCCCCAATCAGATGTGTGCCAAGCTGGATACTCCCTTGCTTGTCTGCTTGCCTCTATAAATGCTTCCTTGAAACTGCACTTGGGGCTTCACCCTCCTGTCCTGCTGTGATGATGGTGTGGTCTGAGCTCGAACTTCAATAAAGACCCTTGTGGGATTCCACTGGAATCATCTCCTCAGTGGTCTGTTGGGGCTCTCACAATGGACACAACATGTATTTTCCTTAAAAAGGTGACACTGAGCTTTGTATCCCTGTCATTATAGTTCTAGAGTGCAATGCCCTCCTGGGGAGTTCTTCCACACTGCCTCTGCTGCTCCCAACCCATTCTGCACTCATATCTCATAGTGTTATTTAAATATGGAAAACAGAGCATACCTGGCTGTGGCTCAAAGCAATTTTCCACTCCATAGAGGGTAAACACTGAACATCTCCACATGTTTTAAGAAGCTTTGCGATCAGCTACCTCTTGAAACTCAGATTCTGCTCATCTGCCCAGAGCTCTCTCTGCCCACACTGGCTTTACTGTATCTGTGCTATGTGAAACTTACTCTAGTGCAAAGACTTCACACATGTGGATTTCCATTCTGAAAGCTCTCTTACCGCCTGTCTGCAATATTTTTTTCTGGCTGTTTCTGAATATCATTTAGGTCTCAATTTCCTTATGAATCTTGTGTAAGCTTCCTTGCTTCTTCTTCTATCATGAGCTTGATCACTTAATATCCTCTGACTGTATCTTGATACTGTACCTCATAGAATTATCATAACTCACAATTATAATCTGTCTCCTCCACTTTGCTAATGAGGTCTGTGATTTTTGAAGACCAGGGATGCTTCACTCATCGATGTAGAATCTGTCAGACAATGTTAGGTTTTCAAAAATGTATGTTAAATTTGTACTGAGGGTAATGCTTTATGAACTGCCTGTTATTAATATACTTATATTGCTGCCTGGAAAATGTAGGGTGGAGGGCACCCTGGCTGTTAAGGGTGGTTCTGATAGCTATCAAACATATCCAGGGTCTCATCACACAACCCTGTGACTTTCCACCCTCTGTTCATATCCTTTTGGATTTTTGAGCCCATTATAAATGTTCAGTTCTTACACATACCTGTTTCTCCTGGGAAGGTCACAGTCTAACCATTAGAGATGTTCTTGGGCCTGACTGCCTAGATGTCTGTGACCCGTGTGATCTATGTCTGTATTTGATTGCTGACAGATAACTTCCATCTCCATGTCCTCTGTCTTTAAGTCCCGTACACAACAGTGAGGCAGAGGCATGCTGTGTGAAACTGTTTAATTCCACACTTCCTTTGCCTCTTTCATTTCTTGCTTTTCCTACTTTTTCAATTGCCTTTATTTTTTATTTTTTCTTTGTTTATTTTTTCCAAATAAATCACCTTCCTAGAGATCTTTGACTGGGATTCTGTTACTGTGAGGTTCTATCTCAGATATCCAGTTTCACAGGAGAGGTTTGTAAATGCTTTTCATGTCCTTAGAATGCAGTGTTGACCAGGTTGTCAGTCAAATCCTGAATGCCTGCTTATTTAAACAGACACTTACGCAGGATGTTCTGCAAGGGCCTGAGTTATCTGTGCTTCCAGTGGCCTTGTTTTATTGATGGAGAATCAAGCAGAAGAAGACCATGTACTCTGTTTAAGGACACAGTCTTCCTGAAAAGCAGGTGGTAATCTGGACTAGAATCTTGATATTCCCCACACCCAGACACGTGCTTTCCATCAGGAAGTTTTCATAAATTTAAATAGGTGATTTAAAAAGGATGAAGAGAAATCAAACTCTATTAAAACTGAACAAATTGACCTGAAGATAAAAATAACTCATAGACACATTAAAAACCATTAAAAAACCCAAGAATAAACTGTGCTGACAGAAACTCCATGTCCTTCATGATATGTTATTCCTTAGTTCTGTTAATTGTTATTTCTCCAATATCTGCTTTAGAAAAGTATCTGGCACGTAGCTGTAAGATATACTCTGTAAATGGTGTGTGTGTGTGTATGTGTGTGTGTGTGTGTGTGTGTGTGTGTGTGTGTGTGTGACAATGCATTAGTGATATTTTTGTAAGTCAATGTTGAAAGGCTATGGAGATAGCTCACTTGTCCTTTAAACATGAATACCTATGTTTGACTCCAAAACTCATGTAAAAATTCTGTACATGGTGGCATGTGCTTATGATACCAGTACTGGGAAAAGAGGCACAGGAGCTCAATGGACAGCCAGTTTAGCCTATATGGTGAGCTCTAAGCCCTGTCTCAAAAAAGGTGGACCATATAGACAATGACACAGAAGGTTGTCCTTTGCTCTTCCATGTACCTGCACACATACTTGCACCTGCACATATGAACACATACACACCACATACATACATATAATCATAAATAATTAAGCTTCTCTCCAAATTATAATCGTAATAGCTTCATTTGTCTTACTTGGGAAGCCTTAGATATATTGTACCTATCCCTTTTGAGGTCCCCAGGCAAAACTTGAATCCTGAATTATCTGTAGTCACTGCTACTCAAGATGATGGGCTCAACATATTGTTGGATTGATATTTTAGAGTTTTTATTAAAATGGTGAACCAAAAGTGTATCACTAGATTCTATGATCCATGAAAAGTTTTTAATGGAAGGAGTTACACCTGGTCATGATTTGCAAATCAAACTAATTGACGTTATGTTGTAAATACTATTGAACAAAATCCACCTGTAAAAGTAATCCTAGGGGAGTTTCTTAGTCTTTTATGCTCCCAGGTAATAACAGCGCATTTCTATGCCCACTTTAGAACATTTTAAGCTTCTGAGTAAATAATACAGAGACCTTGTGTTTTTATAACAAGTTTCAAGGACTAATAGCTGGGCTATTCCAACCCCAGTAGGCTGCTACTACATAGGCATACCCTTTACATGCATCTGAGTCTTGCCTTGGCATGCTCTGGTCTGTGTGTGTCCTTATGGCTGCTCTCAGATTGCAACCTCATGGTGAATCCTCCTGGTCTCTCCATATGATGTCTCCCCCTTCTTTTTATGGCCCTCATCTCCTTTCCTGGACCCCCTGACTGGGATCAGAAGTCTTGCCCTATTCTCTTCTGCCCAGCTGATCAACTCTTTATTAACCAATTAAGGATGATGTAAATCATTTTATATAAACTTTGATCCCAGAGATGCTTGACTGAGCCAAGTTCTGGGCTGGAACCAGATACCAGATATCTGGGCATAAAAATTATCATCCAAATACACAGTGCACAAAACTCTCCCCCAACACCCACCTATTGTTTCTGCATGTGTGTGAGTGTACGTGTGTCTGATGGGAGGCCTGTGTACGTTTTTCACAACTGGGCCCTTTTCTGGTATATAAGTTTCATTACTAGGAAATGTTAGAGTTTAATGGTAATTTTGTTAGATAGTCGAGACTGGGAATTTATAGCTTGCCTCAAAGTAGATCTTGAGTGGCATAGCACGTTTTTAAAATTTATTTTGTGGTTTCTTTCAAGAGCACATCTCTCTATAGCTTAAGCTGTCCTTAAACTCATAGCAGTCCTCCTGCCTCAGTCTCACAGGTGCTAAGATTAGACCTGTATCAGTACTGCTTCTGAAACATGATGTGTAATTCCAGTGATGGAGATCTTACTGTGCACAGTTTTAGATCATGATGTTTAGAAGATTGTAACTTACATTCATGAGAAGAAACTCTGCACAAACCATCTCTCTCCTGTCTTATCTTTATTGTATTGGAATTTTTCTTAAGCTACCATATCCTAGAGCCTTGCTAGTGTCCTGGATAGAAAATGCTACTTATCTTGATCTTGAAGGTGTATGAGTTGTCATTATTTAATTGGTACTGTTTTTCTTTCAAATGAATAATTCAAAAAATGTTCTTTTTTTAAGATAGCAAGAAAGAAAGAAAGAAAGAAAGAAAGAGAAAAAGGAAGGAAGAAAAGAAGTGAAGAAAAAAGAAACCAGAATATCTATTGTTTATAATTTATTTTTAAAAATCATTTCATTTGTAATTATTTTTCTGTGTGTATGTGTGCATGTGTGATTCTGTGTATGCTAGTCATAGTATGTACATGGAGGTCAGAAGACAACTTTGGACAATTGGTTGTCTTCTTCCTGTAGTCTTTGGGTTATGTTCAGTTCACAAGACTTTTAGGACAAGTCACATTATCTCCAGACCCATCTCACTGAAACCTCCTGACATATTTTGACACTTGATTTTTCTTCTGAGTAAGCTTCTGTGTTTACAGAGATTCAATTCATTGTGATATCTGCCTGTTGAATCTGTACTTCTCAGATCCTATAATTTATTTCCCTTCTGAACGGAGTCCATGTTGTGTTACAGGATCACCATTTCCCAAGATCCTTAAAATAAATAGCAATGTTCAAAAATCACAATTACAAGTTGCCCAAGTGGTTGGGATGTGATAGTTACCAATTCCTGGTAACTAGCCTGTCAGCAGTAATAAATACATTCAAAGAAATACCTGTGTCTATTCTCTCTTTGACTATCAAACTGAAAGAATTTCCCTAGCAGTCTCTTGCTAGGACAAGAAATGACTGTAGCCTTACAGCAGTAAGAAGAACTTGTTTCCTGGAGAAAGGTTTTACAGCTTATCAGTTGCTCTTGAAGAAGAATCTTAAAGCTGAGGTGGTCCCCAATGCTGAGCAGGGCACCTTAGATGACTTAGTTGTGCAAGTGATATGTATTTGCTGATTCATATTTAAACACTACCGTCATATTGATGTCAATTATAGGTGCCACAGTAGAGAGAGCTCAACAAAATGTTAAGCCTTCATTTCCTGAAGGATCAGAGGGGTTTGGCCTTCTTGGAAAAGACTGACACCCAGCTAGCCCATTTCAGTTATTTTATTCAAACATTATACAAAGTTAATTGGGGTTTGGAAAGGTCCCAACTACCAGAGTTATCTTGCTCTTGCTGCCCAAGAGCCTTTTTTATTTTTTTTTTTTAACCATGGCTAGCCATAATCAAAAGTAAGAATTCTAGGTTTGCCAGGAGTGTCTTAGGACCAAGGTCTGTGCAGTGGTACATTCTCATGTAGCACCAAGTGCAGATTCCCCAGAAAGACAACATTTCTTCAAGATGCAAACAATCTCACAGCAATTTCTCAGCCTCTACTGATTGACCCAAACATAGCAAAGGCTTTGCTGAAACATTTCTCTCAAAGCCAGACACAAAGGTTTTTCGATATATTTCACTTATAACCAGACATATAAGCTTTATTACACACACCACTACATCCTCATGTCAGGATCCCAAAGGTGGAGTTGGGGAGTCAGGAAGGCTCATTGTATCTCTGTGTTCCTCTTCCTAATGGGACTCTTTCATTTATGGTTTGTGGTTGAACCTTGCTTCTTGGGCACAAGCCCTGACCTATAATTTAGCTTAGCTCTATTTTACCTCTGCACTAATTTAACTTTCCTCGTAAGGTTCACTTTTTGAACTCATGTTTTTGGAAATAATTTTCCTTGAAGAAAAAGGCAGTGCAATTTTTTGAAAGGTTTTTGTTATCTGCTTATCCATGAAGCAATATAATCATCTATTACTTACCACTGCTTCTTATTCTAACCAGTCTTAGACATGCTGTGGTTATAGTTGAAATTTATTTCAAGTTTTTCCTACTGTGGTCTTTGTGAAATAAATCCCTATGCCTTTCCATTAGATTTCCTTTCTAACTTCATTTTTTTTTGTTGTTTCTTTTCTATTTCTAGCTGTCTCAGTCTGCTTTGGTTACTGTAACATAGCACCATTTGTTGGGCTGCTGCAGGAGGAGGGAGCTCTAGGGGGATGGGAGTGCGAGCTGCCTTGGCTGCTCTCCCGCTCCGAACCAGGTCTTGGCTGCAGCGCGATCCCCTGAGACCTGCAGCCACTGTCAGTGCACGCCCCAGTGCTCAGCCCAGAGAGCAGATCTCTTCCTGGGCCGAAAGTGTTACAGCTCTTAGGACAGAAGCTCTCAGATGCCAGAGCAGTTTTCACACCTTTATTCCTTCTGGATGGCAGGCAGTGGGCATGGGCAGAAGCAGGCAGGGCAGGTAGGTAATCAGGGGGTGGGGAGTAGGTAACAGGCAGTGCAGGTACACGGGTTGGGACGTCTAATATGCTGTTTGGGAGGGGTCAGGGGTTTGGTAACTGATATTTCCCATTGGTCTGGTCTGGGGGCTTTGTAGTGTCTCATTTGCTTGTGGGAGGACTCAGAGTTGCTTTCTACATGACAAGTCTCACATGCCAGGCCTCTCTCTATATAGGGATTGTGAAAGCTGTAGCTGTTTTTACAGGAGTCTTCCAGGAGCATTGGTTCAAAACATAGTTCGGTCCCTCATGGATATTCCATTGGGTCTCCAAGAATTTTTAGCCTGTGCTCAACCTGGTGTCAGATTGCCTGCCACAGACTACTGCCCCATAACCATAAATAATATGGCTTGTAAATAATGGACTTAGCTCTCATGTTTATAGAGGCTGGAAAGACCAAAAAGAAAGTACCTACAGGTATGATTCACTTTCTTTTACTCACTGTGATGTCAGGTGATGAAGAGACAAGGTAGATAATGAGATCACCATCAAAAGAGCACCAACACCACATATGAGGGCTCGACCCTGTCAACTTGACTGGCTATAGAATCACCTATGTGGCATATCTCTAGGCATGTTTGTGAGTGTGTTTCCAGGATAAAATAACTGTGGAGGGAGACATGTCTTTGATGTCTGTAGCACTTTCCAACAGGAGATCTAGATATAAAGAGGACTCAGAGCAAAGCGAAATTGTGAACCTACCTTTCCTTCCTTCTTAGTGGCCTCATCTGGCACCACTGCTGTGTTCTTCCACTGGCACCAGACTCTAGTTTTTTCAGCCTTCCTACTTGGATTCAATACCGTAAACTCTCCAGAGGTTTCTTGTCATTCCTCCCAGGTTAGAGAATGCTGAGATAGCCAAAATCTTGGAATGGCCTGTTGCTTACTTCTTTGTCTCTAAAGCTTATAGATAGCCACTGTATAACTAACTACCTATCTTCAGTGGTATAAACTATTTTAATAAATCCAACAGATAAAAGTATAAATAGATGATAGGTAGGTAGGTAAGTAGGTAGATAGATAGAGATAGATGGAGACAATATAGATATGTTCTATTGATTTTGTTCTCGTAGCGAAGCAGGTCTAAAGACATAACATTGGTACCATGAAGCAAGGCTGTATCTATGATAAATAGGATAATGTGGTTTGTTTTTTTATAGGACTAGTTGGTAAGAAGACTGGAATATGTTTTGCTGAAGATTAAGAAACCCTGGAATGCTATAGTTTAATAGCTGATTTAGGGTGATTATCAAAGACTATAAAAT
Source organism: Uromys caudimaculatus (assembly GCA_028551405.1). Lineage (NCBI taxonomy): Eukaryota > Metazoa > Chordata > Mammalia > Rodentia > Muridae > Uromys > Uromys caudimaculatus. The sequence goes on along the minus strand of CM052712.1, from coordinate 3,336,931 downwards.
ATTTATTTTCTTAAAGCACATACATGATGATAGAAATGAAGACATTGAAAGCCAAGATAATGATATTTCAGAATAGTCAAAGTCTTTCAGAATTTCACCAGAGGTTACTGATGTTACAGTCAGGCAAAGAATATGACTGCCTTAAGGTCGTGTTCTGTGAATTTGAGTGTGGCTAAATTCAAAAGTATTAGAGTAATTTCTGTGGCAAAAAAAAAAAAAAAAAATCAAGAAAACATAGTATTGAGCTTATAGCACGATTATAATAAATATGCTCTTATTAATATTTACATCAAAATAAAATAACCACTACAACAGAAAGATATGAAATTGCCAGTTTGCTGAAATAGAGGGTCTGAGCAGTGTGAGTGTTGTAGGCAAAGTATTGTGGCACGTAAGGATTAGTCAGTTTAAAAGACCAGAGCCATTGGAGTGAAACCATGGACCTTGCTTGGACAATAGGAAATGTGTCAGAAAGACAGCACCCCACTCAAGGAGAGGCCTCGAGTGTCACAAGACAATCTCAACAGAAAAACTTTCATTTGAAAAGAAAGTTGTGGTACAAAATAGCCTCTAGTGCATTCAATCTGAGCCGAGTCTTCTGTAATATGTCTCATGCTCATCTTTGAAGATACATACATAGAGACATATGCAACTGTGGCCTAAAGTGAATAAGCTACATACAGTAGAGTTAGCAGCAGAAGTGATATTGTTCATGTTTCTTTTATGGACATTAGAAATAAAGAGAATATGGAATCACAGAGGTTTGTACAATGTTTCAGATATCCGAAGCCCATCAGCTGTGTATTTCTTGCATGAAGTTTCTGAAAAGGTGCATAAAGATATGAAGGTGAACCCTAGCTTGCAATGGAGCCCAAAATGCCAGAGATGCCTTGCCAAAGAAAGCTGCAGGTACCAAATGCAGCCAAGAGAGGCAACAATTGCTACAGACAACAGGAGTGAACAGATGAGGCTATTCAAGACTCAGAGAGCCAAGAAAAATACTACAATGATCATCAAACTTTCATGGAATTCCACACATAGAGAAAGCACAGAACAGTACCTACAGAACAATGGGCATCCCATCTCCACTGCTAGAAAACTGTTTGATTCTCTTCCTAATGAGGCTCAGTGGGTGTCCTCACTAGAGAAACAGTTTATCAGAGATCAGAGTATGTATAGTTACCATCCAGCACCATCTGCTGGCAAATTCAAAGAAAATATAAATCAAACTTCGCAGGTTTAAAAAAAATGGGAGAGATTGATTTTTAAGCAGCCACATCACCATCAAGACATGATTAAAAGAAACACTGTGGATCAACCTGTCAGAGTTACATAAGTCAGATAAGGTAGGAAAGACCTGCAAAGGATGTTCTAGTAAGGATAAGGGATACAGGACCACAGATTCAGAAATAGAAAGTTCAGATTACAGCATTATATTACTTTATATCACTGTGCTTAGACCTATGGGTTTTAGGGAAAAGCAGTTACTCACCTTAAAAAGATGGGCCTTGTTGCTTCTTTTTTGGAACAGAAAACTTCTTGAGCACTCTCAATTTCCCAAGTAAAAGAGGTCAGATCTATTCTGCCAGGCTTTTGAATCTACAGGATGGCAGAATTTGTGGTATTGAGTCACAAGATTCTCAAACTTAATCTTTTCAGCCATAGGCACATTTGGCCTAGTGCCCAGTTTTCTTCTCAGAGATCAAAACATGCAGTCTGGTCACTCTTTAGAATACAACTATCTTCCCATACTCTGAGAAATTTTGATTTGTCATGATTGCAAAGGATAATTTTGTCAGAGCTTAAGCTAATGATATTTCCTAGAATCCCAGCAGAGGGCACTGCATTCTGGTTTGGTACTAAACCTGGGAAATGCTTCTCAGACTGTCTTCCCATGAATGAGAGAAAGAAGTCAGTGTTTTATTAATTTAGCAATACACTCATCTATAGTTCTTCAGTGGGAAATGAAGAAGGAACTAGCAATTTGAACTCCATGTCCCCTAAACAGTTACAGTATGTGACTAAGAGTGTCATCATCCCAAAAGGCAATCTTTGCAAAGGGAACACTAAAAAACATGGTACATCATATTATGAAATATAGTTTTTAATCTTGGTAAAGAAAGTCTAATATGAACAAATCTTTGATATCTTCTTATATTTCTTGCTGCATCTGTAAGTCACCAGCCTCTTCAGATATTATTCCCCATGAAGAATTAAATCACATATAGCCTGGTATAGTGCCACATGCTTATAATACCAGTACTAAGGAGGCTGAGTCAGGAGAATTGCCATGATTTCAAAGTCATATTAGGCTGTGTAGTAAGTCCTAGACCAGTGAAGTCTATATAGCGAGACACTATCTCAAATGATAAGGAAGAGGGATAGAGAGATGGCTCAGTGAGTAAAGGCATTTGGTGCCAGTGCTGATGTCCATATTGATCCCTATATGATAGAAGGAAAGAACAAACACATGCAATTTTCCCTCTCCTTCACACAGATCACACTCTTTCGATTACTCAATATATTGCTGCAAGTTTTAGCTAGAACAATAGGATAAGAGAAATAAAAAGGCTACAAATAGAACATAAAGCTGTCAGATATTCTCCATTTGCAATTTGTATGATCCTATGCTTAAATGACTCTAGAGACTTTATGAGAAAACTGTCAGATCTGATGAAACTTTTCAGTAATATAGCAAGTATTTAAAATCAACATAACATACCTGTAGAGTTTCTAGGCACCAGTAGATTTCAAACATGGAAATTAGGGAAAACCGTCTATACAGAAGAGCTTCAAAGATGAAGTTAGGAATAAGCCTAACCAAAGAGGTAAAAGAACTTGAAATGAAAAATTTAAGAGTACAGTCCTCCTCACTCAAAAGCTGAAAAGATACAAGATGGAAAAGCTATCCGTGTTCATTGTTTGACAGATATATTATTGTAAAAATTGTCATGTTATAAAAGGGCAGTATATATACATCCACACCGAGCACACACTCTTAGCTTGTCACAGGATATTTGTTCACACTGTGAACCCTGAATTTGTGTTATTTACTGAGAAAAACTCTTTCTAGTTGTGGTGTGACTCAACCCTTAGTATACACCCTTTAATTCTGAACAATGAAGGTAATGTTAGCTTGTAGAAGGAAGCAACCATGTTTGAAAGTGACATCTAACTGAGTGACAGACAAAGTCTCTGAAAGTCTAATTGAGTGACAGAAAAGATTTGACAGAATGGGGTATGTGTTAGGAAACCCAGCTGCTCAGGTTGAAGTCTGACATTACTGGAAAGCACTGGAAAGCAGCAGACTTTCTTTGTTAATAGAACTTTCTCTTCTCTGAAGGATCACAGGCATTACACCTGAAGAATGTCATGTAGATCCTGAGATCCTGTAATGCCTCCTCATGCTAATGAAGCATCTCACTACCTTAAGCCCTCAGGCAAAGATCTTTGTCCACCCTGGATATTCTCACCCCTTCCCCAAAACTATGTAATCTTTGGATCAACTTGAATAAAGAGCCCACCCCAAATAAAAAAAAATATACACAAGATCCTCTCAGAGAACTGTTTCATTGAAAATGGTCAGAGAAGGCCTTCACCTAAAATATCTATAACATTAAGATCCTTAGAGAAGGCCTTCTCCCCATTTTCCCTATACCCTACCCCCAATTGTTCCCAGATGTCCATTCTAAACTCTGTTTCATGCTTCCAGTCTAGTGTACAGCAGTGTCTGGAAACTCTGAGAGGGAGAAAGCAGAGGACACAGAACCACAGATATACCTATCATGAGAAGAAGGAAATGAAAGCTACTTGAAGGCAGTATAGAGAAAAGGAAGAAGGTAACTTTAAATTTTACCAGGACAGTAATAGAGAGACATGTTAGAGAGAGAGAGAGAGAGAGAGAGAGAGAGAGAGAGAGACAGAGAGACAGAGACAGAGACAGAGACAGAGAACAAGTTAGATAGACTGAGAGGGAACCAGAAGATTAGGACAGACTGCCAAAGTTAGTATGAGCCAAGCAGAGCAATTTAGTCAGAGACTGAGAAGCCAGATTGAATCAGTGAGCTTGGAGAGGAGTTTGAGCCTGAAGAGCTAGCCAGAGATCAGAAAGCAATAAGAAGAGGGTAAACTATTTCAGCAACAAGTCCCAGAGGCTGAAGTCCTCTGAGTCCTACATTCTTGGTCTAGATTAGATTGTCCTGAGGTTAGACGCTTCTGGGACTAGGCCTAGATTAGCAGATGGAGGCAGTAAGTCTCAAGTCTCTGAGAAGACAATTACTTCAGGTGAACTTTTATAATTGCTGGCTGGTGAATCTCTCAGCTCCCTCCCTCCTGCAGAATCCTCTGTCCATAGACAGGGCTCCAATTTTTTTTACATCTAAACTTTCTTTGTTCTCACCTTACTGGATTCAGTTTTACAGGGATCTAGTTGTCTTTTAGGAATTAGTAACTTTAGACTCTGTTTTATACTGTTGAATTTCAAATAAAAAGTAACTCTAGAGTTGGGGTATGGCTCACCCTCCTCTAACCTAAGCATGCTTGTTTAAAGGTTTACTCCAAAATCTCTGTCCCATATCAGGTAAGCTACCTGACTGTTTGACAGAGAAAGGAGAGTAAAACTAAATCAAGGCACACACTATTCACAATGGACAATGTTGCCACTCAGCTCATACTCTTTCAGTGTTGGTTTAACTCTAAAGCTTCTGCTAATTTATAAATATTATCTCAAGATTTATGAGACTATTGTGAAACTTTCTGTATCTCAATATGTAAACATATTGGGTATGATTAAAAATATGTAAAAAAGTGTTAACTTAAAACTCATAACACGGAAGTTGATAGTTAAAAATCTATATCCATATAATCATAAAGCAAATATGCCTTGCCACCATCATAGCTGCTGTCTCCACACTAGTATGGAGGCAGTCATGTGACTGACAGCCATCTTCATTAGGGTTGCAAAGGGTGTATATTGCTGTGTGACTTTATGTCCATCTTGATTAAAAATGACCATCTGGCCTAAGCCAACCAAGGGGAATAACAACTCCTCCAGGCTATGCAGCCACACCAGATGATGCCTCCACTGTTTTCAGTCCCACTTAGGAGCCTTCCCTTACTGTACTCAACCCACAGTCTCTTCTCTCCTTCTCTGGCCTCTTCAGTCTCTCTCTTCATTGATAGGCCACCCAAATCAACACTCTTAGTGTTACAAACTATTTAAAATATCCCAGAAGTCATCCAGGACAAACACAAATACCTCTACTAATTCCTGGACTGTTTTACACAGGGACTCCTACAGTATAGAAGTCTAGATCCTGAGACCCCAAATGGAAAATGACTCTTTATGATCTATTTCTCTCAGATTTTCCCTGACATTATCCCAAATCTGTGAAGAAAGCCCTGCCTCTACAGGGAAGAAGTCTTAGTGATGGTCTTTAAGGTGTCCCATGGGAAAAATGAAAAAGACCCAAAACAATTATACCTGATTCAAGTTGTCCTAGTTAGGGTTTTACTGCTGTGAACAGACACCATGACCAACGCAACTCTTATAAGGACATTTAATTGGGGCTGGCTTACAGGTTCAGAGGTTCAGTCCATTATCATTATTATCATCAAGGTAGGAACATGGCTGCATCCAGGCAGACCTAGTAGAGCTGGAGCTGAGAGTTCTACATCTTCATCTGAAGGCTACTGGTTGTATACTGGCTTCAGGGCAGCTAGGATAAGGGTCTTAAAGCCCATGTCCACAGAGACACACCTACTCCAACAAGGCCAAACCTTTTAATAGTGCCACACCCCAGGCCAAGCATATATAAGCTATGGCACTAGTGAAGTTCTTTCAGCTTACCATAGGAACTCTCCAGGCTCCCTTGCCTAGAAGAAAAACCTGAGAGCCTCTGGATCCATGCTTTGATTGTGGTCAGGAGGGTCACTTGGCCTAGGCTTGCCTAAGCCCTTAAAATCCACCTCAAACACACCCAAGGTGTCATCAAAGGGGACAATTGGCTTTTAACTACCCCATGTCCCTTGCAGCATGAGAACATCAAGCCTAGATCATCCTCTAACTGACCTCCTAGGTATGGCTATGTGGGGACCTGGGCTCTCTTGGCCTGGCCACTGCTATCTCTAATGGAGAGCCCCAGCTAGTCATCACAGTATCATGAAGATCCATTTCCCTCCTTGTAACCAGGCCACCTATCAGTCCTGATGGAGTTTGAGGGACTCATCTTTCCTTATTGTTCTCCTACTACTGGGGTAGGTGGAGAGCTTTACCAGCCTCACCAAAACTCACCACTAAACTGTGCCTTTAGAGGCATTCCCCTGACCCACTCCTGCCTACTGCTATTAACCTGACCTGTCCCTTTTCTAGGAAGGGACCTCTTAGACAAAGTGCGAGCTTCTATTCCTTTTGTCCCCCTACCCCATTTACTTGACCCCAGGTTTGCTGTTTCTTCTCCCTTTTCATCTAAACCATATAGTTTGACACACATTTTCCATTACTGGCATCCCTAGGCATGGGTCACTGGAAACCCTTCTATAGCTAAACACCATCCCCTATCATCATCCAACTACAAAACTCCACCAAATACTTCACCTTTGCTCAAAACCCACTCTCTTTTCAAAGTCTCAGGGGACTTAAGCCTCTCATCTCTGACCTCTTAAGAAAAAGATCTGTGCCCCACTTCTACCCCTTACTTGTGGTTCAAAAAGCAAGTGGAATCTACTGCTTGGCTCAAAATCTCTGACTTACTATCTTGTCAGCAGTTCCCTTTACACTGTATACCAAAGCACTCTATTTTCTACTCCATCATCCCCTTAGAGATCTCTCATTTCTCAGTCCTAGACCTCAAGTATGCCTTCTTTTCTAGTCTTCTTGACCCCTGCCACAAAATATTTATGCCTTTACTTGGACCAATGTGGACACTTATATTTCTACCCAACTCGTTAAGACTATCCTACCCCAGGAGTTCTGAGGCAGCCCACATCTACTTGGCCAGGCTCTAGCCTCTGACTTATTCTCTTGACCTCTTTGAAAATCCAGACTTCTACAGAACATAATCTTCTCCTTTTTAGTCCATACCCAAAACTTAGCCATATTGACACCTCTACCTAATTAGACTTCCTGTCCAGCAGGGAATATAGGGTTTCACTTTCTAAGGTCCAACCTTCTACTCCTCAGGTAACTTATCTGGGTCTATTACTCTAATTGACAAGGCCATTACCCTAGCTAAGAAACATCTAATCCAGATATTCACAGTTCCCCACCACCAAGGATGAAATTCTATCTTTCCTATAGATGGCTGGCTTCTTATACTCTTGAATTCCTACTTTCTCTCTCCACAACCACCCCTTATATGAGGTAGCCCTTGGTTACTTACATGAATCTTTGCTTGCACCCATTGACAAGTCCTTTGGTAATCTTCAGTAGTCCCTCCTCTAGGCCTCAGCCCTACATCTTGTGGACTTAGCTTGCCCCTTCCCTCTCTATATTACAGAAAGAGAGGAATGTGTCCTTGGAGTACTGGGTAAAAAACTGGGACCTTCTTTTTATATAATTTATTTATTTATTTTTTGATACTTTATTTACATTTCCAATGTTTCCCCTTTTCTAGGTCTCCTCTTTGGAAAACCCCTATCCCCTGCCCCTCCCTGCCTCAATGAGGGAATTCCACCTCCCACCCACCCGCCCACCCATTCCCATATTCCCACCTTGACATTCCCCTTTACTGGGGCCTCTAACACACTCAGGCCCAAGGGCCTCTCCTCTCCCTGATGGGCAATGAGGCCATCACATATATGGTCTGAACCATGAGTTCCTCCATCTGTATTCTTTGGTTGGTGGTCCAAACTCCAGGACGACTAGGGGGGATGTCAGGCCCGTTGACACTGTTGCTCCCTCCATGGGGCTGCAAACTCCTTCAGCTCCTTCAGTTCTTTCTCCAACTCCTCCATCTGGGACCTCGTTCTCAGTCCAGCAGTTACTGGAAAGTTAAACCTGGGCATTCTGAACTTTTGGGCTAATATCCACTTATCAGTGAGTACATACCATGTTCGTTCTTTTGTGACTGAGTTACCTCGCTCAGGATGATATTTTCAAGTTCCATCCATTTGCCTGCAAATTTCATTAAGTCATTGTTTTTAATAGCTGAGTAGTACTCCATTGTGTAGATGTACCACATTTTCTGTATCCATTCC
>CM052712.1:3284821-3328235 GCA_028551405.1 Uromys caudimaculatus | reverse complement strand
GTTTCTACTTGGTTGATTTCAGCCCTGAGTTTGATTATTTCCTGCCTTCTACTCCTCTTGGGTGCATTAGCTTCTTTTTGTTCTAGGGCTTTCAGGTGTGCTGTTAAGCTGCTAGTGTATGCTCTCTCCAGTTTCTTTTTGGAGGCACTCAAAGCTATGAGTTTTCCTCTTAACACTGCTTTCAATGTGTCCCATAAGTCTGGGTATGTTGTACTTTCGTTTTCATTAAATTCTAGGAAGTCTTTAATTTCTTTCTTTATTTCTTCCTTGACCAAGTTGTCACTAAGTAGAGCATTGTTCAGCTTCCATGTGTATGTAGGCTTTCTGTTGTTATTGTTGCCATGGAAGACCAGCCTTAAACCGTAGTGATCTGATAGGAGGCATGGGATTATTTCAATCTTCTTGTATCTGTGGAGGTTTGTTTTGTGACTGATTATATGGTCAATTTTGGAGAAGGTACCATGAGGTGATGATAAGAAGGTATATCATTTTGATTTAGGATGAAATGTTCTATAGATATCTGTTTGGTTCATTTGGTTCATAACCTCTGTTAGTTTCACGGTGTCTCTGTTTAGCTTGTGATTCCAAGATCTGTCCATTGATGATAAAATAGTGTTGAATTCTCCTACTATTATTGTTTGAGCTACGATGTGTGCTTTGAGCTTCAGTAAGGTTTCTTTTATGAATTTGAGTGCTCTTGCATTTGGAGCATAGATGTTTAGAACTGAGAGTTCTTCTTGGTAGATTTTTCCTTTGATGAGTATGAAGTGTCCTTCTTTATCTTTTTTTAATGACTTTTGGGTTAAAGTCAATTTTATCTGATATTAGAATGGCTACTTCAGCCTTTTTCTTGGCACCATTTGCCTGGAAAATTGCTTTCCAGCCCTTTACTCTGAGGTATTGCTTGTCTTTATCATGGAGGTATGTTTCCTGAATGCAGCAAAATGCTGGGTCCTCTTTATGGATCCATTCTGTCAGTCTATGTCTTTTTATTGGGGAATTCAGTCCATTGATGTTAAGAGATGTTAAGGAATAGTGATTGTTGGTTCTTGTTATTTTTGATGTTACTTTTAGGTTTGTGTGACTATCTTCTTTTCAGTTTGTTGAAAGATTACTTTCTTGTGTTTTCTAGAGTGGGGTTTCCCTCCTTGAGTTGACTTTTACCATTTATTATCCTTTGTAGGGCAGGGTTTGTGGAAACATATTGTATAAATTTGGTTTTGTCATAGAATAATATGTTTTCACCATCTATGTTGAGAGTTTTGCTGGGTCTAGCAGCCTGGGCTGGCAGTTGTGTTCTCTTAGGGTCTGTATGAGTTCTGCCCAGGAACTTCTAGCTTTCATAGTCTCTGGTGAGAAGTCTGGTATAATTCTGATAGGTCTGCCTTTATATGTTACATGACCTTTTTCCCTTACTGCTTTTAATATTCTTTCCTTGTTTTGTGTATTTGGTGTTTTCACTATAATGTGACGGGATGAATTTCTTTTCTGGTTCAATCTATTTGGCGTTCTGTAAGCTTCTCGTATATTTATGTTCATCTCATTCTTTAAGTTGGGGAAATTTTCTTCTGTGATTTTGTTGAAGATATTTACTGGTCCTTTAAGTTGGGAATCTTCACTCTCTTGTATACCTATTATCCTTAGGTTCTGTCTTCTCATTGTGTCCTGGATTTCATGGATGTTTTGTGTTAGGAGCTTTTTGCATTTTGTATGTTCTTTTACTGTTTTGTCGATGTTGTCTATGGTATTTTCTGCTCCTGAGATTCTCTCTTCTATCTCTTGTATTCTGTTGGTTATGCTTGCATCTATGACTCCTGATCTCTTTCCTAGGTTTTCTAACTCCAGGGTTGTCTCTTTTTGTGATTTCTTTATTGTTTCTATTTCTATTTTTAGCTCCTAGATTGTTTTGTTCATTTCCTTTTTTGGTTTGATTGTGTTTTCCTGTAATTCTTTAATGGATTTCTGTTTTTCCTCTTTAAGGGCTTCTAGTTCTTTACCTCTGTTCTCTTGTGTTTCTTTAAAAGTGTTAATTTCTTTCTTAAAGTCTTCTATCATCATCATGAGAACTGATTTTAAATCTGAGTCTTGCTTTTCTGGTTTGTTGTGGAATCCAGGGCTTGCTGTGGTGGGAGAGCTGTTTTCTGATGTTGCCAAGTAGCCTTGGTTTCTGTTCCTTAGGTTCTTGCCCTTGCCTTTTGCCATCTTGTTAACTCTGATGTTAGCTGATCTTACCCTGTCTGGCTATGGCTTGTCCCTCCTGCAGGCCTCTGTATCAATACTCCTTGAAGACCAGCTCTCTCTGACAGGTGTTTGGTTTTGGAGTGCTGTGGCACAGGGTCAGCTCTGGGGTGCAGACAGAAACCAGAAGGATCTTGTCCCCAGCTGTCCCTTGGTTCCTGTGTCCTGATGGCTATGCAAGGGTCCCTCTTGATTCAGTGAGTTTATACAGAAGTGGTGGTTTTGCCTATGCTCATAGGTGTGTCAGCACTTCTGGGTTACCAGCTCTCTCCTGGAGCCCTGTGACCCTTGCTGAGGTCTCCAGGTCCTGGTGAGCAGTGGTGCTTGTCTTATCCCAACTCACGGCTTTTCCACCCTCCTGGGAGAGTGACTTTCTCCTAGCACTGCTTGTCTATGTAACCCTGGTTGCCCAGGCACAGGTCTCCTGCCACAGATAGAAACCGGAAGGTTCCTGTCCCTTACTTTTCCACCTCAGTCTCTGTGTTCTGAGGGCCTGGGAGAGTAACTTCCTCGTGGTGCTGCTTGGCTGTGGGACCCTGGTGGCCCTGGCAAAGGTCTCCTGCCATAGATGGGAACCAGAGCCTTCCTATGCCCATCTACCTCAGTCCCTGTGTCCCGCAGGTTCAGGACAGTTCCTGGTGAGCAGTGGTGCTTGTCTTGGCCCCACTCACAGCTTTTCCAAGCTCCTGGGAGAGTAGCTTTCTCCCGGTGCTAATTGGCTATGGAGCCCTGTGGCCCAAGCTGAGGTCCCCAGCCACAGATGGAGACCAGAAGTTTCCTGTCCCTCAGTCTCTGTGGCCTGCGGTTTCTGGGCAGAATCCAGTGAGCAGTGGTTCTCGTCTTGTCCCCACTCATGGCTTTTCCACGCTCCTGGGAGAGTAACTTTCTCCTGGCACTACTTGGCTATGGAACCCTGGTGGCCCAGGCAGAGGTCTCCTGCCACAGATGGGAACCAGAGGGTTCCTATGCCTGACTACCTCAGTCCCTGTGTCCCGCAGGTTCAGGGCGGTTCCTGGTGAGCAGTGGTGCTCGTCTTGGCCCCACTCCTGGCTTTTCCAAGCTCCTGGGAGTGTAGCTTTCTCCCGGCGCTAATTGGCTATGGAGCCCTGTGGCCCAAGCTGAGGTCCCCCTGGGACCTTCTTTTCCACTACTTTCACACTTATTGGACAAATTAGACCATATTATTCAAGGATGGGCATCTTCCTTGTGTGCTAAAACCACAGCTAAACTTCATTGTGAATTCAAAGGTTAACCTCTGGGTCATACACTAACGTCTTCTCTCTTTGTCACCTCTCCCATCCCCTAACATGCAAGGATCTTCAAAGACTACTCATTTTGACTTGTCTCTCTACAGATAGCATTGGTACAGGATGCTTTCCTTACCTTTCAGTCATGCCCATGTCACAACATTTTAAAATTACTCAAGTTACTGATTTGACTTTAAGGTTATGTATATATCATTGGGTTCTGTGGCTTCTGTCACCCATCATATTTGGTTCCAAATTCTAGAGTCTACCTCTTGAGCTGCTTCCTTCCTCCACCTGCTCTACCATGCGTCTTCCTTGCCTTCTTGCTAAGTGTACTCTCTGGCTACTGAAATCTGCTATGCCCTCTGGGGCTCCACCATGTGGGCAACTCTCTAGTTATTAAAACACTTGTTTCTCTTCCTCTATTGGAACCTTTCTTGTTTCCTTGCCATCGTCCCCCTAGGACCTGCCTAGTCACTCCTGCAGCTTCCTTAAGCTTTTAGCGGTTGACCTCTGTGACTTTGTGCCTTCTGTCTGTCAGTCCCATCTTGGAAGTCTTACATTTTCTGTATGGCCTCCTGGGCTTCTTTCTTGCCTCCCAGCTCCAACTTGGAGCTTATAGAGACTCCTTCCAGTGGGGTTCATTATGTGACACCACCCTATTCCTCCACTGATTCAAAATTTATGAAAGCTTCCTTTGGTTATTACAAACAGCTTGGCCTCAACACAGTTCAATGGACAAAATTGGTATGCTCAATTTTCAATAGTGGCAACTCCTGCCAGGGTGCAAACAAATGATCTGAAATATCTTATATCTAAAGTTACTCTCTCCTCTATTTCTTTCTATCCACACCTGTCTTGGGTAGCTCTTATATATGAATATATTTATCTTTTAAGAGACTATCTTTTCTAACCACCTCTTATAATAGGGTTGGGAAATTGCTTTATAGCAGGATACGAAGGCTCATCCAATTCCTTATACCTCCCTTATTCATTTTCACTATCTTTACCTGGGTTTATATTTTATGCCCATTTTCTCTATTTTTATATTATAATTCCTGCCCTGAAAACAAAAATCATAAAAACAGGGTTTATAAAAGATAGGATTTAAAAACCAATGCTTGTTTGATAAAGTATTTAAGCTTTACCTCCATGTGCTCAGATACAAGAATATACCTCATGTTGGTAGCCAAACTTTGTAATATAAGAGTCATCTAGATGGTATTAGTTTCTAAAAGACATGAAAGGATCATGGAGAGTAACTGAGGCTTGTCACCATGTGGCAGGACTGAAGTTCTTAAAGAGAAGTCAGAACAGGCTTGGTGAAGGTGCAGCCAGTTGCAATGATAGTCTAAGAAAGTGTACAAAGGTTTGATGATGCAAACGCTTAAGAAAGTTCTGAAAGCATAAGAAGGTGCTTAATGCATGTAAATGAAAGTTCTAAATGTATAAGAAAGTTATTCAAGGTAATGAAAACTTGTTTCCAATTTCTCTCTCCTTCCATGCTATTGTTATATTAATATTTCTAAGGTCTAGGAAACCTGTACTCGATATTTCAACCAGACCACTGTGTGGTGGTGTTTGGAGACTGCTCACCATCAGGTTACCCACAGAAGATATTTATCACTATAGCACCTAAATTGATTTCTAAAACACCTGCCTACTATGCTTTCATTCTCTATAAACAAATTAGAGATTATGGTTAGTGTTGGCCAGAGACTTATGGGGGCTGTCCTTATCAGTCCTGTAGGGAGACATGATGCATACTCAGGAAGACACTCTACCTTTAATGCAGAATGGGAGATCTTTTATATCCCAATTAAGGACCCATGACATTGAGATGGAAGACTTGGTCATTGGTAAACTTTAGCATTTATCACAGCTGTCCATTAGGCACAATCAAACTACAGAGAGTACACACCCTACTCTCTCAACCCTTAGGTATAGGAATGGTTGAAGAAGTGGTCCAAAGCTCCTCAAAGGTCCTTATACCCCTAACATCATACATCTTAGATTATCTTGATTCCTTCTCTCTGTTACACTTTCTCTTGTTTCTGACTTCAACCTCCACATACCAGCGATTGAATAATGCTCTGTCTGACCACTTTAGGAAATGTTGGTTGTGTATCCCACTGGAATAGCATGAATAATTTCTACTATCAGTTTTCCTCTCAGTTCATCCAGTACCTCCAATGTGTGTCTCAGATCATCCTTATTCCACCCCATCCCCCAGGGCCAAGTAGAATCACTAGACATTATAGTGCTACAAAACTGGCAAAAATTAGATTTGCTAACAGCAGAGAGAGGTGGTTCTTGTTCTTCCTCAGGGAGGAATGTTGGCTTTATCTCAAGTAGTTGGGTACAGTAAAAGATAAAATCTGACATGAACAGATGAATCTCCGAAAGTATAAGAAATAGCTCAATGTCTCTGGCTAGTGGATCATTGACAGTACAGTATGGAATTGTATACTACTCTTCATAACACCCCTTTTTCTTCTTTTCTTAATCATACTAATTGTAGGAAAAGAATCCTCATAAACTTCTTGCCTAGATTTCTTCAGCAGTGTATCCAAAGATTTCTACCCAGACCTTTACTGAGTTGCCATTACAGGTTTATCAGAACCTAACTATAGGCCTAACTATAGGTCTATGGTTGCTGATTACACCTTGATGGTGAGGATCAAGCTTGCCTCATGGATGTCAAGCCTCATGCAGCAGGAAGTAGCTTAATGATAATGTTCCCTTATTTTATGAACCCTGAATTTTTTTTATCAGTAGGAAACAGAAAGGGGGAGTAGGGTAAAAAGCCTGAGCTTAATTCTAGGGCTTGAAATCCTACCAATCCCCACCCTGGAAATCTCAACCCTGGAAAACTCCACCCCCAACAAACCCTATAAAGCCTGACTCCCACTAAGTTCTCTGCTCACTTCTTGCCCAAGCAGAGGCCATCGTCCTCCTGTATTTTTCCCAATAAATCTCTTGTGTGAGGTTTGTTGTGCCCTGTGACTTTGGGGTATTCCTTGGCTCTTGACTGCCAGGATACCTTTCCCTCAGAGCTCTAACACTTACATTGCAGATAACTTCCATTGTATAGCTGGAACATTTATAGTAACCACTTAGCCTCAGAGTCTGTTTTTTCAGGTGTCTACTATGTGTTCTTTGCCTTTCTCACTCAACCCTACCATGGGAAGTTGGGGCTGAAGCCTTGCTCACGCTTTACCAGGGAAAGACAGGGTGGGCTCTTTCCACCTCTGGCTTTTCTCCCTTCCAGGAAACTTGTCCTATTTGACTAAAAAGGAAAAGACATTGTATTATTCAGGGACGACTCCAGTCACTGGCGACTGAATGGGGAGGCAATTTCCCTGGTTTGATCTTAGAGAGAGATTTTGAGAACCCCTTGTAGAAAATGCAACTGTTTCATTAACTACTTTCTTTACTCTTTATTTTCTCAAACTTTTTATTGTTGTTATTGTTGTTTGGAAAAAGGTGAGTTTTTGCCATTTTTAAATGACTTTTGCTTTTTAAATAATTTAAATAATCACCACCCTAAACAAGTTAATCTTTCTTATGGATGAATTTTTTTTTCCTTTTTTTTTGCTGAGAGTAGGGTTTACTATTATTTACTAATTCAGGTTTTCAGGAATACTGAGCAAGCACTGCAGCCCTGAGCCCCACCCTAAACCCTCATTTGATAGTTATTAGTTTATTTCCTATATCTAATGCAAGCTATCTCTGTGCCCCTTAACAGACCCCTTTAGTTGTGTTCCTCCCTTTCACTATGGGGTTCTGTAAATAAATTAAGAGAAAAAAGGACTTACCAAATATCTGATGCTACATGATCTTTTCCTGCTTATAATTTCAGATATAAATTCAGAATCTGCTATGGCGCTTATAGAAGAAGCTTTAGAATAGATTTTTTCACATGAAAGCACAGTATTACAGATTTGTATTTATTTGTAAAACAAACATAAAACATGAAAAAAAACTTGCAGCTTTCAAACGTAGTGACTCTTTGTTCATGGCAACCAAACACATTTTTAAGTATCATTGGATACTGAAGCCCCACAGAAATTGAAATTCTCTCTACCTACAAAGTCTTTGTCATAAAGTAAAGAAGGTATTATATACAAAGGAAACAGTTTGTGAATTATAATGAAGTCTGGAATGTGAAATGGATCACAAAGAACTATTATTATAAAGAAATCCCTATATACTTGACAAGATTTTGCTAGTCCCTGTATCAATCATTGTGACAATTATATTTCCAGCTAAATTCTTCTTGTTTCTCTCCCTTTCATTATCCTTAGTGGAGAATCTAGCAAGCAGTAAAATGTCCAAAATTTAAGAAGCAATTTTTGACTCTTTTTCTAGAAGCAGTCCTTATGTAAATAAAAAGGCATTTAGCCCCTAAATTAAATTTGCTTTTAGATAAATCACTAGACAATTTCTAATAAAAATGATAAATAGCATCTGTATTATAACTGCTATGAAAGCTTGGGAGATTTGCATAGTTTCAAAACAACAAAGATAACCAAACAGCTCAAGATGCATCCTAGGGAATTCTGGCCGCAATTATCTGCTGTTAAGCTCAGGTAGTATCAGAAATTCTGCTGCAGATGTAGAAACTCCCCTTGGGGGTTAAAACCCCAAATAAAGAAGGATAGATTTCCTCTCAAGCTTACTCCCCAGCCCACAAAAGCAGCAGTGCATATAGTAAAAAGGTAAGTAATTCCTTCCGTTTGATTGGTCCTAACCTGAATCACAGTTTCCTGAGTCATAGAGTTCAATTTTTAAATATATACTAATGTGCTAGAGAGCCCTTAATACTCTTCCAATACATTTTTTTCCTTGTCTTTAGGGGGACTATTTAAAAGAAAAGCTTTAAGAAAATATGTTAAGGGGCAGGAGATATGGCTCAGAACTCAAGAGCCTGGATTGTTCTTAAAGGATCCAGGCGTGGTTTCTAGCATCCACATGACATCTCACAACAGTCTGTAATTCCAGTTCCAGGCTACCCTACACCCTCTTCTGATCTCCATGGGCACCATTAATGTACATGCTACAAAAATATCCATGTAGACAAAACGTTCCCAGACATAAAATAGAAGAAATAAATCCAAAACTACTGTAAAACAAGATAAAACAAAACAAGAAAACATTAAAATAACAGCAAAGTCATTGTGCAAATGGAAGGACTTAAAGCTATTCTGCATAGATGTGACAAGGAATGAAAATCAGAAATTAAAGATGAACTTTTCTAGTGTATTTCACAGAATTTTAAACATTTTAGATAATACCATTGTGCAATTCTGATTATTCTACTAAAGAATATATAATGTTCAACATATAACCTCTTTGTCAACCCAAAATGTCTCCATTTTTTTCACCCAAGGATTACACTAATTTCTTCTAGATAATATCAGACATTGTCACCTACTGTCACATACTCTTGGATGTGTCTTAAATTTAATAAAGAGCAATGGAGCTGAGTAAATAATGATCGTGGAAATTCTCCAAAATTCCCCCCATTCTTTCTTTTTCTGCAAAATCTAATGAAATTTCAAAATATTTAGAACACAATTGGTGGAACAAATTAAAATCTCCATCCAAAATCAAGGAACTGAATGGAACTTTAGGGCAACCTGTAAAGACAGGGGCACATGTTAACAAATTCAAAAGAACAGAACAGGGATTTCATCAAGCAGGCTCTTAAACCTTAATCAAAATGAGCAAGAAATCATATTATGATAGAATAAGTCTTGTAATACTGGTGTCTTAGTCAAGGTTTGTATTCCTGCATAAAAAATCATGACAAAGAAGCAAGTTGGGGAGGAAAGGGTTTATTCAGCTTACACTTCCACATTGCTGTTCATCACCGAAGGAAGTCAGGACAGGAATTCATACAGGGAAGGAACTTGGAGGCAGGAGCTGATGCAAAGGTCATGGAGGGGTGCTGCTTACTGGATTGTATCCCTTGGCTTACTCAGCTTGCTTTCTTATAGAGCCCAGGACTACCAGCCCAGGGATGGCACCACCCACAGTGGGCTGGGCCTTCCCCCCTTGGTCACTAATTGAGAAAATGCCTTACAGCTGGATCTCATGGAGGCATTTCCCTCCTTTCTATGTGGTAACTCTAGGTTGTGTCAAGCTGACACACAAAACCAGTCAGTACAACTGGATAATCAAAGAACACATTTATAGCATTTCATGGATGTAAGAGAGAACAGAAAGAACTAAAATCAATAATCTAAACTCCATCTTGAAAAAACAATATGAGGAGAAATTGTGTCTGAGGTAAGTACAGGAAAAGATAATACCAATTAAAGGAGAAGTCAAAAGAATTGCAAGAAAATTACAGGGAAACCAAAAACTTGTTCCCTGGAAAAATTAATAATATTGCTAAATTCTGTTTAAACTAACCAAAAAAACAAGTGACTAGTCATAAATTTGTCTGTACTAAAGAAAAATAATCCAATGGGTTATCACTGCTCATCCCATCATAATGAAAGGATGCTAAAGAAATATTCTGAGGAAATCTAGTACAACAATCAGTAATTAGTTTTCCTCAAGTTGGTTTATGTAGATTCAACATGGTATTAAATAGAATGTTAAAGACTCACAGACAAATTAAACTGAGAGAACTGAGTTAGCCAGGGCCAGCCTGATACCATGACAGGCTGCAAACTGACAGTTTGGGAGACTAGGCATATGTTCCTGTTTCCCAGAAATGAGAACCCTGATCCAGGAACTTATGGTCAGTCAAGCACAGCCTCAGGCACCCAATCTGAGGGTGCCTTGTCATTTGGCCTGAACTAAGAATAGGTAGCTGGAGTAAGTAAGCAATCCCTTGGGAAGTCTCCAGAGGCTAAGCAATTGTAGAATCAGTCAGACCCCTAGAAATAGAGCTAACCAACCAAAGTAAAAGAGCACATACCCTTTCGGACAATGAAAGCTGGACCTGCAAATCCACTAGGGGTCTCTATTCCCAAATGAGGAAAGCCCTGCATGTAGGAAATTCAACAAAATAAATGCTTTTTGCTTTTGCATACTATTTGAGTCTGGCATATCATTCTTTAGTGATTCTTGGATGCTAACAAAACTTTATGTGGGAAGCAAAACCTTAGAAAGCCAATGTAGTATTACCAGGCTTTCAGAATTACCATGACAGAAACTGATTACAAGAGTATGGGATCAGTCAAAGAACAGGGAAAAAAATGCACTGAGCACAAGGAGGGCCAAGCAAATGGTCTACCTACAGAAGAGCAATGGCCTGCAGCATCGACAAATGTTAACTTATAGTATATTATAGACAGAGATATAAAAACAAAGCTGTGAAACTTCTAGAAAATAATTGATGTAAAAACCTAGAAGCTGTTGAAGGTAGAAGTTTTTTAGTTTTTTGTTTGTTTGTTTGGTTAGTTTTTTCTTGTTACTGTTTTCTTTCTTTCTTTCCTTCCTTCCTTCCTTCCTTCCTTCCTTCCTTCCTTCCTTCCTTCCTTCCTTCCTTCTTTCTTTCTTTCTTCCTTCTTTCCTTTTTTTCTTTCTTGACACAATGCAAAAGCACAACCCAGTAAACAAAATGAAACAAAAATAAATTGGACTTTCTTAAATTAAAAAAAAAAAAAGTTCATTTAGAGACTAGTAAGAGAATAAGAAGTTGCAACACAAAACCTACTCAAACACCAAAGAATTTGTTCCAGGGAGAAACAGAGAATTATGGCACCAGATCCTTCTTTTCAAGTGTCCCTGAGCCAAAAATACAAATCAACTTCAAAGGAAACACCAAAGTTGAGAACTCTGTGAGAGCAGTGACAAAAGGAACTAAACTGAAAGCACTAGAAATAATCCTCATTTTAATTTAGCTACTCCAGTAGGTAGGCAGAAAACACTGGCCGGCTGTTGGTTAGTTATATGGCATGACATCTTCTCTGTCTTTTACACGTATTCTTTGACTTGGTGCCTATTGGAAACTCTTCCTATTTCCCCTCTGGATTTATTGTAAATATTAGGAACCTCTTATAAAAACAAGGTTAGTTATCCTGTGTCTGCTATGCTAGGATTCTTTGTCTGCCTGGATGCCATTTTAACAGCATCCATGTTTCTTATCTTTCCTGTTATATATATATATAAACATATATATGTATATATATATATATATATATATGTGTGTGTGTATGTGTGTGTGTGTGTGTGTGTGTGTGTGTATGTGTGTGTGTGTGTGTGTGTGTGTGTGTGTGTGTGTGTGTGTGTGTGTGATATACAAGCCTTGGTTAGTTTTGGGCTTAACTTCTGGGTTGAGCACATGTCATAGCTGGTGTTCTGTGCTCTCTGTGGCTTTGTCAGAATGTTTTTGCATTTCTTAGGATATCATCATTGATCCTACATAGGTTTTCATTTGGTCTTTCACTGAGGCAGAATTTTCTGAATCAAACACTTAAATTTACAGCATTGGAATTTTTAAAGTCTCTTCCATGTTTACCAACTGGAATTTTTCTGTAAAGGTGTTTTCTCCTTTAGCTTGTCACATTAAAACAGATGTATTCTTAATTGTTTCCTTTTAATTGGTAACTGCTATGCAAAGGTTAGTTCCTTAATTATTTCCAATTTTGTTAGTTTTCTGCATTATATCTTATAATATTCAGAATATTTTAAGATGTTGGAACAAACCTGTCCTGGTGGAAAGAAGCCCTACATGTCTGTTCAGGGCGCTGCAGCTCTGGGTGGGTCAGCAGACAAGCTGGAAGTGGCCGCACATCTTCTCATACTGTCCAACAGGCAGGTGGGGGCTGTGGGAAACCTTTGCGGGCCCTGCCTGTGGGTGGGGGAGGGGGCCATTCCCAGGGAATGCACAGCAGCTGTCTCCATGGGTTCTCTAGCCTGGAGCACTGCAGTCACAGCAGGGTGCTGCAGATGAGGGCCAGATCCCTCACTTCCCATGGTGGGCGGGTCCAGATGAAGAGACATTCCATGATTCTAAGATCTTTATTTTCATCGTGTGGAGTGGTGTGGATGGAATTGTACCCCCACCTTTCTGGGAGAGGCGAGGCAGTTATAGTAACTGGGAAGGGGTGTGGCTAAGCCTCTGGGTTTCTCGTTACCATGGGGATGGCTTGGGGCTGTGTGGCCACGCCTCTACCTGAGGGGGGGGGGCACATGACTATGACTGGAGCCAAAAGCCTCCTGGGAGTGTTGGCATAATGTTTTCTGGTCCCTTGTGGATTAGTTCACTGGGTCACCCAGATTTTATGCCTGTGCTCAACCTGGTACGAGATTGCCTGTCACCGATCACTGCCCCACAAATTCCCCTTTTTCTTTTTTAAAGGAGAGGTGTCATTTGTAGTGAAAATTTTGGGTGGAGTGGCAATATCAAAAGAAAACACCATATAGGTTAGAGTGGTAGCACAACTAAGCCTGAGGGTAAGGAGGGTTAAGGGTGGGGGGTTGGGAAGGCAAGGGATCATTGAATCAATTAATTATTCCATGGATGGTACAGTTTGAGGGTAATAGCATCAGTTTAAAACAACATTTGATTAATCTAGATAGACATCATGGTTTCCTTACTATCATATTCCCCCCAGGTTCAGTAGCTATTTGGCTTTGGCAAGAGAGTTCATCTGTAGCTGGAAAGTCTCATGTCTGTCCTCTGTGGGGCTGAGCATGTGTCTCTGGATCTCAGCATGTGTCTTGGGAGTCTTCTGTCTGGAGGAAGGCAGCTTTGGAGTCACAGGCAGGTCCCAGGAGATGGAGTTGTCTCTGCTGGATTTGTGGCAGCAAGCTTCTTGGGGATAAGCCTGTAGGAAAATCACAGAGGAGCAGAATCCCAGCAGGGGGATGTCTGCATAGGGTGAATAGCAGGTTAAACCTGTAACTTTTGTTTGGGAGCACATCATGGTCCTGAAGCAGAGAGAGAGAGTGAGAGAGAGAGAGAGAGAGAGAGAGAGAGAGAGAGAGAGAGAGAGAGAGAGAGAGAGATATTAGAGGAAGGCCCATTTGTACTCACAGTCCTTGAGCTATCTGGAGTTTCACTGTGGGTGGATTGCCAGCTGGGGGTACACTTGAAGCTGGGTTTAGCCCCACATTGTTGGCGCCAAACTGCCTGAAGGCATCTTTTAAGTCTGCTTTGGATAGCTGAGGAAGAAAAGTTTTGGGATTGGCAGTAACTGTTTTTCTGTAAAAGGAAACTGGTTGTTAATTAAGGATTGAAGAAATGGTGATCTGCATAGTTGATTTGACCTGTGGGAGTAGATTAGGTGACTTTTGAACCTTAATGAAATTTTAAACAAGTTGAAGTTTTTTTTGGCCATATTTCACAAATGCTAGGGAGAAAAATAAACACTTAAATAAAGAAGCAAGGAAATTTTGAGTTGAGAAACATAGAACACTGTTTCAGGTATTCCTGTTAGGGAGAAACAAAGTGCAGTTTTTTTCCTTTGTCTTGGCGGGCTTTTGGCGGGCTGGGGGGGGGGGGGGGAGGGCCACTCTGCCATGGGGCAGCTGGGTATTCCCCATTTGTTTTTCTTTGCCTAAATGTAAAAGCAGAAGAAAGGCCAACCTTGAAAGAAAAAAGAAAAAAAACTTAAAGGAAGAAACATAGAGGCTTGATAGAACAGCCAGCGCCAGAGGAGAAAGCGAGAAGCTCAGGGTGTAACCAGGCAGGAGCCACCGCAATGGCACTGGGGGAAAGGAACTGGTCTCTTGGCCTGCAGGGACCTCAGGAAATCGCAAGTAAAGTGCTGATGGGGGAGCAAGGAGCTTGGAGCAGGAGCTAAACAGGAGCCCTTGTGGTCGGAGCTGGGAGGGGAGAAATTGGCCTCCTGGTCTGCAGGGGCCTGAGGAAACAGCAGGTTAGGCCTCAGATGGAGGAAGCAAGGCACTCAGAGCCTGAGTTGCTGTGGAAAGGAGCTAAGCAGGAGCTAAACAGGAGCCCTCACAGTGGGGACTGGGGGAGGGAAACTGGCCAGGAATACACACACACACACACACACACACAGAGAGAGAGAGAGAGAGAGAGAGAGAGAGAGAGAGAGAGAGAGAGAGAGAGAGAGAGAGAGAGAGAGAGAGAAGAGGAAAGCCCATTTGTACTCACAGTCCTTGAGCTATCTGGAGTTTCGCTGTGGGTGGGTCCCCAGCCCCCACATTGTTGGCACCAAACTGCCTGTCACAGATCATTGCCCCACATTAAGATGTTGTTATAAAAAGACAGACAAATTTTTGTAAAACTTTTAATTGAATCATTGTGAGTTTCACTTCATGCACCCCAGTACCACTCATCTCTCCATACCCTCATATCGACTATCCACTCTTGCATCCTCTCCCCCAAATAAAACACACAAAATATAAACAAAGCATAAAAACATCTCATCGTAGAAGTTGTGGTGTGTCACAGTGTACCCTTCTGTCTACACATCTTCACTTGGGAATGTTCACTGCAATGAGCCACTGGTGGGATTGGGGTGTCTGGGTTCTGGGACATCATCAATCTTGGATCCTCACAGGGACTCCTCCCAGTTATTCTGCTTTTCCCCTGTGTCATGGAGATCCTTGGATCAGCGTGATCAGACCTTTCTCAGGCTGTTCACAACAGTTCAAATGTGATGTAGATTTTTGGAGTGGACCAATCCAAAGTCCTGAACCTGGTCCTGGGTGGTAGAGGTGGTCAGCCTGGTGGCTTACCTTTATCTATACCACCAGAGGAAGCTCTCCATCACTGCTCCAGCTAAGCCACTCAATGCTACTATTAGTAGGAGGCAAGGTCAGCTCTCCTGCTCTCATGCCCTCAGGATATCTCATCCACACCTATGCCTCCTAAACCAGCCCCACTAGGCTGCTCTGTCCAGGTAGTAGGCTGGTGTGTGTGTGTGTGTGTGTGTGTTGGGGAAGGGTGACAATCTCCCAAGTGATGCAGCCAAGAAGGAGCTGGGCCAGCTCTCCTGAGCTCAAGTCCTTTGGGCAGCTTACCCATATGCCTCCTCCACTAGGGCCAGATCTATCCTGCTACCCAGGTGACATGCAGGGCCCACTCTCTTGATCTCATGACCTTGAGGCTACATATCTTGACTACTGCAGGTGGCAAGGGGCAAGAGAGGGAGGCATCACCCACATGCCTACTCTGCCTCGAAGTAGACAAGTCAGTTCTGCACTCATGCTCAGGGACATAGTTCACCCCCACGCACTGTGCTATTCAGGCAATGTGCAGGCCTGCTCTCTTGTATGCAGTTTCCAGTAAGGGGCAGAACCAGTTCTTCTGCTCCCATGATCCCAACAACACCACCTCACAGCAGAGGAGGGGTGGAGTCAACTCTTTCAGAATCACAACCTGGGCCTAGCTCATCCTGGTTCCTGCCACCAGGGCCAGCTCCATTGTGCTGCCCCTTCGAGGCACAGGGCCCACTTTCCACCTATACCACCAGAACAAGCTTTTGTGCCACCAGGAGTTCTCCAGCATGCAGGAACCAGAGGGTGGTGGTCCAGTTCTACACAGACCGTAGACAACCACATGGTCCCAGGCAGCTGCACAGACCAGTGAAGTCCCCATGGTTTCTAGTGGTAATATGAGCCATAGACATTGACACTGAGCCCTGATGCTGCATAGTCAAGGACCCAGGCACGGCCTTCAGAGATAGCCCTGCCCGGGACTCACTATGGCCTCAAGTTGCAGGGCTGACTACTCACAACAAGCTATCCTTTTCCTACCTCACATCTCCAGTTCTATCTCCTTTTACAATGTTCTCAAACTGTGCTTCTCTTTCTCTCTCATCTGTCCACCACACACTTATACGTGCTCCCACTGCAGGTGGGCCACAAGGCTGATTGGCCTCTGTGTGTCTACTCTCTCCTTTATGGCATAGCAGCGGGTGGTTCTCTGGACATCTACCCCCTTCAGCACCATGTGACAGGGGTTCCTCTGTGTGTCTACGGGTCCACCTGAGCTGGGTCCACCTGAGGTAGGTCTCTAGGTCTCTGGGTATCTTTCCTGGGCAGCTTTGTGGATGTCTCCTGACTTAACTTTTAACCTCCACTGCTATCAGCACAGTCCTGGAATTCCCATAGCCATGTCCACAGGTCATTTTGATGGAGAGAATTTCTCAATTACAGTCAAGTTAAAAATAAAAATCAACCAATATAATCTATCCCTTTTCAACTTAATACACAAGCACAGCACTGTAAGATTGTAACCTTTTTCTTTCCTGTTTGTTTCTAGGACCTCATGTTAATATTTTATATGTAATATGGTAGAAATTTAAACACCCCAATAGCCTTTAAAAATTCTAAAGCTTTCAGTTGGGAATTGTGGCATGCAATGTTAATCTCAGTACTTGGGAAGCAAAGACTGGTGATAGGGAGGAGGTTGGAGAAGGGGAGGGAGAAGCGGATTAGGTGATGTCCCTCCCACCTTTGTTCTTGAGAATCACCCTCACAAACATGCATTAATGTTTGTCCTGCCCTCTGGACATCACTTAATGCAATCACATTGACACAGCACGAAGCACAAAGATGCACTTGTTCAGTCCTGGTCCCTGGTTCCTGTCTGTTTCTAGCAATGATGTCTAGAGTCTGGGGTTCAGACGGAAGGCAGAGATTGTGATCAGTCCTGCATTCCCAGCATTCCGAGTGCATCATTTCTGACGTGGTCAAGGCTATCTCTCAGGGCTTTCCCTGAATGTTCTCTCCAGTTACTACCATCTCCTTCCTTCTTCACCCTGTTGAGCTGAACAGTGCCTGCATTTCCTATATGAACTAGTCCTCTCAGCTTTCAGGCTCTGTCAAATTCTTGTAATTTTTTTATTAACCCTCAGATTTCTGAATTCATTCTACAATTTTCCTGCTAGAATCTTCGATGGTAGAGAAGTTGACTCTGGAGAGAAATATTAGGTAAATTTGAAATGTTGACAAAGCAGGTATATAAATAAGCCTAATGTTTTCAATGATATTGTTCATTTGCACTTTGGTGACTGATCCGCCCCCTCCCCGTATAGTATATTTTTTTCTACCATGCTATAGACATTGTAACTGGTCAATAAGTTGAAATAAATTTATATAATTTATTTGACCAAAGACATCAATGTACATTTGAAGTCAGCAGCATTTCTATTTTTTAACGCTAAAATATGCTTATAAGACCTATGTGGCCCAATAAAGAGTAAGTTGATTAAGTGGATGTAGTATCCATATCCATAATGTGGTCACTCATAACTACTCTTATTTACCATATACTATTACACTTGTGAGTTTAATTTTTCTATGAAAGCAATGGTACTATTATAGAAAATATTAATAATCATAGCAAGAATTAATAATAACAATATTAAAACTACTTTGCAAACCTTGAGGTCAAACCTCACTTTCATCCTGATGGCAGATTAGTGTTAAATAATTATCTGTCGACAAGAGGTATCCGTCAACTAGAGGGGTAGAAGAACAGGTCACTGGGGTGCAAGTATGATCACAGTACTTTATATACACTTACAAATGTCATCATGAAACCTATTATCATGTAATATGCTAATGAAAACAGTCAGAAAGGTCGACACCATTACTCAGTCTCAAAGTATGTTTTAGATAAATACATTTGTAATCAAGGGGAAACAAATACAAGGCATAGAACCTTTTAGGGTCAAGTCTTTAATATGTATGGGGGTGTGGATTACTGTAAGCTCCTCTGAGTGTTTCTCCAGCCTGCCTGGAATCTGAAGCCTGCTTAACCTTCCCCAAGGGCAAACTGCTGACTGTTTCCTTATTCTGCAGTAAGTGGTGCTTTGGAGTCTAAAAAGTCACTCTCTCTTCAATGGCATTGGCAGATGAATAGATGTCTGACGGTGCCTAGTGAATTTCAATTGCTATAAATTCTCTTTATTTTTTTCTGTCTCTGTAATTATACTCCATTATGCAATTACAGTGAATTCTGACATCCAGACCCACATAGTAATACATGATTACATATATCCACTAGATGGCAGTGTTTCCAAAGTAATACAAAGAAATAGCCCCATCTCACCCCAAAAGCTGTTTTTCCCTCTGCTTACCTTTCTCCACCTTCCCTCCCCTGTGAATTTTGCTATGACAGTAAAATAGAACTATATTTTCTGCAGCCATTTTAAAAACACAACTCTTTCCTTCAAATTCAATATTAATGAATATCAACTTGAAAATTTTGTGTATTTTAAGATAAAAGCTATTAAAATAAAGAAATAGGGTAAAACAAATTGATTTTCTCCTTAATTCTCTAGCATATAAATACCCATAAATCATTTGTAGCAAGTGCTTGGAGCAAGGCAAGCCAGGAAGACGCATATCCATGCCAGTTATTTTGTATTCTGTAATTTAGAGAAAATACATCCTCTGAAATTCTATAAATAATACAGTTCAAGCTAAGAGCACCTCTGAGAGTTCCAATAGAATCAAGCAGCATACTCCACACCAAAACTCATCAACGCCTCTTAGGCGCCAAGGGGTGGGGGTTGGGGGATAGGAAATCCTGTCGATAGCAGTTCATTGGCAGAAAACAATCAGTAATATTTTTCAAGGAAAGACAGCATAGGAAAATATTATGTATATAAAAAGGTAAGTGTGTAACAAATAATTTAACCGTAGTGCCAGGAAAGGGTTAGTAAACCCCCAAAAAACTGGACAGAAGATGATCCAAGGCAAATCACAACAGGGTCTGTATTCCAGCTAGCTCAGGCCCCTCAGCCCACCGCCAACACGTAGGCTAGTTTTGGTGGGAGGAGTACTGAACACCTAAAGTTTTATAGAAAGCAGCATGAGAAGGGTGGGTGTTTCTAGCCTGGCAAGTATCTAATTGGAGAGCTACTATGGCCTTTAGCATAGTTGGCTGCTGCTGGGAATCAAACCCTAAACTTAACTTTGCTTCTCTTTGTATTGGTGGTCATTAGTCAGAGGGGCAGGATTGTTGGGAATTAACCTGGAAATGTTGGGTTTGTTGGGGGTTAGCCTAGAAACTGGAGCCAGGCTCAGGTTGTGTTGGGGAGTAACTTGAAAACTAATGCTAAGCATCCACCTGTTGGTTTACCTGAGTTCAAGTTTTCTAAAATGAAGTCTGAATTTAAGATTTGGTCTCTCATAACAACTTTGTAGAATTTTAAGATTCTTTACATTTTACAAACAGCAAGTGCTGCTTGCCAGTTGGAACAATATATAAACCAGACAATTTGCTATTTTGAAACATTAAAGTACAAATTCCTGCTTATTTTCTCTGGGATATCAATAGCCACGGACAACTGCATACCTCAGATTTGAGTTCTGGGCCTGAGGAGCACAGCACACCATACACCATCAGAAGAAGTATTTATAATTTAGCCCATTTTCTTTACTCTACAGTATGCCTATTTCTACTTTCAAGCTCAGAAACCATTCTGGGGATTTCAAGAAATGCCATGCGATAGCAAATGTAGATGATTCATCCAAGAGCAGAGGAAAAATGGCTATGAAGCAGGGCTAACACAGTCATCATCTGGGGGACACTCACTGAACCACCGAAAAAGGCCACTGTGGCTCATCAATTGTGGCTGTTCTCCCAAGGAAGAGTTTGCAATGGACTAGTCAGGAGCAGATCCTATGCAATCATGCCAGAGTCTTTGTTCACAAGCGTGAGTCCAAATTGGCACCCTGACTGCCAGCCCTGACACAGCAGTATGGCTTTGATGGACAGGAGCCCCAAACATCTCTCAGAGTCAGGCTTTATGGAATGGAGGTTGAGCCTTTCTAGCTTGGTAAAAGCATCTAATTGGAGAGCTACTATGGCCTTATAGCATAATTGGCTGCTGCTGGGAGTGAAACCATAAATTTAACTTCTGCTTCCCTCTGCATTGGTGGTTGTTAGGCACAGGGTGGGCTTGTTGGGAATTAACTTGGAAATGCTGAATTTGTTGGGGGAAATTAACCTGGAGACCCGGTCTATTGGGCTTAGCCTAGAAACTGGAGCTAGGCTTGGGTTTTGTTGGGGGGTAACTTGGAAACTAATGTTAGGTACCCACCTGTTAGTTTACTTGAGTTCAAATTTTCTAAAATGGAGTCTAAACTTAAAAGATTTGGTCTCTCGGGGCTTTAATCTTATTGAGGAATCTGTATTCTTTGATAATTGGTATTTGTATTGCAGAGCATTCTCTGAGTGTGTTAACCAAAGAACTGTTCTTTGCCAGCTGTTTCATCAGTCAGTCCTTCAGTAAACAAATACTAACAGAAGATTCATTTTGTTCCTATGCAAGTCTACATAAATTAAATCATGACATTTAAGCACCCCAACAACTTACATATAAATTCTTTAGGCAGCGTCATGTTCTATAACTTCTGTAAATTGTAACAACAAAATCCAGTAAACACCAAAAATTAAAGGCCATCGGGATGGTTCCTGAGCATAAAGAACTGATGTCTGAGTCTGACAATCTGAATTTTATCCCCAGAATCATGGTGGAAGATACAAACCAACTGATGGAATTCTATGGCCTCTACACACATAATTCACATTTCCACAGTAACATATATAATACACAAAATACAACAGTAAATATGTACTTATGTTAAAAACCAAGCAACACACTAACATGGCATTAGAACCTGTTTGTATGCTTTTATATTGTTAATATAAACAGAATTTGTATTTAACTTTAAGACCTAGAATGACTTCAAAGAAAGATACATATGTTACTCAGACATGTAAAAAATAAAAACAAAAAAATTACAAGGATGTTAATGATCTTGCTGGTAATTTACCTTGAAATTGTTCTCTGTATTGAACTATTTAGTACTCACAGAACAGACTTCATATCATCAGTATGTTGTCAAATTAACCATTATTTTTTTAAATCTCTTTGGAAAGGCCCAACCAACTTGCTACTATGTTTTATATTTTGTGCACTGAAATGTTAAGATTTCTTTTAATTAATACATCTAGTTTTTACTATGCTATTGGCAGTGAATCATCTACACAAGTGTAAGCAGAATAATTCCTTTACAACTTACTTTTTGGTAATAGTATTGGTCAAAGCAATAGAAACCCTACTAAGACACCATCTCTGCAGACACCCATTCCTCCCCCTGCCATTTCTTTTTCTCATCTTTGTCTTTCTTGTTGTGGAATAATTTCTGTATGTGAACTTTTAAATTTTTAATTCTGTTTTCAACTATACCTATTTATTATTGCAAGCATCATTTTGCTTTTTATGTGATAGATTTTGATTTGTGCACTGCTTGCTTTGTGCTTTTTCTTTCCTATTATTTTCTCTGGGATTTACAGACATCCTTCATTCTTAGAGTATCTAGAGATTGTAGTATTTACAATACCTTTACATTCTTTTCTGCTTCTCATTATTGAGGCCCCTTCTTGTCTTGATTCTCATCTTGACCTTTTAGTCTCTTTTCCTTGAATGTTGACAATCATTGTTTTGTCATTTGTATTTATTCACAAAAACCTGCTTGAGCAGAACCAAGGGCTGATTTCACTGCACCTATAAAAAATATTTAACTATAACTCCTTACTCAAATATCATAGATAAGTGTGTTTTCAGTATATGCTTCAAGCTAGTTTTTCTCAAATAGGATAAGATTGGAGAATTTGAAGGTTGATTTTGCTTTCAAAATGAAAAACACAAGATTCTTAGCTAATTGTGAAATTCAGACAGATAATGGTATTTTGGTGTGAGTATGCTGTATGTAATGTTTGAGCAATTCTTATACTAAGATGTTGCTTTCTTTATATGTCTGAACTTTCCACATTCCATGTAACTACATTGTATCCCAGGTATTTGTGGAGGCTAAGTTATTTCTTAGGTCCTGTCTTTCCTTTATACCAATGATTTATTCGCCACTCCATAAACCTACGTGCAGAACTCCTCTACAATGATTCACTGATAGAAATGGGGGCACCTGTCACATAGAAAGTCATTACTTCTTGCCTATACTTGATTTGTTAGACTTGACTGTCCTCCAGTTTGAAGCTACTGCCTCCTTCCAGCCACATGATGAAGAAGGATTCACAGGATAAAATTGGAACATATATCCTTTGCTTATAAAATCTACAGTGAGTCAGATTCCAGTAATGTGTCACAGCATCTAAATGGAAAAAAGACATCATTCTGTATTTTAGCACTGCTATGCCCATTTGCTTGCATATACATTATATAATGTTATATATGCATGTGTGTGTGTGTCTTTATCATAAAACTGGAGAAGAACATCTACATCAAGGACAAGGTGGTTTCCAATGTATATCCATACCTTCTCATTTGAACTCCTTAAGTTGTTAGCATATGCCTTCCAGCTCTTGTGATTCTCTGCTGACAGATGTTTAGGTCTCTTTTTCATACCTGTTCTTTCACCTACTTGAAGCAGACATCCATCTACATTCTTCTACCTTACTACTGATAGAACTTTCCTTCTGGATGGGAACTTTAAATCTTAAAGTTTAAAATTTTTTAATCTGTTGTGACTTAACCTACAGAGTAGGTTTAATATCTAAGTACACAGTGAGTGTAGTTTACCTTTACAGTTTTTCCCCTCTATATTAAAGATGACAAACTACAGAAAACTGTTCATATAATAAAAGTACTAGGAGAAAATATGACTAAGTAGTAAAAACTGTTGAAATAAAGAAATTTTAAACTACAATATAAATATATATAATCCATAGAGAAAAATATTATAGATTTAATTATAAAATGACTATCTTACAGCTTAGCAGTGAACAGAACATTTTTAAATATGAAAATGTTTGGTAGATTTTCCTAGGATTGCTGTCAAATAATCACAATGCTTGATACATAATGAACCTCTTAAAGACAGCTGAAAAATGAATCAACATGGTGATGACAAGGCTCAGTGAGGTATACCAGAATGCTGAGCAAAAGGCCAATAAGCAGATAACATAAGCATGCAGGATCAAAGATTTGTGGGCTGCCTTTTCAGTTGATTAAGTGTGAAGCACAGAAGCTTAGTTTTTAGGTTCCTGAGGTCCAAGATGGTGATTACTGATGCTATTTTCCAAGCTATTGGGGTCATATTCAGAGAGTGCTTACTTAAGTCTGTATTCTGAATTATATTCTCTAGTCTTTCTTCTAGACATTTCAAAGTTTCAGACCTAGCATTAAGATCATTGATCCATTTAGAAGGGATTTTTCTGCAGAATGATAAATTAAAAAAAATCAAATTTTATTCATCTGCATGTGACTATCTTGTTTGTCTAGCACAGTAGTTCTCAATCTACTGGTCGCAAATTCTTTTGCAAACCTCAATCTCCAAAAATATTCACATTACAATTCATAACAGTAGCAAACTTACAGTTAAGATGTAGCAATGAAAATAATTTTAGTGCTGGGGGCTTACCAGAATATAAGAAACTGTATTAAAGGCTCACAATAGTAGGAAAGTTGAGAACCACTAGTCTAGCACATTTGCTAAAGGAATGGCCTTTTCTATAATATGTATTTTTGTCAAAACTCAGGTGGCTATATTTGGGACTGCTATTTCACTGATGATTTTGTCTCTTTTTGTGCCAGTATTGTCTTGATATTTATTTATTTATTTATTTATTTATTTATTTATTTATTTATTTATTTATTTATTTTACCATTATGGCTTTGTAGTATAATCTGAAATCAGGAATGGTGATATTTCCGGTAGTGTCTTTCTTTTTCAGAACTGGCTTCATTCTCCTGGATCTTTCATGTTTTTTAATACATTTTAGGATTATTTTTGAATTTCTGTGAAGAATTTTGTTGGGGCTTTAAAGTGATATTTTATGCAGAAAGTGCTTCTGGCAAGATGACCATCTATATATCTGACAAAGGATTACTATCCAGAATTTATAATGAACCTAAGAAACAAAGAAATGAACAACCTAATTTAAAATTAGCTATAAAACTGAACAGGGAGTTTTCAAAAAGAGATGTACACATGGCTATGAAATATCTTGTAAAATAATCACCATCTTTAGCTATCAGAAAGTTGCAAATAAAATTAATTTAAGATTTGTCTTACCTCACTCAAAGTAGGTAAGGTTAGGAAAACAAATGCTCCTCGGTATGTTGGTGAGGGGAGTATCCCTTTTTACTGTTGGTGAGAGTGAAAACAGGTACAGCACTAGGGAAATAAGTGTTGCAGATCTTCTAAATACTATAAAATGTTCTACAGTGGTATGAAGCAGCTATACCACTCCTGGATACACACCCAAAGTACTCTTATTTCCTATTGTAGAGACACATACTTACCAATGTTTACCACTTGTCTCTTCACAAGAGCCAGGGCACATCAACTAATGAATGGATGATGAGACTGAGATATTTATTCATAATGACATTTTATTCAGCTGTAAAAATAAAATTTTGAAGTGTTCAGGAAAATGGATGAAACTAGAAAATATTATACCAAGTAACTCCACTTCACAAAGACAAACATCCTACATTCTCACTCAGATATGGATTTAGCCTTAAATCTTTAGATTTTTGTGTTTAACATGGAGTGCGCCTATAGGAGCTAGAAAACTAGAAGGGTTCACTGGTTGGGATAGGGAAGAAAGATATTAAGGGAAGGGAAATTGAACATAGGTAACGTGGAGCATAAGAGGGAATGGTAGGGAAGGAAGTCTTCAAAGGGAAGATGGATAGGACAGGAATGTGTCCAAGGGGTGGGAAAAGAGATAACTAACACTAAGAATGTCTGAAAAGCCATATGGAAATGTACTATTTTAACACACTAACACACACACACACACACACACACACACACACACAGAGAGAGAGAGAGAGAGAGAGAGAGAGAGAGAGAGAGAGAGAGAGAGATGTTGGTTTGAGTTACTCTAAGCCATAGGTTGACAAATAAAAGGTCTAGTATGAGGTATGGGAGACCTCTTCTAGAGTTGTTGATCAGGCTAGTCCACACAACTCCAAAACAAGATAGCCTATTATTAGTGCTCATAATTGTCTACCAGAACTTGATGGTAAGGTCTTATTGCTGAAGATATTTCCATAACATGATGTAGAGAAGTTAGTTGAACTGAACAGGAAGCTTCTTCTCTGCTGGCTAGCTCTCATGGTTCCAGATAAAACTATGCAGGTTGCAGAGAGGTGTAGGAAGGAATAATCTAACAGTCTAAACTACTCTGTGAACAAAAAAAAAAGAAAAAGACACTGGCCTAGATCAGCATGGCAAGATATACCCATGGGTAAAATAGTGCCATGGGTGTTATGTGGGTAACTAAATACTTTCTGATTGAATTTATACCCACATCAAAGAAGGAAATACTCTGTGGCTCTCTGCAGGAGATTTAAACAAGCCCAACCTAGTTACCATTCCAGCGCAGAGGGAAGAGTGTTTTTAGAAAATTTTTAATCGAAATTATTTTTTTCATAAAATATATTCTGGTCATGGTTTCCCTTTCCTCATCTCATTCCAGGCTTATCCAACCCCATGCCTTTCTCTCTTTCTTTAGATAAAGAGGCAAAACAAACAAACAAACAAACAAACAAACAAACACTCCCCAAAACAACAGAGTGAAATGAAACAAATATAAACAAATAAAAGGAAAAGTTCAGAGAGAATCAGTTTTCTTTAGTAGTTTAGCTCCTGGTTGTTTTCAAAATTATATTGTTCAATGAGCACATTAGCTGACAAAACAAATAAAATAAGATAAAATAAAAACAAATCAGAATAGAATAAAACAAACAGAGGAGAAAAAGCCAAAGAAAAGCACAAGAAACACACACAAATGCTGACAGACATTCAAACTGCACAGAAAGCCCATAAAAACAAAATTGGAAACCATAGTATTCAAGCAAAAGATTTATAAATTTTTTTTTAAAAAAGCACCTCACCACCCAAGACAATTGATCTCAACTTGGTTTGGTCATCGACTGCCAGGCATGTGATCATTCCATAGGTATGGTTTGTGCACCAAATAAGAGTCAGTTGGTGCAAAAGTGATTTTTCTTTGCAAGGAGCTATCAGTTAAAAATAGCTTCTGGGTGAGGGGAATGGTGACATCTTAGCACTGGGACCCCATTTGGCTTAGGCCTGCACAAACCCTATCTATTATGTTATTTATTTTTGGTCTTTCCGTTTTCAAGCCCTGATGTCAATCATTTATTCCAGCTATTCTCTCTTGAACTACTATGACAATTTTTTTGTCAGGCTTTCCATCCCAACACAAAAATCATACTGATATTCCGTGATCCTCCATCCCTGCCTCAAAAACTGATTTTTATAGAATGTCAGAAGATGTCTGAGCTGCTACCCATGT
Source organism: Uromys caudimaculatus (assembly GCA_028551405.1). NCBI lineage: Eukaryota > Metazoa > Chordata > Mammalia > Rodentia > Muridae > Uromys > Uromys caudimaculatus. The sequence continues at coordinate 3,301,502 of CM052712.1, read as the reverse complement.
TGAATCTCCAGATTGTCATGAGCTGAAATTGCTATGCATCAAGGCTTGTGTTCTGTTACAATGCTGTTTCCCTTCCTTCAGCACAAATCTCCTGTGTCTACCTTAACAAACTGCCACACTCCTCACTGCTTAAAACAACAGGAATTTATTCTCTCAGTGACAGAGATTTTGAAGTTCACCATTAAAATGCCAGCTGTGTTGATTCTCTCAAGATTCTTTGAGATTCCCTATTCCATGTCTTATTATTGTCTTTTGTTGGCTGCCAGAAACCATTGGGATTTATAAGATAGATTGAAGTTGCATAAACTCCATTTCTGCCCCCCTCTGCTTCACTGTGTGTGGTGGTTTGAATGAGAATGGCCCCTAAAGGCTCATACATTTGAATGCTTGGTCAACAGAAAGATTAGGAAGTATGGCCTTATTAGAGTGTGTCACTGAGAGTTGGACTTTGAGGTTTCAAACCCCAAGTCAGGTGGAGTGTCTCTCTCTTTCTGCTGCCAGAAGATCAGGATATAGAACTCTCAGCTACTTCTCCAGCACTATGTCTGCTTGCATGCCTCTATGCTTCTTGCCATGATGATAATGAACTAAACCTCTGAAACAGTAAGGAAGCTCAGCTAAATGCTCTTTTAAAAAAATTTAATTATTTACAAGAGTTTCTGTGGACATGGTGTCTCTACACAGCAATAGAATACTGACTAAGAAACTGGTACCAGAGACTGGGATATTGCTGTGGCAGGCCTGACCATGTTGTTCGTTTAAAGAATACCGAAGACTTTGGGACTTTGGGCTAGAAAAGTGGTTGAATGATTTAAGCAGGCTTAATGGGCCATCTTAGTAGGAACATAGAAGACAGTAGCACTGAAGATGATTTGAACTGTGAGGCGTAGCTCAAGAAGCAAGGGAATAAAATATAAGTCACAATAAAAAAAAAAAAGAGGATGTTTTAGATGAAAAGACCTATATAACATTGCTAAGTGGCCTACAAACAGTTCTTCTGATAATTTAAGAATGTGGCTGCTTTATGTCCATGTTGAGGAAATATGCCTGAGGCTAGTAACTCATGTGACTATTCAGTCTTATGCAGATCACAATGAAAAGGATCAAGTCATAAAACAAAAAACACAAAGTGTATAGTTTAACAGAAAAGTAGCACAAAAAAGTATAAAGAGTGAACTACAAGTGCTCAAGGACATAAAAAGTTTAAAGAAAATCAAGATGCTGAATGGAATAAAGGAAGGGGTAACCTCAGGGCCACCCCTCTGAGCTTCCAACTTGTGAAAAGGAATTAAAGCAAAGCTGAGCAATGCAATGAAGGAGGGGTCAGATTCCAGTCTCAGCAGGCAGCAGAACTTGGCAGCTTCAGCGATGTGGTTCTGGCTTTAGAGTCAGGGATTCGAGAAAAAGACCTTGGGATCTCTCTCCATGTCCAAGGAATGCCACTGAGACATTCACATGTCAGAGGTGTCCCTGAATGGAGGTCCAGAGAGGCCATTCTGTGAAACTGTGAAGGTGAATTCTGGACTGTGTTGGAGACCTTAAGATGTTTGGGCTGCCAGAGTCATGGGATATCTGCCAAGGAAAGCTGTAGACCATAGGTGGACCACTGAAGAGAGAAAGAGAGAGAGAGAGAGAGAGAGAGAGAGAGAGAGAGAGAGAGAGAGAGAGAGAGAGAGGAGTGTTGTAGTTAACAAAACTGAAAGAAGTTGGAGTTCTGAAGAGTGCTTTGATTCAGAAATGGAGATGCAGAAATTGGAGTTTGTACAGCTAGTTTTTGGTCTTATTTTGGTTTAGTATTTCTTTACTATGCTCCATTTCCTCTATTTTAGAATGTTTAGGAATATTCTGTGCCATTGATGGTTGGAAGTATGTAATCTGCTTTTGCTTTTGATTTTATTATATGATTAAGAGAATGCCATGTCTCAGAAGAGACTTTGAACATTGCACATTTAAATGGTGTTGAGATTGTGATAGACTATGAGACATTTAAAGTTGGACTAACTAAGTGAATTCTGTATTATGATATGGCTACAAGCCTATGTGGGGCAGGGAATAGAATGCAGTGATTTGAATGAAATGGCCCCTATGGGATCATAGATTTGAAAGCTTGGTCACCAGGAAGTTAGGATTAGGAGCTGTGATCTTGTAGAAGGAAGTATGTCACTGGGGCTGAGTCCTGAAGTATCAAAAGCCCAACTTGCCCAGACTCTGTCTGCAGACCAGGATGTAGCTCCCACTTATTGCTCTAATGCTATGCATGCCATGATGCTACCTTCCATGTCAATACTGGAATAGCTGGGTCCTCAGGCAGTACTATGACTAATTTGCCCTAGAATCCCACAAACTGATTTCCAGAGTGGTTGTTCCAGCTTGAAATCCCACCAGCAATGGAGAAATGTTCCTCTTTCTCCACATCCTGGCCAGCATATGCTGTCACCTGAGGTTTTGATCTTAGCTATTCTGACTTGTGTGAGGTGGAATCTCAGGGTTGTTTTGATTTGCATTTTCCTGATGACTAAGGATGTTGAACATTTCTTTAGGTGCTTCTCAGTCCTTTGAGTTTCCTCAGTTGAGAATTCTCTGTTTAGCTCTGTTTTCCATTTTTTAATAGGGTTATTTGGTTCTCTGGTGTCTAACTTCTTGAGTTCTTTGTATATATTGGGTATTAGCCGTCTATTAGAGGTAGGATTGATAAAGATCATTTTCCAATCTGTTGGTTGCCGTTTTGTCCTACTGACAGTGTCCTTTGCCTTACAGAAGCTTTGCAATTTTATGAGGTACCATTTGTCGATTCTTGATCTTTGAATAAGCCATTGGTGATCTCTTCAGGAACTTTTCTCCTGTGCCCATGTGTTCAAGACTTTCCCCCACTTTCTCTTTTATTAGATTCAGTGTATCTGGTTTTATGTGGACGTCCTTGTTCCATTTGGACTTTAACTTTGTACAGGGAGATAGGAATGGATCAATTTGTATTCTTCTACAAGTTGACCTCCAGTTGAAAAAGCACCATTTGTTGAAAATGCTGTCTCTTTTCCACTGGATGGTTTTAGCTCCTTTGTCAAAGATCAAGTGACCTTAGGTGTGTGGGTTCATCTATGGGTCTTCAATTTTATTCCGGTGATCTACCTGACTGTCACTGTACCAATACCATGCAGTTTTTTGTTGTTGTTGTTTTTGTTTCTTTTTTTTTTTTTTTTTTTTTTTATCACTATTGCTCTGTAGTCCAGCTTGAGGTCATGAATGTCGATTCCCCCAGAATTTCTTTTATTGTTGAGTATAGTTTTTGCTATCCTGTGTTTGTTGTTATTCCAAATAAATTTAAGAATTGCTCTTTCTAAATCTATGAAGAATTGAGTTGGAATTTTGATGGGGATTGCATTGAATCTTTAGATTGTTTCAACAAGATGTCCATTTTTACTATATTAATCCTTCCAATCCATGAGCATGGGAGATCTTTCCATCTTCAATTTCTTTCTTCAGAGACTTGAAGTTCTAGTCATACAGATCTTTCACTTGTTTGGTTAGAGTCACACCAAGATACTTTATATTGTTTGTGACTATTGTGGAAGGTGTCATTTCCCTAATTTCTTTCTCAGCCTATTTATCCTTCAAGTATAGGAAGGCTACTGATTTGCTTGAGTTAATTTTATATCTGACCACTTTGATGAAGTTGTTTATCAGCTGTAGCACTTCTCTGGTTAAGTTTTTTGGGTCACTTAAGTATACGATCATATCATCTGCAAATAGTGATATTTTGATTGCTTCCTTTCCAATTTGTATCCCTTTGACCTCCTTTTGTTGTCTAATTGCTCTAGCTAGAACTTCAAGTACTATATTGAATAGATAGGGAGAGAGAGGGCAGCCTTGTCTAGTCCCTGATTTTAGTTGGATTGTTTCAAGTTTCTCCCCATTTAGTTTGATGTCGGCTACTCATTTGTTGTATACTGCTTTTACTATGTTTAGGTATGGGCCTTGAATTCCTGATCTTTCTAAGACTTTTATCATGAAGGGATGTTGAATTTTGTGAAATGCTTTTTCAGCATCTAATGAAATGATCATGTGGTATTTTTTCTTTGAGTTTGTTTATGTAGTGGATTACATTGATGAATTTTTGGATATTGAATCATCCCTGTATCCTTGGGATGAAGCCTACTTGGTCATGATGGATGATTGTTTTGATAAGTTCTTGGATTCTGTTTGTGAGAATTTTATTGAGTATTTTTGCATCAATATTCATAAGGGAAATTGGTCTGAACTTTTCTTTCTTTGTTGGGTCTTTGTGAGGTTTTGGTATCAGTGTAACTGTGGCGTCATAGAATGAATTGGGTAGAGGTCCTTCTGTTTCTATTTTGTGGAATAGACTCAAGAGTATTAGTATTAGGTCTTCTTTGAAGGTCTGATAGAATTCTGCCCTAAACCCATCTGGTCCTGGACTTTTTTTGGTTGGGAGACTTTTAATGATTTGATATCTGTCTACTGTCCATTTCATCCAGATTTTCCAATTTTGTTGAGTATAGGCTTTTGGAGTAGGATCTGATGATTTTAATTTCCTCAATTTCTGTTGTTTTATCTCTCTTTTCATTTCTGATTTTGTTAATTTGGATTCTGTCTCTGTGCCCTCTGGTTAGTCTGGCTAAGGGTTTATCTATCTTGTTGATTTTCTCATAGAACCAGCTCCTGGTTTTGTTGTTTCTTTGTATAGTTCTTTTTGTTTCTACTTGGTTGATTTCAGCCCTGAGTTTGATTATTTCCTGCCTTCTACTCCTCTTGGGTGTATTAGCTTCTTTTTGTTCTAGAGCTTTCAGGTGTGCTGTTAAGGTGCTAGTGTATGCTCTCTCCAGTTTCTTTTTGGAGACATTCAAAGCTGAGTTTTCCTCTTAACACTGCTTTCATTATGTCCCATAGGTTTAGGTATGTTGTCCTTTCATTTTCATTAAATTCTAGGAAGTCTTTAATTTCTTTCTTAATTTTTTCCTTGACCAAGTTGTCACTGAGTAGAGCATTGTTCAGCCCCCATGTGTATGTGGGCTTTCTGTTGTTATTGTTGCCATTGAAGACCAGCCTTAAACTGTAGTGATCTGATAGGAGGCATGGGATTACTTCAATCTTCTTGTATCTATGGAGGTTTGTTTTGTGACTGATTATATGGTCAATTTTGGAGAAGGTACCATGAGTTGTTGAGAAGAAGGTATATTCTTTTGTTTTGGGATGAAATGTTCCATAGATATCTTTTAAATCCATTTAGTTAATAACTTCTGTTAGTTTCACTGTGTCCATTTAGTTTGTGTTTCCAAGATCTGTCCATTGACGGGAGTGGGGTGTTGACACCTCCCACTATTATTGTGTGAGGTGCAATCTGTGCTTTGAGCATTAATAAATTTTCTTTTATGAATGTGGGTACCCTTGCATTTGGAGCATAGATGTTCAGAATTGAGTGTTTTTCTTTGTAGATTTTTCCCTTCATGAGTATGAAGTGTCCTTCTTTATCTTTTTTGATGACTTTTGATTGAAAGTCAATTTTTTTCCAGTATTAGAATGGCTACTCCAGCCTGTTTCTTGGGACCATTTGCTTGGAGAATTGTTTTCCAGCCCTTTACTCTGAAGTAGTGATTGTCTTTGACAGTGAGGTGCATTTCCTATATGCAGCAAAATGCTGGGCCCTGTTCATATATCCAGTCTGTTAATCTATATTTTTTTATTGGGGGAATTGAGTCCATTGCTGTTAAGAGAAGTTAAGGAATACTCATTGTTATTTCCTGTCATTTTCGATGTTATTTTCATGTTTGTGGCTATCTTCTTTAGTGTTTGTTGAAAGAAGATTACCTTCTTCCTTTTCTAGGGTGTAATTTCCCTCCTTGTATTGGAGTTTTCCATCTATTATCATTTGTAGGGCTGGATTTGTGGAAAGATATTGCATAAATTTGGTTTTGTTACAGAATATCTTGGTTTCTCCATCTATGGTAATTAAGAGTTTTGCTGAGTATAACAGCCTGGGCTGGCATTTGTGTTCTCTTAGTGTCTGTATGAGATCTGCCAGGACCTTCTAGCTTTCATAGTCTCTGGTGAGAAGTCTGGTGTAATTCTGATAGGTCTGCCTTTATATGGTACTTGACCTTTTTTCCTTATTGCTTTTAATATTCTTTCCTTGTCTTGTGAATTTGGTGTTTTGAATATTATGTGACAGGAGGAATTTATTTTCTGGTCCAGTCTATTTGGAGTTCTGTAGGCTTTTTGTATGTTCATGGGCATCTTTTTCTTTAGGTTAGGGAAGTTTATTTCTATAATTTTGTTGAAGATATTTACTGGTCCTTTAAGTTGGAAATCTTCACTCTCTTCTATACCTATTATCTTTAGATTTCCTCTCCGCATTGTGTTCTAGATTTCCTGGATGTTTTGGGTTAAGAGCTTTTTGCATTTTGCATTTTCTTTGACTATTGTGTCTGTTATATATGTTATCTTCTGCACCTCAGAATCCCTCTTCTATCTCTTGTATTCTGTTGGTAATGGTTGTATCTATGACTCCTGACCTCTTTCTTAGGTTTTCCATCTCTAGGGTTCTCTCCCTTTGTGATTTCTTTATTGTTTCTATTTCGATTCTTAGATTCTGTATGGTTTTGTCCAACCCCTTCACCTGTTTGGTTGTGCTTTCCTGTAATTCTTTAAGGGATATTTGTCCTTCCTCTTTAAGGACTTCTAGCTTTTTTCCTGTGTTCTCTTGTATTTCTTTAAGGGGGTTATTTATTTCCTTCTTAAAATATTCTATCATCATCCTGAGAACTGATTTTAAATCTGAGTCTTGCTTTTCTGGTATGTTGGGGGTATCCAGGGCTTGCTGTGGTGGGAGAGCTGGGTTCGGATGATGCCAAGTTGCCTTGGTTTCTGTTCCTTATGTTCTTGCCCTTGCCTTTTGCCATCTTGTTATCTCTGGTGTTAGCTGGTCTTGCTCTTTCTGACTGTGGGTTGTCCCTCTTGCAATACTCTGTGTCAGTACTTCTTAGAGACCAGTTCTCTCTGAGAGGAATTGGGTTTGGAGAGCTGTGGTTCAGGGTCAGCTCTTGGGTGCAGACAGAAATCAGAAGTCCCAAGCTATTCCTTGGTTCCTGTATCCCGATGGCTCTGTGAGGGTCCCACTTGAGCCAGGAATTTGAACAGAAGTGGTGGTCTTGCCTGTGCTCGAAGGAGTGTCAGCCCTCCTGGGAGAACAGCTCTCTCCTGGCACTATTTGTGTATGGAGTCCTGTGGTACAGGATCATCTCCCAGGCTGCAGATGGAAACCGGAAGTCTGCCTCTTGGTCCCTGTGTCCTGAGGGTTCTGGGTGGGTCCCTCTGAGCAGAGGTGCTGCTCTTACCCCTGCTTACAGGCTTGTCCACACTCCTAGGAGGCTAGATTTCTCCTGGTGCTATTTGAATATGGAGCCTTGTGGCACAGGCTCAGTTCCTGGCCATAGATGGACCCAGAAGCTACCTTCCCAGGCTTCTCCTTGGTCCCTTTGTCCTTAGGGTTCTGGGAGGGTCCCTTTGAGCAGAAGTGCTGGTCTTACCTCTGCTCACAGGCTTGTCCACACTTCTGGGAGGCTATTTCTTTCCCTGCACTATTTGGGTATTTAGTCCTGTGGTAAAGGATCAGCTCCCCAGCTTCAGATAGAAACCTCTTTTTGCTTTTCTTTTTAGTGTACTTTATGCTTGTCCAAGGTTATATCAATATTGTGTTAATATGATAAAATGTATATCTTATTAGGTGGTTTGAGTTAAAGATAGGAATGCATAGAATTGTTGTTACTTTAGTTAGAAAGCATCCTGATTGTTTAAGTGCATTGTCATGTAAGATAATGTGGGAAGGTCATGATAATCAGACTATACTATTACTTTGCCAATCTATTCCCTCCACAGTAAATAGTTAATGGGGAGAGCATAGTGCTTGCTCAGAATTGAGAACCTCTCCATTGAAAAGTGCTTATATATGTCATGAGTTGGTGACTGTCTGAAGTGAAAAAGCAGCTTTAATTTACTGATCTTTCTCAACTTAAAGCTGGGTAGTCAGAAAAAAATTGAAGTCTTCAATTTGCGAGGTTCCAAAAGAGCAAAACAGAGCAACTTACCTCTTAATGTTCTGGTATAACTGCAATGTGTCATATCAGCAGAAATGAGTGTGAGATTTCTGGGAGGAGTTATTAAAGTCAGGCTCCTGGGCACTCATTTCCTGGCTTGACATTTTAGGCAGTCTGGAAGAATCCAGAATGTCTGACCACATGAGTTTCTGACCTATTCACCTGTACAGCATGGCTGGTTATAAGACATGTGTTTTGGGAAAACAACAATACACAAAGGGTTTTGTCTTTCAGATGATAGCATGTAACTGGCATCTACTTGTGTACTATCAAGAAAGAAACAGATGGATTCCTTTATTCTTACAGAGAAGACACAATCACCTCATTTTTAAAGCATAAATTTCACTGCTAATCCCTATTTATTCTACAGCTCCTATGAATGCTGATGTTTCCAGGCTTCAAAAACCCAGTGCAGCTTATAAAACAAAGGAACTCTGACAGGTTGCTAAAAGTTGCTTGAAATTCAATATTAAGAAAGATGCTGATGTTAGGATTTTCAGATAAAATACAAAATGCCCAATGTGGTTAAGTTCCAAAGAAACATATATTCTTGTAAAAGCTGGTCTTTAGCAATACTAGAATGTTATGTTGTTAGGGTTCAGGAATTGATGAAGGAAGACCCTAGACTTAAATAGTATACAAGAACATAAAAGAATTTCTTCTGCAGAAATAACTAGCATGCTGGGTCACCATCACATAATAATGGAGACTACCCTGACAAAGGCATGCAAGCCTTCTTATAGGGAACAGGGGAAAATCTCTAGAAGAATTAGGTAATCGCTGATGTGATTGGTAGGGGCCAAAGCCCTGACATTAGTACAATTTTGATAGGATAGTATGTTAGGTTAGGTCTTCTAAAACCTCATTATTGGGTGCCAGGATACCCTAGATGGACTGTATTGCTGCATCATGAATGATTAACCAAAATTTGGGCTGCCCAGCACAGATGGTCTATCCTGAGATAACTCCCATTTGTATGACTCTCTTCAGTCTGTTCCTCGGGCGGGGGATTTTATTGTCCTATTTCTGGACTTTGGGGTTTGCTTCTGTAGCAAATGGATCATGGCCTAGTTTCTAAGTGGAGACAAAAATGGAATGAATAGATCCCTTCAGTGTAATAGGTGTTTACTGGGGCACACAGTTCTACTCTTCCTCAAAACAGAACTCACAAAAAACTGAAGTAATTATTACACCAGAGTTCAACTTGGAAATCTAGTGAGTTGGGGATTAATAGAAATATTGATGAGGAGTTTCTTACAGGATCAGGGATGAGTCAAAGGAACAACTGCATCATGGAAAAGCACAAGCCAATATGGGTGATGATTCCTGAAGAATATAAACCTGAAAGTCTGTGCACAGCTTGCAGGAAGATAGTCCAAGAATTTCTCCTTACCATTGTAGTTTACTCCTGTTTTGTACTGCTGAGGAGGCAGCATGGAGAATCTTCCATGTTTTTGTTTGACAAAGCATATGGCATTTTGTTTATCTGGTAAATCTTATAAGCTGCTTTCACCCTCCTGGTTCAGAAGACATTGATTGAAGGCTCATTTTTAATGTCAACTTGATGTAAGCTAGACTATCTGAGAGGGTACTCTGCTTCAGGTTCCTGCTGTGTTTGAGCTTATACTCTTACTTCCCTAGATGATAAACTTTGATCTGGAATTCTAAGCTAAAATAAACCCTTTCCTTCCCAAGTTGCTTTTGGTCACAACATTTTATCCTAGCAATAGCAACTTTAGTGAAGATATAGAAATGCAATGCAGAAATCTCTTATTAATTTTTTTCTCTTGAAGTTAAATTTTAACTGTCTATCTTACATTTTTATAGCTTTAAATGGCTATCCTGCTGATGGGTAGTCCCAGAATAAAAGGCATTATAAAGTGATTTTGGCTTGCCACATTGTATTACTGAACTGTGAGTAAGGATGAATGGTTGAGTATACAAACAATATTTACAACTAGAATTTCCTATCAGTCAGTTATAGATACTGAATTTGAAGGTCTTATCTTTTAGCAGAGGAGAACAGAGATACACTTTCTGTCAGAGTACTTCAATCACTTATAGTAGCTATTAATCTGCTAGTCATCACTTGTTTTTTTTTTTTTTTGGTTTTTTGAAACAGGGTTTCTCTGTGTAGCCCTGGCTGTCCTGGAACTCACTCTCTAGACCAGGCTGGTCTCGAACTCAGAAATCCTCCTGCCTCAGCCTCCCAAGTGCTGGGATTAAAGGCGTGTGCCACCACTGCCCAGCTGCCTATCACCTGGAATCCATGGGGGCTGTGAAGGGGGAGTGATGGCAGCAGCTTCTGTGGTTAAGTTATACATAATTTTGTGATAATGCCCCTGACAGTACAAGACATCAATTGCTCTAGAATTAAGGATTCGTTTCTATGAACAAACAAGCATTTTCCACTAAGCCAGTCTTGGCCTCACAAACACAGCTTCTGGAGAGAACACCATGGGATTCACTTGTATTTTTCTCATGGATTTCACCCAACATTTCCAGTATTTTACAAACAGACTATTCTAATGCTATCAGTTTCTAGTCATTGTTCATTAGATTCCTGGTAGTTCTCTCTATACTAAATATTTTAAGTGAAATTCTTTATTTTTTAATATCCTGAAAAAATTAGAAGTCCAATGAGACTCTTTAATAAAACACTTCCTATCGTTGACATGCTGTTGGCAAAAACATTAAATCCCAATGTGGGGAACAGAATCAGATCAGCAACCAGGAATATGTTGTATCTACTATAAGAGCATATCTTTTGCTAAAAAAAACCCAACTATTCTAAAAGAAGACAAAAAAGTTTTATTCATTAAAATTTAAGAAATTGTAAGGCATGGTAGCACACAACTGTAACTTCAGAAGTGGAAGGCTCAATGAGAGGATTCTGGGTTCCAGGCCAGCTTGGGATATTTGTGGGGAGGAGACTTGTCAATCAACCAACACACAACCACTACAACAAAAACACAATCATAAAACTATAACTCCCATCAAATTAAAACTTGATGTAAACCCCATAGGAAGAACAACAATACCAACTAACCAGACCCCACAGAGCTCCAAGGGACTAAGCCACTAATCAAGGAGTACACATGGCTCCAGCTGCATATATAGCAGTGGATGGTCTTGTCAGGCATCAATGGGAGGAAAGGTCCTTGGTCCTATGAAGGCTCGGTAGATGCCCCAGTGTAGGAGAATTGAGGGTGGGGAGGTGGGAATGTATGGGTGGGTGGGGGAACACCCTTATAGAAGCAGGGGTATGGGTATGGGTAGGGGGTTCCTGGGAGAGGGAGAAACCAAGAAGGGCGATAACATCTGAAATGTAAATAAAGAAAATATCCCCCAAAAACTTGATGTAATACATTCCCCTAATCCCAAAATGTGAAATATTTTATATACCTTCTCCCTTATTCTTTTGAATATTATGTATTCCTTGGTTCAACTTAAAGCCTCTTATGGTATTTATATAGATTCCTGAGCATGTTGCTTCACAGGTTTTCTACCATTGAATGATTTGTAAATGCTATGGAAATAAACTATTATGAACTGAATATTTGTGCTACCTCCCTCATTTATACAATGAATCCCCAAACTCCAGGACAATGTATTTGGAAGTGAGGCCTATAGAAAATAATTTAGTTTAGATGGGATCAGGAGGGTGTTTTCATTCCATGGTGCCATTCTGATCTTCCTTTATAAAGAAATAGATAGTCCTTGGGAGATGTCTCAGTGGGTAAAGCACTTGTCGTATGGTGACCTGAGTTCTGTCTCCAAAACCCACATGAAAAGTTGAGGATAGTGGTATGGATGCTCATATCCCACCATCAGGGAAGCAGAGGCAGGAGGATTAGAAGTTCAAAAGCAGTCTGGACCACCTGAGATCCCACCTTAAAAACAAGCAAAAAAACCCAGAATTATTACCACCTCCCTTCCCCATACATACATTTCAAAAAGCATCAGCAACAAGGAAACAAGATGAAAGTGCCAATGTTTAGTTCCATCTTTCCCCACCATGTAATGATACCATGAGAAGGTAAGCAGATGTGAGGCAAGAATCAGACTGCATCCTGAGGCCAGCAACCTAACCTCAGAAGTCTAGTTCTCATGACTGTAAGAAAGTATGCTGATGGATAAAGCAACATACTCTATGGTATTGTTATATAGCTCAGACTGATCTTGAACCCAGGAAAGTCCTGACACCTACAGGCAGTAGATAGAACAATGCTTTACTCACTGAAAATATATGTAAGATTTGTGTAAACCATGCTGTCAGTAACCTACCAGCTCATCTCATCAGCAGAATCTGTAGGGTGATGGTCTGCACAAGTCATGTGAGTGCTTCCTGCAAGAAACTGACTCCATTCCTGACTAGGAGAGAAGTAATGGTGGGATTGGCCAGGTCTGTCAGTTATAGGATATGCATACTTAAAACAAGATACTATTTCAAGTTGAAAACAAGAAAAAATTAGTTCTAAAGGATTTTACCCAGCATGAGTTGTGTAAGTTTTTCATTCATCATTTTTTTCATTAAAATTTTGTTCAGTTTATTCTTTTACAATTTCACATACGAACACACACTGCACACAAATAATCATACACAGAGACATATAAACATACAAATAGACACATAGACACACACACAAACAAAACTAATACATGCATGCAAACAATTAGCACAGATACACATATACACACATGCTTACACACATACACACAGATATGCACACATGCACATACACACATATACATAAATATATACATACATGCACACAAACAGACACATACAATTTGCTTTTGTTGAAGTCCCCTGCCATTGGATTGACTTATTTCCTTCTGACCACTTATTCTTTCCTTCTTATGTCTTCTTCCTAAGTTGTCTTCCTGGAGCTGGAGAGGTCACTCAGCAATTAAGAGCATAAACAGCACACACTGCTCTCTCAGAGGACCTGCCTGCTTGATGTTGGATCAGGGGTTATTTGCATGAGTCAGGGCAGTGTTCCTGTGGCTACACCACTGATGAATAAGGTTTCTCCCTCTATATGCAGTCTTTAACTGACTTTACTATAATAGGAAGAGTGGGGCCTTATGAGCCCCTCCTGAATCCATAATGGAATGTCAGTGGAATCCAGGTATTCACAGATACTGTGAGTTCATATGAGTAAATTGACCAGTCATAGTGGTATATACCTTTAATCCATGTACTTGGGAGGCAGATACAAGTGTATCTTTGAATTTGAGATCAACTTGTTCTATATAGTGAGTTCCTGACCAGCTGGACCTACACAGTGAGATTTTGTCTCAATAACAACAACAATAGAAAGAGGAAGGAGAAGGGGGAAAGGAGAGAGACATGGGGAAGAAGGGAGGGAGGGGAAGGGAAGCAGTGATGGAAGGGGGGAAGAGGGAGGGAAAGGAGGGAGAGAAAGAATGAAAGAGAGGTGTGTGCATGGGAGGTTGGAGAGATGGTTCAGAGGTCCTCATGCAGAAGACCTGGATTCTGTTCCCAGCACCCACATGGGTGCTCACAGGCATTTCCAACTTCAGTTCCCAGGAATCTGACTCTCTGTTCTCATCTCAGTGAGTACCCATGTACATAGTATACTTACACAAACAGGCAAAACACCCATACGCATACAATAAAAATAAATCCTTAAAACTTACATTCTTATTCCATGATTTATTACTTTGTTATCACATAGATTTCAAAAGACTGTGCATAATATCACTTTTGTCCAAATAAGAGAATCAGGAGAAAGCTTCAGAAGACCAAGGAAAGGAGCTATGGGTTTCAAAACCCAAAGAAAAACAGTGTTAGCTTTCTGGACATTCCTTTGCCTTACATGCTGCAGATAGAACAGTGGGAATTCAGAGGAAAAGCTTGGAAATACCCATGGATAGTGACAGAGGAACAGGCATCCACTCCAAAGTTCCCAGTTTGTCACCAGAGGACAGAGAAAGGAGAGGTAGACAAAAACTTCTTGTGGTGTCTCCATGTTTAAATTTTACTTGGGCTTTGGTTCCTACCCCTTGGGAAGACAGGGTTGAAGTTGTAGACTACTTCCTTCCTACTTTGTTCTGTCATCTTATTCTACCATTGACATATCTCTTGATACCTCATCTTGATTCCTACTGCCACCATCTTTTTATCTCTTCAGAATATAGTTTTGTTTCTGTTACATGGCTTTTCATACTCATAGTGTTGTGCAGAGAAAGTGTCTAATCCACCATCTAGAATCTACCTGTAGGTGGAGACATGTCCTTGACTCTTCCCTTAAGAGTCAATTCAGTTGTCAGATCACAGGAACCATTCCTAGAAAGGTGGTTTCACCTGAAGATAATAATCTTTTCTTTTCCAGGCTTCTCATACTCTACTGCTGTCCTTAAGAACTGCTGAGAGGACCAGGGCTCCATAGCCAAATAGCGCTGGGAAAAAGCTAGCCTCCCAGGAGTGTGGAAAAGCCTGTGAGAGGGGGAAAGAGGAGCAATGCTGCTCAGCATGACTTGCCAAGAATCCTTGGGACACAGGGACTGAGGAACTGCCAGGGGAAAGAGCCTTCCGGTTTCCATCTGTGGCGGGAGACCTCTATCTGGGTCACCAGGGCTCCATAGCCAAATAGTGCTGGGAGAAAGGTAGACTCTCAGGAGTGTGGGCAAGCCTGTCTGCTCAGAGGGACTCACCTGGAATCCCCAGGACACAGGGACTGAGGATTGTCTTCTGGTGTATTTTGGTGGCCGGGGAGCAAATCCTATGACACAGAGTTCCATACTCAAATAGTGCCAGGAAAGAGCTGGTATCCCAGGATTGCTGACACATCTTCAAGCACAGGCAAGACCACCACTTCTGTTCAAATTCACTGGATCAAGAGGGACCCTTACAGAGCCAGCAGGACACAGGAACCAAGGCACAGCTGGGGACAAGATCCTTCTGGTTTCTGTCTGCACCCCAGAGCTGACCCTGTGCCATAGCTCCCAAAACCCAAATTCCTCTCAGAGAGAAATGGTCTTCAAGGAGTATTGACATCGAGGTTTGCAGGAGCGACAAGTCACAGTCAGAAAGAGTAACACCAGAGATAACCAGATGGTGCAAGGCAAGGGCAACAACATAAGGAACAGAAACCAAGGCTACTTGGCATTATCAGAACCTTGCTCTCCCACCATAGCAAGCCCTGGATACCCCAATACACCAGAAAAGCAGGACTCAGATTTAAAAATCACATCTCATGATGATTATAGAAGATTTTAAGAAGGAAATGAATAACTCCCTTAAAGAAATACAAGAAAACACAGTTAAACAACTAGAAGCCCTTAAAGAGGAAACACAAAAATCCCTTAAAGAATTACAGGAAAACACAGTCAAATGGGTTGGAATTACAGGAAAACAAAATCAAACAGATGAAGGAAATGAACAAAACCATCCAGGAACTAAAAATAGAAATAGAAACAATAAAGAAATAAAAAAGAGAGACAACCCTAGAGTTAGAAAACCTAGGAAAGAGATCAGGAGTCATAGATGCAAGCATCACCAAGAGAATACAAGAGATAGAAGACAGAATTTCAGGTGCGGAAGATACAATTGAAAACGTTGACACAATAGTCAAAGAAAATACAAAATGCAAAAATCTCCTAGCCCCAAACATCCAGGATATCCAGGATACAATGAGAAGACAGAACCTGAGGATAATAGGTATAGAAGAGAGTGAAGATTCCCAACTTAAAGGACCCTTAAATATCTTCAACCAAATTGTAGAAGAAAACTTCCCTAACCTAAAGAAAGAGATGAACATAAATATACAAGAAGCCTACAGAACTCCAAATAGATTGGCCCAGAAAAGAAATTCCTCTTGTCACATTATAGTCAAAACACCAAATACACAAAATAAGGAAAGGATATTTAAAAGCAGTAAGGGAAAAAGGTCAAGTAACATATAAGGCAGACCTATCAGAATTACACCCAACCTCTCACCAGAGACTATGAAAGCTAGAAGATCCTGGGCAGATCTCACAGACCCTAAGAGAACACAAATGCCAGCCCAGGCTGCTATACCCAGCAAAACTCTCAATTATCATAGAGGGTGAAACCAAAATATTCTATGACAAAACCAAATTTACACAGTATGTTTCCACAAACCCAGCCCTACAAAGGATATTAGATGGAAAACGTCAACTCAAGGAGGGAAACTACACCCTAGAAAAAGCAAGAGAGGAATCTTTCAACAGATTTAAAAGAAGATAGCCACACAAACATAAAAATAACATAGAAAATGACAGGAAGCAGCAATCACTATTCCTTAATATCTGTTAACATCAATGAACTCAATTCCTCAATAAAAAGACATAGACTGACAGACTGGATTCGTAAACAGGACTCAGAATTTTGCTGCATCTAGGAAACACATCTCTTTGTTAAAGACAAACACTACCTGAGAGTAAAGGACTAGAAAACAATTTTCCAGACAAATGGTGCCAAGAAACAGCCTGGAGTAGCCATTCTATTATTGGATAAAATCAACTTTCACCCAAAAATCATCAAAAAAGATAAGGAAGGACACTTCATACTCATCAAAGGA
>CM052712.1:3265976-3284721 GCA_028551405.1 Uromys caudimaculatus | reverse complement strand
GAAACTAACGGATGTTATGAGCCAAATGGATTTAACAGATATCTATAGAACATTTCATTCTAAATCAAAAGGATATACCTTCTTCTCAGCACCTCATGGTACCTTCTCCAAAATTGACCATATAATCGGTCACAAAACAAACCTCAACAGATATACGAATATTGAAATAATCCCATGCCTCCTATCAGATCACTATGGATTAAGGCTGGTCTTCAATGGCAACAACAACAACAACAGAAAGCCCACATACACATGGAAGCTGAACAACACTCTACTCAATGAAAACTTCATTAAGGAAGAAATAAAGAAAGAAATTAAAGACTTCCTAGAGTTTAATGAAAATGAAAGTATAACATGCCCAAACCTATGGGACACAGTGAAAGGAATGCTAAGAGGAAAACTCATAGCTTTGAGTGCCTCCAAAAAGAAACTGGAGAGAGCATACACTGGCAGCTTAACAGCACACCTGAAAGCTCTAGAACAAAAAGAAGCTAATACACCCAAGAGGAGTAGAAGGAATGAAATAATCAAATTAAGGGCTGAAATCAACCAAGTAGAAACTAAAAGAATATACAAAGAATCCACAAAACCAGTAGCTGTTTCTTTGAGAAAATCAACAAGATAGATCAACCCTTAGCCGTACTAACCAGAGGGCACACAGACAGTATCCAAATTAACAAAATTAGTAATGAAAAGGGAGATATAACAACAGAAATTAAGGAAATTAAAAAAACATCAGAACCTACTACAAAAGCCTATACTCAACAAAATTGGAAAATCTGGATGAAATTGACAAGTTTCTCGATAGATACCAAATACCCAAGTTAAATCTGGATCAAATAAAACATCTAAACAGTCCCATAACCCCTAAAGAAATAGGAGCAGTCATTAAAAGTCTCCCAACCAAAAAAAAAAAGACCAGGACAAGATGGGTTCAGTGAAGAATTCTGTCAGATCTTCAATGAAGACTTAATACCAATAATCTTCAATCTATTCCACAAAATAGAAACAGAAGGAACACTACCCAATTCATTCTATGAGGCCACAGTTACACTGATAACAAAGACCCAACAATAAAAAAATTTTCAGACCAATTTCCCTTATGAATATTGATGCAAAAATACTCAATAAAATTCTCGCAAACAGAATCCAAGAACACATCAAAACGATCATTCACCATGATCAAGTAGGCTTCATCCCAGGGATGCAGGGATGGTTCAATATCCAGAAATTCTTCAATGTAATCCACTATATAAACAAGCTCAAAGAAAAAAAAAACCAAATGGTCATTTCATTAGCTGTGAAAAAGCATTTGACAAAATTCAACATCCCTTCATGATAAAAGTCTTAGAAAGATCAGGAATTCAAGGACCATACCTAAACATAGTAAAAGCAATATACAGCAAACCAGTGGCTAACATCAAACTAAATGGGGAGAAACGGACTAGACAAGGCTGCCCTCTCTCTCTGCCTATCTATTCAATATAGTACTTGAAGTTCTAGCTAGAGCAATTAGACAACAAAAGGAGGTCAAATGGATACAAATTGGAAAGGAAGCAATCAAAATATCACTATTTGCAGATGATATGATGGTATATTTAAGAGACCTGAAAAACTCCACCAGAGAACTGCTAACCAAACAAGTGAAAGATCTGTATGACAAGAACTTCAAATCTCTGAAGAAAGAAATTGAAGACCTCAGAAGATGGAAAGATCTCCCATGCTCATGGATGGGCAGGATTAATATAGTTAAAATGGCCATCCTGCCAAAAGCAATCTACAGATTCAATGCAATACCCATCCAAATTCCATCTCAATTCTTCATAGACTTAGAAAGAGAAATTCTCAAATTCATATGAAATAACAAAAAACTCAGGATAGCAAAACCTCTTCTCAACAATAAAAGAAGTTCTGGGGGAATCATCATCCCTGGCCTCAAGCTGTACTACAGAGCAATAGTTATAAAAACTTCATGGTATTAGTACAGTGACAGGCAGGTAGATCAATGGAATACAGTAGAATAGAATAGAATTGAGGACCCAGAAATGAACCCTGATCTTTGACAAAGGAGCTAAAACCATCCAGTGGAAAAAAGACAGCATTTTCAACAAATGGTACTGGTTCAACTGGCGGTCTACATGTAGAAGTATGTGAATTGATTCATTCCTATCTCCCTGTACTAAGCTCAAGTCCAAGTGGATCAAGGACCACCACATAAAACCAGGTACACTGAATCTAATAGAAGAGATAGTGGGGAAAAATCTTAAACACATGGGCACAGGGGAAGTTTCTGAACAGAACACCAATGGCTTATGCTCTAAGATCAAGAATTGACAAATGGGATCTCATGAAATTACAAAGCTTCTGTAAGGCAAAGGACACTATAAATAGGACAAAGCAGCAATCAACAGATTGGGAAAATATTTTAACCAATTCTACGTCTGATAGAGGGCTAATATCCAATATATACAAAGAACTCAAGAAGTTAGACCCCAGAGATCCAAGGAATCCTATCATAAAATTGGGAACAGAGCTAAGCAGAGAATTCTCAACTGGGAAAACTCATAGGGCGGAGAAGCACCTAAAGAAATGTTCAACATCCTTAGTCATCAGGGAAATGGAAATCAAAACAACCCTGGGATTCCACCTCACAGCAGTCAGAATGACTAATACCAAAAACTTAGGTGACAGCAGATGCTGGTGAGGATGTGGAGAAAGAGGAACAGTCCTCCATTGCTGATGGAATTGCAAGCTGGTACAACCACTCTGGAAATCAGTTTGGCAGACCCTTAGAAAAATGAACATAATACTACCTGAGGACCCAACTACTCCACTCCTGGGCATATACCCAGAAGGTGCTCCAACATGTAATATAGACACATGATCCACTATGTTCATAGCAGCCATATTTATAATAGCCCGAAGCTGGAAACAACCCAGATGTCCCTCAACAGAGGAATAATTACGGAGAATGTGGTACATTGGAATACTACTCAGCTATTAAAAACAATGACTTCATGAAATTCACAGGCAAATGGATGGAACTTGAAAATATCATCCTGAGCGAGGTAACTGTCACAAAAGAATGAACAAGGTATATACTCACTGATAAGTGGTTATTAGTCCAAAATTTCGGAATACCCAACATTTACTTCACAGCAACCTTTGGGCTGAGGGTGAGGTCCCAGATGGAGAAGTTGGAGAAGGGACTGAAGGAGCTGAGGGAGTTTACAGCCCCATGGAGGGAGCAACAGTGTCAACTGGCCTGACCTCCCGTTGCTCCGGGAGACTGGATCACCAAAGAATACACATGGAGGGACCCATGGTGCTGGCCACATATGTGGCAAAGGAGTGTCTGGTTAGTCATCAGGGGGAGGAGAGGCCCTTGGACCTGAGGGTGTTAGATGTCCCAGTATAGGGGAACGCCAAGGAGGGAAGAAGAAAGTAGGTGGGTGGGTGGGGGAATACCCTCACAGAGGCAGGGGTAGGGGGTAGGGGGTAGGGAGTTCCAAAGGGAGATCTAGAAAGGGGGAAACATTTTAAATATAAATAAAGTATAAAAAAAAAAAAAAAAAAGAACTGCTGAGAGGTTTGGATAGGTTGGCTCCCTATTTTTCCCCTGTTGTTCTTTTTTTTTCAGATGCTCATGCAGCCTTGTACCTTCCCTAATGCTTTCGGATTCTTTACTTATTTTATAAAGCTCCCCTCCTACCTGCCATTTTTCTGACTTCCACATTAGCTTATTTCTTTATTATTATATTTTTCATTTTTTTACACTGCATATTTTATTCCCCTCCCAGTCTACCTTATGACTGTTCCACATCCCATACCTCCTCCCAGCCTGTCTGTCTCCAAGAGGACGCCCCCTCCCACCAGACCTCTAAACTCCCTGGGGCCTCCAGTCTCTTGAGGGTTATATGCACCTTCTATGACTGAACGCAGACCTGGCAGTCCTCTGCTGTATATGTGTTGGGAGCATTATATGAGGTCCCATTTATCAATTACTGGTCTTAGAGAATGAGCCACTGGAATTCTGTTTAGGAAATTTCTCCCTGTGGCAATGAGTTCAAGGCTCTCTCCTACTTTCTCTTCTCTTAGATTGAGTGTATCTAGTTTTATGTTGAGGTCCTTGATCAACCTGGACATGAGCTTTGTGTAAGGTGGCAAATATGGGTCTATTTTCATTTTTCTACATACAGACAGCCAGTTAGACCAGCATCATTTATTGAAAATGTCTTATTTTTTCCATTGTATATTTTTGGCTTCTTTGTCAAAGATCAAGTGTGTGTAAGTGTGTGGTTTTATTTCTGAGTCTTCAATTCTATTCCATTGATGAACCTGTCTGGCTCTGTACCAATA
Source organism: Uromys caudimaculatus (assembly GCA_028551405.1). Classification (NCBI taxonomy): domain Eukaryota; kingdom Metazoa; phylum Chordata; class Mammalia; order Rodentia; family Muridae; genus Uromys; species Uromys caudimaculatus. Next base: position 3,280,362 of record CM052712.1, on the reverse strand, counting down.
ACACACAGTTTTTATCACTGTTGCTCTGTAGTCTGTAGTAGAGCTTGAGGTCAGGGATGGTGATTCCCCCAGAAGTTATTTTATTGTTAAGACTTGTTTTTGCTCTTCTGTTTTTTTTTTTTTTTTTTTTTTTTTGTTGTTTGTTTGTTTTTTGTTTTTTTTGTTTTTATTCCAGATGAATTTAAGAATTGCCTTTTCCATGTCTTTGAAGAATTGTGTTGGGATTTTGATGTGGATTGCATTGAATTTGTAAATTGCTTTTGGTAGGATGGCCATTTTTACTATGTTAATTCTCCCAATCCATGAGCATGGGAGATTTCTTCATTTTCTGAGATCTTCAATTTCTTTCTTGGGAGACTTGAAGTTATTGTCATACAGATCTTTCACTTGTTTGCTTAGAGTTACCCCAAGATATTTTATATTATTTGTGGCTATTGTTAAGGGATTTGTTTCCATAATTTCTTTCTCAGCCTGTTTATCATTTATATAAAGGAAGGCTGCTAATTTATCTAAGTTAATTTTATATCTGGCCACTTTGCTGAAGTTGATTATCAGCTGGAGAAGTTCTCTGGTAGAATTTTTGGAGTTGCTTATGTATACTGTCATATCATCTGCAAATAATGATACCTTGACTTTTTTTATGCCAAGTTTTATCCCCTTGATCTCCTTTTGTTGTCTAATTGCTCTGGCTAGAACTTTGTGTACTATATTGAATAGATATAGGGAGATTGGGCATCCTTGTATTGTCTCTGATTTTAGAGGAGTTGCTTCAAGTTCTCTCCATTAAATTTGATATTGGCTGTTGGTTTACAGTAAATTGCTTTTTTAAGTATGGGCCTTGAATCCCTGAAATCTGTAATACTTTTTGGCATGAAGGAGTGTCATATTTTGTCAAATGCTTTTTCTGCATCTAAAGAGGTAATCATGTGATTTTTTCCTTGAGTTTGTTTATATATAGTGGATTACATTAATGGATTTTCTTATATTGAACTAACCATGCATCCCTGGGATGAAGCCTTCTTCATCATGGTGAATGGTGTGTGTTTTGGTGTGTTCTTGGATTTGGGTTGAAAGAATTTTATTGAGTATTTTCGCATCTATATTCACAAGCAAGATTGGTCTGAAGTTCTCTTTTTTGGTTGGGTCCTTATGTGGTTTAAGTATCAGAGTAATTGTGGCTTCATAGAATGAATAATATAGTATTCCTTCTGTTTCTACTTTATGCAATAGTTTAAGGAGTATTAGTATCAGGTATTCTTTGGAGGTACGGTAGAATTCTCCACTAAATCCATCTGACCCTGGGCTTTTTTTGTTTGGGAGGTTTTTAATTACTTCTTCTATTTCCTTATGGGATATGAGCCTATTTGGATAGTTTATCTGCTCTTGATTTAACTCTGGTATGTGGTTTCTTTCTAGAAACCATCCATTTCATCTAGATTTTCCAGTTTTGTTGAGTATTGGCTTTTGAAGTAGGATCTGAAATTTTTTTGAATTTCCTCCATTTCTGTTGTTATGTCTCCCTTTTGATTTCTGAATTTGTTAATTTGGATACTGCCTCTGGGCTCTTTAGTTAGTTTGGCTAGGGGTTTATCTATTTTATTGATTCTGTCAAAAAAAAAAAAAAACCCAGCTTTTGGTATTGTTGATTCTTTGTATAGTTATCTTTGTTTCTATTTGGTTGATTTTGGCCCTGAGTTTGACTATTCCCTGCCATCTACTCCTCTTGGGTGAGTTTCCTTCTTTTTGTTCTAGAGCTCTCAGCTGTGCTGTAAAGCTTCTAGTGTAAGATCTCTCCAGTTTCTTTACCAGGACACTTAGTGTTTTCCTCTTAGCACTGCTTTCATTATGTCCCATAAGTTTGGGTATGTTGTGTCAACATTTTCATTAAATTCTAGGAAGTCATTAATTTCTTTCTTTATTTCTTCCTTGACCAAGTTATCATTGAGTAGAGAGTTGTTCAGTTTCCACGTGTATGTGGGCTTTCTGTTTTTTTTTTTTTTTTTTGCTGTTATTGAAGACCAGCCTTAGGTCAGTGTGATCTAATAAGATGCATGGGATTATTTCTATCTTCTTGTATCAGCTGAAGGTTGTTTTGTGACCAATTATATGGTCAATTTTGGAGAAGGTACCATGAGGTGCTGAGAAGAAGGTATATTCTTTTATTTTAGGGTGAAATGTTCTGAAGATATCTGTTAAATCCATTTGGGTCATAATCTCTATTAGTTTCACTGTGTCTCTGTTTAGTATCTGTTTCAATGACTTGTCCATTAATGAGAGTGTGGTGTTGAAGTGTCCCACTATTATTGTTTGTTTTGAGTTTTAGTAAAGTTTCTTTTATCAATGTGAGTGCCCTTGCATTTGGGGCATAGATATTCAGAATTAAGTTTTCTTTTGGTGGATTTTCCTTTTGATGAATATTAAATGTCCTTCCTTATCATGCTTGATAACTTTTGGTTAAAAGTCTATTTTATTGGAAATTAAGATAGCAACTCCAGCTTGTTTCTTGGAACCATTGTCTTGGAAGATTTTTTTCCATCCTTTTACTCTAAGATATTGACTGTCTTTGTTATTGAGGTGTGTTTCTTGTTTGTAGCAAAATGCTGGATCTTGTTTGCATATCCAGTCTGTTAGCTTATGTCTTTTTATAGGTGAGTTAAGTCCATTAATATTGAGAAATATTAAAGACAGATGACTGTTGGTTCCTGTTATATTTGTTTTTGTAGGTGGCTTTATGTGCTTGTGGCTTTCTCCTTTTGCCTTTGTTGTGAGGTGCTTAATATCTTGTCTTTTCTTTGTTGTAGGTACCTTCCTTGTGATGGAGATTTCCTTCTAGGATCTTTTGTAGGACTAGATTGGTAATTAGATACTGTCTGAATTTGGTTTTGTCCTGGAATATTTTGGTTTCTCCATCTATGTTGATTGAGAGTTCTGGTAGCTATAGTAGCCTGGACTGTCATTTGTGTTCTCTTAGGGTCTGCATGACCTCTGATCAGGCTCTTCTGGCTTTCATAGTCTCTGTTGAGAAGTCTGGTATAATTCTGATAGTCCACCTTTGTATTTTACTTGGCCCTTTTCCCTTGCAGCTTTTAATATTTTTTTCCTTGTTCTGTGTGTTTAGTGGTTTGATTATTATGTGAGGAGAGGATTTTCTTTCCTGGTCAAATTTATTTGGTGTTCTATAGGCTTCTTATACCTTTATGGCCATCTCTTTCTTTAGGTTGGAGAAGTTTTCTTCTATGATTTTGTTGAAGACACTTTCAGGTCCTTTGATCTGGGAATCTTCCTTGTCCTCTATTCCAATTATTCTTAAATTTGGTCTTTCCATTGTGTCCTGAATTTCCTGGATGTTTTGGGTTAGGAGGTTTTTTATTTTTATTTTCTTTGACAGTTGTATCCATCTTTTCTACTGTATCTTCTACACCTCAGATTCTCTTTTCTATATCTTGTATTCTGTTGGTGATTTTTACATCCTTAATTTCTGACCTCTTTCCTAGGTTTTCCATTTTCAGATTTGCCTCTATTTGTGTTTTCTTTATTGTTTCTACTCTCATTTATAGCTCTTGGACTGCTTTATGCAATTCCTTCTCCTGTTTGATTGTATTGTTCTGTATTTATTTAAGGGATTTATTTGTTTTCTCCTAAGGGCTTCTACCGGTTTACCTGTGTTTTCTTGTATTTCTTTCAGTGTATTATTTATATCTTCCTTAAAGGACGATATTATCTTCATGAGATAGGATTTTAGGTTAGCTTTCTGATTTTTAGGTGTGTTGGTGTATTCAAGGCTTGCTGTGGTGGGAGAACTAGGTTGTGATGATGCCCACATATATTGACTTCTGCTTATTATGGTCTTGTGCTTGCCTCATGTCATCTAGTTATCGCTGGTGTTTGCTGATCTGGGTGACTCTGTGTGGAGTCTGCATCTTTTGTGCTTGGGTTGTTCAGGTCTTTTGGCAGGTCTGAGGCCCAGGCTGTTATCAGACCTCCTGTCAGGCCTTCCAACTGAGGGGTCTTCAAAGAGGCAGAGAAGTTGCTGATCTCTTGCTCTGGCTGCAGTAGATCTTCTGGTAGGCCTTCAGTTTGTCGGGTCTTCAGCGGAGCAGTCAAGCTGTTGCCTTTTAAGAAGCTGTTCTCCAGGAGGGCCTTTGGACTGTGGTTTCTGTTTCCTATGTGCAACAGTGCTCCAGGGAGGCTTTCTGTCTGTTGGGTTGGTTGCCCTGCATGCCATAGAGCCCCCCAGGAGGTCTTCAGACTGTGATATTGGTTGCCTAGCTGCCCTGTGTACAGAGGACCTCCTGGAATGCCTTCAAGCTGTGGAGTTTTTAGGGGATTATACAAGCTGGCAATCAGTTACTCAGTTGTTCTGTGTGCAGCTGATCTCCTGGGATGCTTCAGGCTGTGGTGTCAGTTACCATGAGTATGGTGGATCTCTACAGAGGATGTCTCAGGCTGTGGTGTCAGATGCCCTGCGTGTAGCAGATCTGCTGGGATGTTTCAGGGTGTGGTATCTTCAGGGGAGCAGACTAACTAGCAGCAGTCTGTCACAGCAGGTGGAAAGGGGATGTTAGCTTATTTCAAATAGCATGGAAGTTTTCACTTCTTTTTATTCTCTTCTTCCTTTCTGGTGACTTGTGAGATTTACAATTGCCTGAACTTCTTTTTCCTTTAAACTCTAGTAAATTGCTCTTGAGCTTTACTTTAAGTCTACTCATAATTTTTTTTCACTAATGAGACAAGGAACAGACAGAGGGGATGCTGATTTCTACTGGGACTTCAATGATTTCTGGTATCACATCTTTTCCTGCATTCTATTTCCCTAATCAGTGAAGAAAATGAATTACTTCCTTTACTCCAGATGACATTAGAAGTTGACAATGACTTTAACCTAGCAGGAGAGTATAATCTGAATCCACATCATATATATAAACTAGACATACACTCATCAGACCTCAATGAATCATGCAGCTCTTTTGCTAGAACAGGGACAGACAAGCCCAAATAGAGAGAGGGGGACTTTCACTAATACTGAGTTAAATAAAATAATTTCTCCCAATTATTCATAGCAAAGACCTATGATAAACAGTAATCATTTAGGAAGCAAGACACTCACTCTAATCATATCTAAAACATGCTGACTTGCCTTAGAACACTAGCAAGAAGAGATTCCAGAGTTTAGAAGGCAAGGCTTTGTGTTTGCTGACTTCCAATCCAGTCTCTCCTAATTGCTATATATACAGCTTTTGGTGAACCAGAGAATCTCTGAGACTCAGTCAATACCTAACATGGGAAAGAAAAGTAAATAATGCTTTGAGCTCAATAAGTGACACAAAGCAACATATAGTTTATGATATGTACATAACAGTGCTAGGAGATAAGTTATAACACAATGCATGAACAAGGTGTATGAGAAGCTAGAAAATAAAAAGCAAATATCTGAAAGCAATCAAAAAGAAGAAAAAAAGACTCATAAATTAATGAAAATAAAGATTAAATAAAAATGCAGAGAATTCTTTGAAATAAAAATTTGGAAGTTAATAAGGCAGAAAAAAAGCTAAAGATACATATTATCAATATTATAAATCAATAGTGAATCACAAGATTCCTTTATACTTAAAGAACAACAAAACAATACTACACAGAACTTTGCACAGATAATTTTAATAACTAAATATTGATATTAACTGATTCCTTGAAAGACACAGAAGCTACATTCACAAACTAGGAAGTGACTTATAGGAATTACTTTGGGTCTTTAATTTCAGTTAAAGGGATTAAAATTACAATTTAAGAACTGCTGATTCTCCAAATCTCTAGTCTTTGATTATTTCACTGGATAATCCTGGAAGACATTTAAAAAAAAAATCTAATAATAAAATCTACACAATTCTCTTCCATTGAGTAGAAGATGAAGCACTAATTCCCAGATTATTATATGAGTGTAATCCTGCACATACTATTTTTAACTGTAATCAACATTTTCCTTGATTGTATGTATGCTGGTGGTGGACTGTGAGAAGAACCTCTTAAGGGTGAGCTAAAGGCTAGATGCCCTGGAGACCCTGAAGGGACAGTAGGAACATCACCTGCTCCAGTTACCAGGTCCCTGTCAAGTAGCTACTGCATTCCCATAATCTTGTGGCCATCAGTCAAGTAAGGGCAATGCCCCAAGCCCTTCCACATATAGATGAGGCATCCCTGACTTCTTGGACTGAGAAAATAGAAAAAGAGAAATGGCCATAGTCAGTGTGCCCAAAACAATGTTCTCCATGGTAATGAGGTACCTAGTGGTCTGGAGGGCATTGCTAATAAGCTTCCCTTTCCCAGACATTTCACCCTGCAAATGGTAGGTATTTAATCTCTGGTCCACACTGAGAAGTGGGGTATGGTTTTAAACATTCATTTTCCTCCATGATAATAAACTGAAACCATAGACTGGTTCTTTTCACAAGATCTACTGCGGGGAGCCATGAGTAAGGCCTTCACCTACAGAGTCACAGCCTGATCTCCCATAGAAGGCTTCTCTGTACTCCCAGCCACGACAGCCACCAAGCCTACATCTGCCAAGATAAATCATCCCTGCTAGGACAATCCAGAGCTCTCCCCACCCCCAGCTCTGGGCTAGATGCTGTCCCCAGCCCACTGACCCCCAACTCCATTTTCTGTTCTTCTGTGACTTCCTGAGGTACCTGGATGTCCAAGAGTCTGAGAACCCCAAGGCACTGGCCTTGTCACAGGCTCTGGGACCCCTGAAACAGCTCTGGCTTTCTCAAGTCTCAGACTGCACTTTCTCACCCCCAGAGCAATGTCTTGGTGCTTCCCTACAGCTCACCACGTCCCCTGGCTGTGGCATGGGGTAAGTGCAGCCAAACTCCCCAAGTTCTGCCACCCCAAGAGGCCATGCTCAGTGGTAGAGTGGATGCCGCTAAAACCCTATAACTATACACACAAAAATCATTGAAAAGTAATACAATCCATTATACTAATAGAGCCAACAGATCATATCACACCAGTTGATTCAGAAAATGTATTTTGTAAAATTTACAACAAGAACAACAAAAAGACATAGAAAGTACACTTTTAAAACTTGATAAAAAGAACCACAGTTGGGTGGTGGAAAGCTGATTTCTTTTCAAACTCTATCTTTTCTCCCTATTGTTATTCAGTATAGGATTGTAAATCCTAAAATGTAAGCCAGAATAACAGAATAAAAAATAATTAAAAGAAACACCAATCATATATGAAGAATAACTATTTGAGGATGAGATGCTATCAAATCAGAAATCTGATGAATTTACTATGAGCACTATATATTTCATGGGTAAATTCAGTGAGTTTTTCATGTATGAATCAACCTACAAAATAAATTATATTTCTACATTGCTATGAACATGCAAAGTCTTGCTTAACTACAGATACTTGCTCAACTATGTTTATAGCAGCTTTATTGGTAATAGTCAGAAAGTGGAAACAACCTAGATGTCCTTCAACTGTTTTTATCTTCGAAGCAGATATTAATTCTTAGGAATTTGTGGCCACTTCCCTTTTCTGTCTCTGTGCTGGAATTTTGTCTAAATTTAATTTGTGCAGGTTTTGTGTTACAGTGTGTTAATATGTTTATCAACCCTGTTGTATATGGAAGATGCTATTTCTGTGGAGACTTTTACCACTCCCGGATCTACAATCTTTTCACCTCCTTTTCCAAATAGATCCCCAAGGCTAGTGGGGAAGGGGCTTGATAAAGACACACTTTAAGGGATGAGTGATCCAAAGTCTCTGATTGTCTACATATTATAAAACTCTCTCTATTTTGTTTTCCATTTACTACAAGAAAAAGCTTCTTCGATGAAGGTTGGGGTTGATATATGGGTCCTTGTGTTTCCTGCTTGCAGAAAGCTAGTTTATGTGAAAGAGTATTTCTTGATAAGGCATCAACAGGATGCTTTACTTGAGTCCTTAACTGGAAATTATATCTTATATGAATGTAAAACAGCAAACTTCATTAGATAAGCTACTATCTTCAGTTTTACTTGACAGGATCAATATTTTCTTACATTATAGATGTCAAAGAGAAATAAACAATGAGGAATTATTAGTGAAGTGCATTCTTAAGTTTGGAAAGCTAACATTAGACATTTCTATAAGCTAATAGTTTCACATGGGACCCTTCCTCCCACTTTATGGCTCAGGATACTGATCTAAATTAGAAGGAGAGATGGCTTATATACACAGTGAGATTGTTGGGAAAAAAACCCTAATTTTTCCTTTGTCAGTTTGAGACAGCTTTTCTGATATGGGTGAGGCTTGTGCCCACTTCCCCTCACAGTGTTGGGATCCCATCTAGGTTAGATCTATGCAGGCCCTTGGCATGCTGCTACAGTCTCTCTGAGTTCATATGTGTGTAAATCATGTAGTGTCTAGAAGACCTTGTTTCCTTTGTGTCCTCCATTTCCTCTGGCTTACACCCTTTCCTCCTCTTCTTCCACAGAATTCCCTAAGCACAGAAGGAAGAAATTTGATGAAGACATCCCATTTAGGACTAAATGTTCCAAAGTCTCTCACAATCTACACATTGTACTGTTTCAGGTCTCTGCATTGGTTCCCATTTACTGTGGGAAGAAGCTTTTCCTTCTTATGATGGCTGAGCAAGATATTGATCAATAAAAATAGAGGAGTATTCTTAGGATTCATTTTATTGCTATATTCTTTTAGATTCCCCCTGGGTCTCTGACCTATCTAATATCAGGTTTCTGGCCACCTGCATGGTGTCAGGCATGGGTTCCATCTTATGGAGTGGGCATTAATTCCAATGAGATACTGGAGGTTGATTAGTCCTTTAGTTTTGGGCCACTATTGCACCAGTGTATCATGCAGCAGGTCATCATTGTAGACTGATGAACTAATGATTTACCTTTCTTCTCTGGTATAATTTGAAGTATCTTCCAGCATCATGAGTATTTGTCATTATGAATGAAGACTCTATGTTGGCACCTGTAGCAGTAATGGGCTACACCACTTTGGCTCCCAATACACCCACCCAGGAGCTATCTCGATTCATGAGTGGAAGACACACACACACACACACACACACACACACACACACACACACACACACACACACACCAGTTAATATTAAAATTTTTGGCTAGCTCAAAATCTCATACTGCTGCAAATTCCCATGCTACCCCAAGCCCAATTGGTGAAGTGGCCAGTGGATACCTGCTTGAATTCTCACATGGCTGGTTATCTTTCTCTTCTGCAGCTCCTACATCCCATCCTTCACCCCCAAGTCATGGAGATTCTCTGTCTCCTTTTTCTCAGTTCTTGGCCCAGGCAAATCTTGCCTATTGCATTGGAGCTATCTGTAGTGGTGAGCTTAGCTACACCATATTTTGTTCCTGCTAGGTCACATGCTTCCAGCCATCTGCCCAGGAACTCTTTAGATATGCGAATGAAACAGACACACACACACACACACACACACCCACACCAGTTTATTTATGATAAGGTGTGACTAATTCAAAGACTGGGCACTCCTTAACCTTCCTGTGCTACCCCAGGTCCAATTGGGAAAAATCCTTACATGGCTGGTTATCTTTCTCTTCTGCAGCTCCTACATCCCATCTTCTCCACCAAGTCATGGTGATTCTGTCTCCTGTTTGCTAGTTCCTAGCCTGTGCAAATCTAAAGATCCTGCCCCATCTCCCTTTGCACAGCTATTGGTTGCTGCTATCTTTATTGATTGATCAAAAACAAATTGGTGACAAGAACCTTCAGCATTTGGACAGGCAGATTCCCAATTAAATCAAAGCATTAGAACCAGTTCTCAACAGGCTCCAGCTTGACTTTTCCATAGTCAGTGACTTATGTAGATGTTGTCTTTAGCAATGCAGCTTAATCATCAGTTTCAGGAGAGAAACCAATAGTCTTGGCAATAGCCTGGGTTCTGCGAGGGTTCCACTGGACTCCTTTGGCCTAAAATTAAAATATATGCAACCCATTGCCAGCAGTGGAAATTTTATTTAGGGTAATAGATATTTTGTGGGAGCTTGTTTCCACCATTATTTGGTGATTCCAAATTAGATTTCTTTCCTATATGTATGTTTTATAGAAGTTTCTACTATATGAGGCTTCCATGCCACTCCTCAAATGGCTCTTAGTGCTAGTTGCCCACCCCCCTTATCCCGTCTGCAGCCCATCTCCTCACTTGATTCTCACATTCCCGTTCTTGCACTCTACCTGTTGTCTATCCTTAACTAGCTATTCTATTTCCCCTTCCCAGTGAGGTCCTTCCCTCCCTCAAGTCCCTTACTCAATACCTAACCTCTGTGGTTATATAGATTATACTCTGCCTACTGAAGACTTAACAGCTTATAACAAAATATAAGTACATTTAAGTGAATATCTATATCTATATATGTTCACTTAACATTTAACAAAAAATTTATAATTTATTGTTATTTTTCATTTATTCTTCTCCCATAAATTACATTCTTCTTCTCCCATTCCTTTCCTCACCTCTCCTTTTCCCCAGATCCACCCTTCCTCCATTTCCCTACAGAAAAGGGCAGGCCTCCCAAGGATATCAATCAAACACTGCATAACAATTTATAATAAGACTAGTCATATCCCTCATACCAAAGCAGGATAAGGCAACTCAGTAAAAGGAATAGGATCCCAAAAGTAGGCAAAAGAGTTAGGAACAGTCTCTGTTTCCACTGTTAGGAGTCTCACAAGAACATCAAGCTACACAACCATAGCATATATATGCAGAATACCTAGGTCAGACCCATACAGGTTCCTTGATTGTTTCTTAATTGTCTATGAGCCCCTGTGAGCCCTTGGTAGTTGATTCTGGGAGCTTTTTCTTGTGGTATACTTGAGCTGACACCTACAATCTTTCCTTCCCCTCTTCTGCAGTATTCCCCAAGCTCCACTTAATGGTTGGCTGTGGGTCTCTATATCTGCTCCGATCAGTTTCTAGATGTAGAGTCTCTGATGGCAGTTATGCTAGTCTCTAGTCTACTAATGTATCAGCATACCATAGGAATCATTTTCTATCCTAGGTCTCTGGGCTATCCAACCTCTGGTTCCTGGCACTCCAGAAAGTGTCAGACTTATGCTCCCTCTTCTGGCATGGGTCTCAAGTTGAACCAGTCACTGTTGGCCACTCCTATGTATTCTGTGCCATCTTTACCTCAGCTCTCTTGTAGGCAGGACAAACTGTAGGTTGAAAGTTTTGAGTCTGGGTTGCTGTCCTTATCTCTGCATTAGAATTCTTGTCTGGTTATAGGTGATGGGTGTTACAGGATCTGTATCCCCCATTACTGGGAGTATTAGCTAGGGCCACCCTCATAGATTCTTGGGAGTTTCCAATGAACTAGTTTCTACCTCACCTCCGAAATACTCTTGTATTCCAGTTGTCTCTCCCAGTACTTTTTCCCTCCATCTGTCTTCAAGTATCTTTAATGAAGCAGATCTCTGAGATGGTTAGCTTATTCATATTTCTTTATTTGGAGTGGGTTTAAACACATATATTTTATTCAGGGTGAACCAAGCCTATATAGATTTTGGGGGAGAATGTGAGAATATCCAAGGAATGAAAGGTCATTGACAGAAGGCTAAGGCTACCTAGTTTTCTCATTAGCATGGGAAGGTGTTCCAGGTGTTGGGTGTGTGACTGACTGCCTGTGACAACCTGGTTGAATGTCCTCTAGGTACATGCATGCCCTGAGGCAGGCACAGAAACAGGGAAGGAGTTAGCTCTATTCCTACTGATCTCATGTTCTGAGAGTTGTGGAATTTGAACTTGCTGTACCTCACCAGTCCTTTGCTAATTTCTGGATTGGAGTTTTTTTCTAATACCTTCTATAAGACTGACTTTGTGGAAAATATTTAAATTTGACTTTGTCATGGAATATCTTGTTTTATCCATCTATGGTAATTGAATGCTTTGCTCGGAATGGTAGTTTAAGTTGATATCTGTAGGCTCTTAGAGCCTATAGTATATCTGCTCAGGTCCTTCTCATTTTCAGGGCCTCTGTTGATAAGTTTGGTATAATATTAATATGTTTGTGCTTATATGTTACTTGGTTCTTTTCCCTTTCAACCTTTAATATTCTTTATTTGTTCGGTATGTTTAGTGTTTTGATTATTATTTAGCCAAGGGATTTTCTATTCTGGTCCAATCTATTTAGTGTTCTATAAGCTTCTTGTACCTTTTATGGTCCTGTCTTTTTTAACATTAGGACACTTTTCTTCTACAATTTTATTAAAAATATTTTCTGGGCCTTTGAGCTGCTATTCTTCTCCTTTTATTCCTATTATTCTTAACTTTGGTCTTTTCATAGAGCTCCAGATTTTCTGGATGTTTTGTGTTAAGAATTTTTTAGATTTATCATTTTTCTTTGACAGATATATCAATTTCTTCTACTATATCTTTTACACCTGAGATTCTTTCTTCTATTTATTGTATTCTGTTGGTAATGCTGTCATCTGTAATTCCTGTTAGCTTACTAGTGCTTCTATTTCCAGGATTCCATCAGCTTGTGTTTCTTTACTGTTTCTATTTATATTTTCATGTCTTGAAGCTTTAGCCATTTACTTCAACTGTTTGCTTTTTCTTCAATTTATATTAAAATAGTTTATTCATTTCCTCCTATTGTTTATATATTCCTGGATTTCTTTAAAGGATTTATTCATTTTCTTTCAAAAGATCTCTATCATATTCATTAAGTTGTTTTAAGTTCATTTTCATGAGCTTCACCTGTGTTGAAATAATCAGGGTTTGCTATAGTGGAATGGCTGTGCTAAGGTCACAATACATTACCCTGGCTGTTGTTGATTGTGTTCTTAAATTGGCAGCTAGGCATCTAGGCTGGGGATAAGTATAGGTCTAGGTGCCACTTCTTGAGTTTTTATTAGTTGGGTGGGTTTTTGTTCCTTTGTTTCTGTTTCTTCTTTTGTCTTCCAGTCTTTGGGCTTTTTATTTCCGGCAGGTGGCCTGACCTCTGGTTCAGCAAAGAGTCTCCTTCAGAGTTGGGGGATGGTCTTCTGACAACCAGTGTGACCTTTGGTCCATTAGGGGTTCTCTGTTTTTCTGATTGGAGTGGCTTGCATCTGTTATGACTGGCGTGGCCTGTACCTGAATGTTATGTTGTTGTTCTATATTTTTATTTTTAAATAGCTCATTGGTACTTTGTGTAAATTTCATATTTTCATTATCCATTTATCCACTGATGAACATCTAGGCTGTTTTCAATTTCTAGCTGTTTTGAGTAGAGCAGCATTGCAAATGGTTGAGTAAATGTAGTAGAATGTAGTCTTTTGTTATATGCCCAGAAGTGGTATGTCTAGCTCTTGAGGTAGATCTAATTTCACTTTCCCTAGGAGCAGCCATACTAATTTCCATAGTGGCTATGCAAGTTTGCACTGCCACCAACAATAAATTAGTGTTCTCCTTACTCATTCTTGCCAGCATGGGCTGTCATTTGTTTTTTTCATCTTAGTCATCCTGATGGTTGTAAGAGGAAATCTTTATGTAGTGCTGATTTTCATTTTCATAATGGCTAATGATGTTGAACATCTCTTTGTATTTCAGCCACTTGTGTTTCCTCTTTAGAGAATTCTCTGTTTACCTATGTACATCAATTTTAATTTTAATACTTATTTTCTGTATGTCAAGTTTTTTGAGTTCTTCATATATTTTAGATATTAGTCATCTATTGGAAGTAGAATTGGTTAAACCGTTTTTCCATTTTGTAGCCTGCTGCTTAGTCTGAACAATGGTATGCTTTTCCATACAGAAACTTTTAACTTAAATGAAGCTCTATCTACTAATTTTGATCTTAGTCCCTGTGCTATCAGTGTCTTATTGAGAAAGTCTTTTCTGGTGCCAATGAGTTCAAGACTATTACCCGTTTTCTTTTCTAGAAGATTTAGTGTGTCTGGTCTCTGTTGAGGTCTGTGGTGGTTTGAATATGCTTGGCCCAGGGAGTGGTACTTATTAAGAGGTATGGCTTTTGACAGGGCCCCACAGCTAATCAGCGCCGGAACAAAGATCCCTCGCCGGAGATCGCAAGACCCAGCAGAGGGCCAAAGACACGCCCCACAGCTCACCAGGAACGCAGAAAAGCTCATAGCAGGGGCAACACGTCCCCAGAGCTCACTGACTCTGCCCGCTTTCTGCGGGCCACAGAGACTGACGGCCAGCAGCTTCTGGCGAGGGCCGGAAACCTCAGCTTGGGCCACAGGGCCCCACAGCAAATCAGCGCCGGGACAAAGATCCCTTGCAGGAGATCGCAAGACCCACCAGAGGGCCAAAGACACGCCCCACAGCTCACCAGGTACTGCCCCGAACCCGCGAGACAGAGGGACCGAGGTAGGCGGGCCT
>CM052712.1:3201636-3265476 GCA_028551405.1 Uromys caudimaculatus | reverse complement strand
ACCCAGATGTCCCTCATCAGAGGAATGGATACAGAAAATGTGGTACATTTACACAATGGAGTACTACTCAGCTATTAAAAACAATGACTTAATGAAATTTGCAGGCAAATGGATGGAACTTGAAAATATCATCCTGAGCGAGGTAACTCAGTCACAAAAGAACAAACATGGTATGTACTCACTGATAAGTGGATATTAGTGGAAACGTTTGGAATACCCAAGTTTCACTTTACAGTAACTGCTGAACTGAGAGTGATGTCCCAGATGGAGGAGTTGGAGAAGGGACTGAAGGAGGTGAGGGAGTCTGCAGCCCTATGGAGGGAGCAACAGTGTCAACTGCCTGATCCACCCCCCTCAGTCTTCCTGGAGGCTGGACCACTAACCAAAGAATACACATGGAGGGACCCATGGTTCGGAGCACATATGTGGCAGAGGAGGGCCTTTTTGGCCATCAGGGGGAGGACAGACCCCAGTAAAGGGGAATGTCAAGGTGGGAATATGGGAGTGGGCATGTGGGTGGGTGGGAGGTGGAATTCCCTCATTGAGGATGGGGAGTGGGAGGGGATAGGTGGTTTCCAAAGAGGAGACCTAGAAGGGGGGAAACAATGGAAATGTAAATAAAGTATCAAAAGAAAATACCATAATGAAACAAACCTTAACAGCTTGCATGTTATTATTTCTATCTACCTATTATTTATGAAACATTAAAGGAAATCTAGATATGATTTAAAGCATTTAGGAAGATATGATTAAATTATATGCAAATGAATACTTTGTACAATCGACTTAATTTTCTGGAGATTTCGACATCTGCAGCAGAGGCTGGAACCAATCTCCTATAGACACTGAGCAGCAATTGTATCTCTAGGCAGTATAGAAAAAAATTCTACCGCAATGAATAAAGAAGCAAACAACAAGAGAAGGAATGTGATGCATACTGTAACAAGGCAGCAAATGGACAGAGAGGAAACATTTCTGGATATTATCGAAAGCCTTAGACACTTATCTTGTTTTTCAATACAAAAGCCAATCTCCAGATATGCTCTTTGGTCAAAGCTCTTCCTGTATCATGAGAAGTGACAGTCATTCTTCCAGGCTTCTCTAAGACTTGTGTGCAATGCCTTTCCAACTTGAAGGGTGCGGATATTTAATACTTGTGTGTATTTTTCTGTGAGCTGAAGTAACTTTGGTGTTTTTTTTCTATTTTCCACAACTTGAAGAACTCTAAGTAACAAAATGGAAGAAAGGTATTATATGGAAGGAGTTAAATGCAATATTTAAGAAAATACCAAAATAAAGAAATAAGTGAGTTACTTTGAAGGTTTAAAATATTTTTTCTTTTAGTGGATATTGCATTTATTTACATTTCAAATGTTATCCCCTTTCCAAGTCTCCCCTCTGGAAATCCTGTATCCCATTCCCCCTTCCCTGCTTCGATGAGTGTGCTCCCTCAACTACCCACTCAGTCCTGCCTTCCTGCTCTGGTTTTCCCCTACACTGGGGCATCGAACCCCCACAGGACAAAGGGCTGCTCCTCACACTAATGTCCACCAAGGCCATCCTCTGCCTTGTTTTTAATTTTTAATTTTTAAATTAAAAATAATGATACTATATACTTTCTTTCTTTTCTAGCTCTTCCCAATTCACCTCTCTCTAACTTCCTTATGTTAATTTAAATATCTTAATTTAAAATAGAATAATTTTCTATTGCTTGTAAAATAAATCTACAGGTCATAACATTAATAGATAAAATTTTAAAATTTGAAGAAAGAAACAGATCATAGGTCTTAGAAGTATAAAAGATCTATACATCTATTTTACAGGAGAGCCAATGAAAATGCATATTCTCACATGAGTATTCTGCAAAAAGAAGAGAGAAGATGTTCTACATTTCTAAACCAACATTAGGACTGCCTAAAAGCTTGATTTTTCTTCCCATGGTTAAGTTCAGGCTGTCATCTAACACCTCACTCCTCTCTGTGGCACTAAAGAAGTGTTACTCAACTCTTGACAGACATCCTAGCAAAAGAAAGCTGTATTGGGATTGAGATGATCTTGCAAAGTATTCAGAAGAGCAATAATGAGGCAAATTTTCTTTTCCAAAAAGGTCATCTGAAAGAGCTAGGGATCTTCAACAGATATATGTTGCAAAATAGCTACAGTTTCTGGGGATTAAAAAAGTTATATTTCCAAATAAGAGAATTAAAAATCCTTTATAACTGTATCTATGTAGTGAGCAGTTGGCTCTCAAATAACCCTGTATTCAAGACTCACCCTTAGATAAGAAGCTATGGGCAATTGATGGCTGCTGGAGGAGCTAGGCTTATTCAGAGATATAGCCCCTGAAAGGCTACAGATGATTTTACACCCAAGATGATTTTACACCCAAGCACATAGAGTCATCAGTAAGTGTACTAAATAGCTTTAAAAGTTGGGAGAGGAGTGTGGTAGATGGCTAGGGTAAGTATTGGATGGGAGGTAATGGGGGTTTATTTAACAGAAATATATTATATGTATGTATGAAGTACTTCATTAAAGAAGAATCTGAGTATAGATATTTTCTAGGTTTAGAGTGTTGAGAGGTTACTTATAAGTGGATTAAGTAAAATGTTTCCCCATCCCTTATGATTCTTATGTGATAGCACAACCTTGTGTAGGGCTCTTTGAATTTGTGTGATCCCAGCTGATGTTACCAATCATATGTCACAGAAATCATCAGGAAAGTCCAGTTCTAATTTTAGGTTTTAAAAATAAAACCAATATTTTTTTGTTTTGCTCTCTTGAAAATTCCCAAAGAAAGTCATCTTCCATATTGGAAGGACATGTTAGCAGTTCCCAGGAAAAATCCTTGAAGCAAGGAACTGAGGTTGTGGTCACTATCCAAAAATAGCTTGTCATGAGTCAACTCACCTTTTTTTTTGTTTAATTAAAAAAATTTAAATGTAGATCTATTCCATCAGTCACTCAGGTCAGTTTTGTTCAAGGATGACTGAAGAAGACCTAGCTGACATTTTAAGTTCAACCCAATAAGATACAGTGAATTAGGGAGCCCTTGCTAAACTGTGTAGAATTCCTGACACTGAAATGGTATGAGATAATAGATGTTTATTACTGTTCACTTGCTAAAGCTTCAGCTAATTTGTCTTATATCCACAGACAACTGGTAAAATATTTGTACCTTGAAGTAAAAATGATGACAAAACTATCTAAAAGAGACTTTGTATCTGTCATGAGTGGGTAGAAGTTGGGTTGACTTTGAGTATCCCATTAGTGAAATCCTAAATTCCTTGCACAGACTCTTAGAAGTACAATGGACTTTGGAGGCTAAGAAAACTTTCATGAAAATTTGGAATAATGAACAGTTATTAAATAGTGAATAAAGGTTTAGTAACATGTCATCTATGATGACATGACAATAGAAAATGAGTCTAATAGTCTAGATATTGTAATCAGCAGATTCTCAACAAAGTTTTAGAATTATTTTCTTCTTTCTTCTGCTTAAACTAGAAAGTAAGGTGTGAGAAATAGTCTAGGTAGTTTGTTGAAGTGAGTCAGAGTTACTGGTTTCATAAACTACTAGTCTACTATTACAAATAGCTCATACATTAAAAAAAATGTTTCAGAGAAATATTACTGAAGGGCATTCCCTAGAAAATGTGACCAAAATGCCACCAAGGATGAGGTTATAAAATCCTTTTTGAAGACAATAGATGGATAAATGCAATTCCTCACAGGAAAGTTTAGTCAAGCAGTAGGAATTACAACATTAAAAAACCTCAGAGGAACTTTAAGGCAAGTAAAGAAGGCTTGCTAAGGTGACTTTTGTCAAATAGAATGCATTCCTATAATATTTGCCAGAAGTCTACTACATTTTAAAGAATATTGTCTTATTCAAAGAACAGGTAGATTGAAGTCAATATACCATCAACAGCAAAACAGTGTTTGAATATACATGTTCTACAGTAGGAAACAAAGCTCCAAATCTTTCTGCTACAAACACAGACCCTCTTCATTCACAAGAAAGGGTACCTGGTGCTGGAAAGATGACAAAGCATTTGAAGCACTTTCAGCTGTTTTCAGAGGAATTGGGCCCATTCCCGGCACTTACATCAGATGGGTTTTTTTTTTTTTTTTTTTTTTGGTTTTTCGAGACCGGGTTTCTCTGTGTAGCCCTGGCTGTCCTGGAACTCACTCTGTAGATCAGGCTGGCCTTGAACTCAGAAATGCACCTGCCTCTGCCTCCCAAGTGCCGGGATTAAAGGCGTGCGCCACCACTGCCTGGCTTACATCAGATGTTTTACAACTGCATATTGCTCTGTTTCCAGGGGACAAAAATATCCACTCCTGGCCTCCATAGGCACAAGGCACACATAATGCATATACATACGCACAGGCACTCAGATATATACATAAAATCTTTTTTTAAAAGGACAGGTGGTATTCATTCAATAAAGTATCACTCTATAGACTGAACGTCAAAAATAAAAAAGACATAAGTTTTTTTTTTTTTTTTTTTTTTACACATGTCCTTCCATTTCTGACGGTGTTTCTTTACCAACAATTTATCTGCAGAAGGTTGAGGAAGAAGAGGAGGGGAACCAATGTTTTGATCTCTATATGGGTGTGAACAAACTAGTTTTTGAAACAAGAAAATGTTGGTGGTTATATGGTACATAGCATCATGGTTGACACTTTAATTCATATAATCCAATAACACATTGAGAGTTCTTTTGGATCTATTACAATTATTGCTATTTCTTACAAGAAAACACAGGTATTGGGGATTATTTCCCATGAGCTCTGGACACTATACCTGTAAGCTGACTATTTTTCACTTTTACTGAGGTAGATTTTTTCTCACATAATATATCCCGATTGGGGTTTCCCTTCCCTTTACCCCTCCCAGTTCCTCTCCAACTCTCCCCTCATTCATATCCCCCCTTTCTGTCTTTCATAAGAAAAAAATACTGGCTCCTAAGGGCATTAATAAAATAAAATAAAACGCAATAAGATAAATAAAAAAATCTAACACATCGAGACAGAACAAAACAAACAATCTGAAGGAAAAGAGCCCAGGAATAGGCATGAGAACAGATAGAGTCCCAGAGATCTAGGTGTTTGCACAGTCAAGAATCCCCATAAAAACACTAATCTGGAAGCCATGATATATACCCCAAAGAACCCTGTGTACGCTGCTTCAGTGAGCTGCTGTGTGTACCAGTCCTGTTGTGCTTAGTATGTATTGTTTCTTTGATTTTCTCAGCCCTTTCTGGCTCTTACACTATTACTGCCTCCTCTTCTAGCAGGATTCTCTGAGCCCTAAAGGGAGGAACTTGATGGAGATATCTCATATAAGGCTGAGTCTTCCAAGTTCTCATATTCTCTGCATATTTTCTGTCTCTGTATTGGTTCCCATCTGCAGCAAGAGGAATTTTTTCTGATGGTTGCTGAGTGTCTTGGTTAGGGTTTTACTACTGTAAATAGGCACCATAATCAAGGCAACTTTTCTAAGACAACATTTAATTGAAGCTGGCTTATAGGTTCAGAGGTTCAGTCCATTGTCATCAAGGCAGGTGCATGGCAGCATTCAGGCAGGCACGGTGCAGGAGGAGCTAAGAGTTCTACATTTTCATCTGAAGGCTGCTGGGAGAAGACTGACTCTTCCACACTGGGCAGAGCTTCAAACCTACCCCCACAGTGACACGCTTCCTTTGACAAGGCCATACTTCCATATAGTGCCACTCCTCAGACCAAGCATATTCAAACCGTCACACTGAGCAGAATGTCATTAGAAGTCATTTATTGCTACATTCTTTTAGTAGAGCAATAACATTTTGTTTTATCCTATGTACCTGGATAATCTAGTCTCAGGTATTTGATCACTCAAGCAGTGTATAGCATGGGTTCTATCTCACCCAGTATGCCTTAAGTAAAATCAGATATTGGTTGTTTACTACCACTTTATGTCACCATTGTGATGCCACACTGTGGTTTGTGCCACAATTGCTCAAGCATATTTTGCAGGGAAGACACCATAAGTAGATCAAAGTGTTAGTATCTGGGTTGGTATTTATGTTTTGACCTTGGTAGTATTCAGAAAACCTTCATGTACTAAAGATGCTGTAATGCAGGGGTGAAGTCTCTATTTAGGCAGCAGCTAGATATCTCTATGCTCAATAAGTTGTATAGGTGTTATCTCCAGCAATACATCCTTGCCATTAGTTATATGGCAATAGCCTGGTTTGTTTTCAGGTTCCCATGGGACCCCTTTTTGTCAAAAATTCAATTAGATGTAATCCAATTTTAAAAATTAAAGCTTTGTTTGATGACAAGTAATGGCTACTTTGTCTGTCTCCCCCATTATTTGTCGATTTCACTTAGATTGCCTTCATGTGTGTATATATATATCTGCTAGATACTCCTGATCCAGAGTTCTATCCATCCATAAGTATTTTATTTCCCTTTTTGAGGGAGATATATCTGTCCTCCTGGTTCCTTATTCTAAACCTAACCTCTGTGGCTCTATAAATTCTGGCTCTATTATTATTGATTTAAAAGGTAATATCCACATATAAGCAAATAAATACCATATTTGTCTTTCTGAGTTTGGGTTACTTCACCCAGGATGAATTTTTTCTAGTTCCATACATTCAGTAAGTAGAGTTCTTAACATTATTCTGAACACCACCACCTTTGAAAACCGTTTTATTGGTTCATAAATTTTCAAAGTTGATGAAATCAACATTTTATTCTATACCTATCTATTGTATTAATGGATCTAAAGAAGAAATTCAGTTTGTTTACAAATGAGACAGTTTGATGACATCATCATTTGACTTCTCTCTGTCTGTCTGTCATTCTAATCTTTGATTCTTTCCTTTGGTTACTTGGTATCTTTTCTTACAATTTATACCTAGTTTAGGAGCGGTTTTTATACTTCTATTTCAAAAATGTATCTTTAATATGATCACTGTTTCATTTTCATATTGAAATGGTAGTACAAATTATATAGGCTATTATAGTCAATATCTAAGTTTTCCTATCTTGCTCCCAGAATATGTATATGTATATGTGTGTCTGTATGTGTATATATGTATGTGTGTATCAATGTATGCAAAAATGAGGATGAAATCTCAATATTAGTCTCCTAAATATCATCTCATTTTAGGACTTCTTTTTTTTTTTTTTGATACTTTATTTACATTTCCAGTGTTTCCCCCTTTCTAGGTCTCCTCTTTGGAAACCACCTATCTCCTCTCCCTCCCCCACCTCTATGAGGGAATTCTACCTCCCACCCACCCACCCGCCCACTCCCGTATTCCCACCTTGACATTCCCCTTTACTGGGGCCTCTCCTCCCCCTGATGGCCAACAAGGCCCTCCTCTGCCACATATGTGGTCCGAACCATGGGTCCCTCGATGTGTATTCTTTGGTTGGTTGTCCAGCCTCCAGGAAGACTGGGGGGGGGGGGGTCAGGCCGGTTGACACTGTTGTTCCCTCCATGGGGCTGCAGACTCCCTCAGCTCCTTCAGTCCCTTCTCCAACTCCTCCATCTGGGACCTCACTCTCAGTCCAGTGGTTACTGTAAAGTGAAACTTGGGTATTCCAAACTTTTGGGCTAATATCCACTTATCAGTGAGTACAAACCATGTTCATTCTTTTGTGACTGAGTTACCTCACTCAGTTCATAGCAGCCATATTTATAATAGTGAGAAGCTAGAAACAACCCAGATGTCCCTCATCAGAGGAATGGATACAGAAAATGTGGTACATTTACACAATGGAGTACTACTCAGCTATTAAAAACAATGACTTCGTGAAATTTATAGGCAAATGGATTTTATGACTTCTTGTCCTATCCTAACCCATACATTCTAATCCAGAATGGCTTTTCCTTTCATTACTCTATTTGACCCAAATTCCTCTACCCTGCATTCCAGCCTCACATGGCTTTCGGTAGTTTTAATGCATGATAGCCATATTAGCACTGTAAAGCTTCCTTGCAGTGGTTCTAGTTTTTTTTAAATACTTCTCCCAGGGAGAGCACGGTTGGCCAGCTTTGAGCGTGGTTGGCTTCACACTATTCTCTCCCTGACTATTACATTTCTGGTCCTACACAAGGCTTCTAGACACTCCACATTCCATTACTCTTTTATGGCCTTTACGACATTTATTACTACTTGATTTTATTGCATTTTTGCCTATAATGGCTATATCCCTTCTGTAGAATATAGACTTCAACAGAATGTAAACTTTGTCTTCTTCAGTATAATCACCTTTTCTTAGACTTTTACTCACAAACTTCATTTGATACTTTTTAATTGAGAAACACACACACACACACACACACACACACGGATTTTTTTCTGTTTAGTCTTAGATTGCTTTTCTAGTTTTGTCTCCCCAGCCCACTCACTTCCCACTCACTTCTAATTATACTCTCTCTGTGGTTTTCTTCAGAAGAATATTTCCTTTCTTCATGAAATTAAGATATTTTGGCAAATTTTAAAAAATGCTTTATTGTGAATGAACTCTTCATTCAAGACATTTTCTATATAACACTGATATAATTTGAGTATATTTCTTTCCAGATTGCTGCACTTATATATTAGATTAAGACAACGTTTCTGTATTCTCTTGAGTTAATTGTTCCTTACTATCAAAAAACTTGTTTGTAGATTACTGTTCTTCAATTTATAAATGTATTCTAATAAATTCTGTACCATTTTATTTCCTTGTTTATCTGATCAGAAAGGCTGACTTAATTAGAAGCCTGGTGAATAAGCTATCTGTGTAAGATGTCATCCACACAGCTAGATTTCTGTGGCTTGTCTGAGAATTTTAATTGTATCTTTTAAAATGAACAGAATTGGAGGGGACTTTGTCATGACATCTTTAGCTGTCCCTTCAACCCATTCCCTCTTTCTCATATTGGTTATTCGGCAGTTGCTGGGGCTATGTTCCTTATAATTCGTAAGCCCAGCTCTGGCAAAGTATCAAGGCTCCAAAGAATCCCATTATCTTCTTTTTTTGTTTCTGTAAGTCAGCCTGATTTTAAATTTGGCAATTGTGGATTAACCTCTCTAACTAATTCCTGGCTATCCCTAAAACTGCATTTATATCTAGTTTTAATAAACAGAAAGTCTCCACTATCTATGTTTTTATTTATCTCTGCATTTTGCTCTTTTCTCACTGCTGAGCTCTGGTGCTTCCCTACAATTACTTGCTTAATGTCATTACCAGCAGACTTCAAACACTCTCTTCAGGAAACCAGATATACTTCCGTTTGTATTATTTATCTTCAACACCTAAAGGAAAGTAATGTGAGATACTCAAAACATAGTAAATAAACATCTTGAATATACATTAAATGACTGAGTGAGGAAGGAATAATTCAGCCTGTTTGATTATTTTTGGTCTTCTTACTTCATCCAGTCTCAACAAGATGTTTAAGGTTTAAGTTGGACAGAGAAATTTATTCAGTGGTTTATTTCTTTTCTAGTACATGTAAGACTCTATATTCAAACTCCCACGCTGCAATAAGAAGAAAAAGAATTGAAGGAAAGAGTTAACTGTGTCCAGAGTATGAAGCAAAGGTAGTAACTTGGCCCTTAGAATAGTCTTACAACCACATGACCAAACCTGAGCCATGTGTATTTTGATGCCTGTGATATTCTATGTAATATCAACCAAGGCAGAAATACAGAAAAATTATAAGTAAGAGGTGACTTATTAAGATGTGACTATTTAAGTCAGATTTATTATATTACCTTCTTAACTAAAATAATGCATATTCAGGGCACATTCCCCTGAGTCAGAGTTCACGTAGGAGCCAGAGGAGTTTGAAGCATTTCTGCAGGCTGTATTAAGGGAGCCACTTACTGCCTTCACTTCTCCATTGTCCTTATGGAAGGCATTTACAGAAGTGTGAGGTAGTCCCTGGTCTAGAATGAGGGCTCATCATAGTAGACAAGCTCATGAGGATTATTGCACCCTTAGATGCTCATCACAGGCCCCCAATGAGTTAGATGACTCTGAATGGAAAAAATAGACATACCATGTCAGCAAATGAGAAAGATGTGTCAAAAGTACCCAACTGCTTCACATTCTATGACACTTGCCACAATAAAAGAAAACATGACACAATTGCAAGTAGCCAATCAGAGACTTCATTCAGCAACAGCTGGTAATGGAAGAGTCATCTTCTATGTGTGCTAGTACTTTGAGAGCCATATAAACTGCATTGTCTTATGCTGCTTCATGGAAGTGTAGTATTTTCCTTTGGAAACTTTTTCCATGCACCTATGAGAAACTATACTAGGGAAAACTCAATAGAAGAATCATAGTGTTTTTCTGTCCCTAAAAAGGGTTGATAAAATGGTTTGTCCTGTTTAAAAAAAACAAGTTATAGATAGTTACTCAGATGCTGCTGTTCAATTTAATTATTCATGTGCTTAGGTCTAATTTATAGCATTGCATAAAGTATTGCAAGGTTGGAAGATGTCTGCTGCCTGTATGTGTCACCTGTCTTTCAAACTGAGGATTACCAACAGCTCTGTGCTCATTAGAATTTTCTTAACAGCAGTGACTTTTGTAGTGCTCTTACATGTGCTTGTTGCAACTTACTCAGTTTAAGGCATTTAATCCAAGACCACATTTTATGTGAAACTTCTCTCCCATTGTAAGAACGTAATAGTGTATTATAAGGACAGATTACAAAATTTTTAAGTTTTAGATTTAAGTTAACATCAGAAAACTGATTTTAAAGCAATATTTCTCAACTTTCCTAATGCTGTCACCCTTTAATAAAGTTCTTCATGTTGTGGTGAGCTCCAACCATAAAATTATTTTTGTTATGAATAGTAATATAAATATATGATATGCAGGATATATGATATGTAACCCCTGTGAAAGTGTAGTTCCACCCACAATTTGGTCACATACCACAGGTTGAAAAATATTTAAAAAACGCACTAAATAACTTCAATGGCTACAGTCCATAGGCCTGAGGACACAAGATATTGATGACTGAACAATTTAATCATTCTAAGTTTACATTGTATTTTTACTTCTCACATAATAATGAGAGAATTTAGGTTTTAAAAACTCTTTAAAAGTCAGAAGATAAATACAAATCTTAGTGATTACCTCCTATACTGAAGGCTTGGCTTTGATGGATTTCTTTGCTTTATTCTCCTTACCAATCATGGGTTGTCACTATTTAACTTGATTTGTTACAGAGCTACTTAATGTGATTAACAAGTGATCTTTCCTCTAGGCAGAAACTAAATCATGTATTTAGCAATATGATGGAGACATTTCTGTCTGAAATGTCTGGCTATCCTAGAAGAACTACACATAACATATTTATTCAAACTGTCTTCTCAACAGAAAGAAAAAATGTTAGATTCTTGGAATGACAGAAACCTTCCTACTCTGAACCAAGACATCAGAAGTACAGGCAGGTTTTGGTGAAAAACAAATGCATTTGCTTTACAATAAGTTGAGGTTTTCTATAGGAACAGAACACACACACACACACACACACACACACACACACACACACACACACACACACACATCACACACTTTCTAGTAAATATAGGTTCCTTAGAATGGCATACAGGCTGTGGTTCAGCTAGTCCAACAATGACTCTCTATGAATAGAAGGTCCAAAAGTCCAGTGATCATTCAGTCCAAGAGGCTGGATGTTTTATCTAGTTTTCAGTATTCACCAGAATCCTGAATAAATAGGCTGTAATGCCAGTTAAGGAATGGACTTGCCAGAGAGAGGGAGATCAAGCAGGTAAAGAGAAGAAGCTTCCTTCTGCCTAGTCCTTTAAATAGGCTGCTCACAGAAGGTGTGGGCCAGGTTAGAAGTGGATTTGGATTAAACATGGGTCTTCCCACTACAAATGATTTAATTAAAAAAAAATCCCTGTCATATGTTTCATCATCTTGGGTTTAGTTAGTTCCAGATATAGTGTGTTGACAACAAGCATAGCATCGTAGTTAGAATCTTTGAACCCAGGAATTCTCGTCTCAGAAGATCCCCACTTTTTCTTCTGATTAGTGTTCAGGCCACACATGGTAGTTTCAGCATTTTAAGATAGTGTCCAAGTTCTCAAGGCAAATGCGTCCTCTTGTTTTCTCTCATTCCTTAGTAGAATAAGGTTGGCTTTAAAATAATTTCTTGATTCCAGTGAATAGCACCAAACCAATGATCATCTGGATGTCCCTGTCAGCAGTAGGTAACAAAACAAAACAAACAAACCCAAGAATCTGGGGAAGGAAGGGAGTGGCAAGATTGATAAGGATGGGACAGAGATAAGAGAGTGTATAGGACAGTTAATATAGACTATTACACTATATAGATTTATAAATTATCAAAGATTGTGCAATTAAAAAATGAAAGAGTATCGTGTAGTATTTCTGCATTTTATATTTTACAATCAAAGCCATTCAATACAACAATGTTCCTACATAGTCCCCATTCAGATAGAACCATGCCAAATTTGGAGTACCACCTTTGCAGTGGTTGACATGGACATAAATGAAATGTCAAATAAAATACAGCAAATTCACTATATCCCATTTTTCTTGAGTTATAGGAAATGATATCTAATAAAAGGTTATATGTATACATTTATGTAAAAGCATATATATATATATCATACTTACTCAATACTTACTCCTTCCCCATTGCATTTTGGTGTCTGCCTTTCTTTCCCTTTGATTTCTTTTTTCCTACCCAGTCCCACAGCGGTTTCACCATTAAAGTAAATGACACCTCCTCCTATCATGATTATCAGCAGTTACTAGCTCTTTAGGAGTGAGTTCTCAGGGTACCTTCTCTAGCCATGGTGGTAAGTTGGAAGGCTCAGTGTTGTGCATATATCCACAGCTATTGTGTGTTTATGATTGTAATTCCAATATTAAAACTGGAAAGAAGAGTGCCATGACATTTTCTTCATCCTCCGATCATATAGATCTCAGTGAGGAGATAGACACAGACGTCCAGTTTAATACTGAATGCTCATCAGTTAGTTACTTTCAGCAAATGTGAGTCTCTATAATGCTCATCTCTCCTTACACACAGGAGATTCTCTTCCCCAGGCTAAGTGAGACACCAGTCTATGAATATAAATATTTAGACAGCCATTTGATAACATGTTAAGTTGAGGAAATAATGCCAGTAAATTTCCCCTCTTGAGTCCTTCTGTTCTCCAGTCAAAAGTTTTTGGTCAGAAAACAAATTGATTCTTTTGGTTCTTGTTTTATTGACTTTCTGTAAGAAGTGTGGCCCTAATCCCAGTTTCATGCATCAGGTGTTGGAGAGGGTTTAGATTTATGTTCTATGATAGTAAGAGTAAAGAAGCATGGAAAGATTCACCTTTACAGATTTTAAAACAGGTTAAATGCCTATTGTTGAGATCTCTGCAGCAAGTATTCTCCCTTCCCCCTTATTTTTCATTTTTGTTAGTCTTGAGCAGATGGCACAGAATGTGTGAGAGCTCAACCTGCAGACAACAGCAACTTTTTTCCTGATCAGCAAAACAACATTCATTCCTTAGAGAGAGAATTAACTTTTGAATTCTTATAGAAACACTCATCTCTTAAAGAGACAGCTGTCAAAATACATCTCTAAATTTACTTAATGTTTCCTTTTCATTCTGCCATTCTAAAAGTTACAAATAAATTAATTAAAAACCCTAATATTCTACAATTGTTTACTGAACAGCTATCATGTGCATAGAGTTTACTAATGTGTGTGTGTGTGTGTGTGTGTGTGTGTGTGTATGTCTGTGTGTGTGCAGCCATGTCTGTGTGCGATAAGATTGTATGTATCTAGGAGTGAGTGGATGACTGAAGGATGGAGGGAGGGACACACACACATATGATCCATAGAAACAGCACCAGACACTATTCTAGTTTCATGGTTGAAGGACTGACTTCTTTAATGTCCATGTGCTCATATGATTTCAAACATGTATTTGTTTTCCCATGATAGACATCAGGAAAGGAACATCAATTGGGACTTGTTTTAAAGACATATTTCACCAGGAAAGTAAGATATTTAGTCTACACACAAAATTATTATGTTATTTAATAGGCATTTAAATAGTGAGTTTCATGTTGGCCAAATACTCCTGAGCATGGGGACTGCCCTGGAGTGTGATATAGTCAGTGATACTCCATTAGAGAAAACTGATTTTCCTTTTGCCAGTGGATATCAATTGGAAGTAGCTTCCCTTGGTTAGGGGTGGGACTTTGTTTCTGCTTCTCCTTTTCTGTGCTTGAACTCCCTCTGGCTTGAACTCATGAGGGCCTATGTGTGCTGCCACATGCTCTGTAAATTCACATGTATATCAGTCCTGTGGAATTTGGTATCCTCCATGACCTCTGGCTCTTACAATCTTGCCAACATCATCTGATCACCACAAACCTCAATAGCACAGGATTGACAAAGACATCCCATTTAAAATAAATGCTTCAAAATTTTTCAATAAATTACAAATTGGACAGTGATGGCATGACTAAAACAAACATTGGAATAAATACAAATATAAATAATTTCATTGTAGAAAAAATTTACTTTAAATAAAGACAAACATTTTATGAAAAAAGGCAGCAGATGAAAAAATGACATTAAAAGGAAAGCAAACTACTAAAATTTAACATAAAGTTACATTAATAAAATGAATCTTGTGTTGATATAAACCAACAATGCAAAATTTGATCACAGGACAACAGATCTATTAAAATGTAGATTCTGGAATAGCTGTGGGAATTTAATACAAAACAATCTTGAATTTTGTCTTTCAGACAGAAACATATAGGCTTGCTTAATAAATGTACTAAGTATTGGTTTGCTGTATATTGCTTTTATTATGTTTAGGTATGTGCCTTGTATCCCTGATTTTTTCAAAACTTTTAACATGAAGGGATGTTGTATTTTATCAAAGGATTATTCAACCAATGAGATGATCATTTGGTTATTTTCTTCATGTTTGTTTATATAGTGGGTTACATTGATGGGTTTCTGTAAATTGAACCATCCCTGCATCCCTGGGATGAAGCCTACTTGATCATGGTGAATGATCATTTTGTTCTGTTCTTGGATTCGGTTTGCAAGAATTTTATTGAGTATTTTTACGTAGATATTCATAAGGGAATTTGGTCTGATCTCTTTCTTTGTTAAGTCTTTGTGTGTGGCTTAGGTATCAGGGTAACTCTGGCTTCATAGAATGAATTAGATAGTGTTCCTTCTTTTTCTATTTTGCGGAATAGTTTGAGAAATATTGGTATTAGGTCTTCTTTGAAGGTCTGATAGATTTCTGTACTAAAACCATCTGGCTCTGGGAATGTTTTGGTTGGGAGACTTTTATAATTGCTTCTAGTTCCTTAGAGATTATGGGACTGTTTAGATGGTTTATCTGATCCCGATTTAATTTTGATACCTGGTATTTGTCTAGAAAATCATCCATTTCATGTATATTTTCCATTTTGCTTGAGTATAGGCTTTTGTAGTAGGATGTGATGATATCTTAAATTTCCTCAGTTTCTGTTGTTATGTCTTCCTTTTCATTTTTGATTTTGTTAATTTGGATACTTCCTCTATACAGTTAGTGTGGCTAAGTGTTTGCCTAAACATAATCAAATCAATATACAGCAAACCAAAGACATCATCAAATTAAATGGAGAGAAACTTGAAGTAATCCCACTAAAATCAGGGGAAAAGGCTGCCCACTTTCTCTTTATCTATTGAATATAGTAGTCAATGTTATAGCCAGAGCAATTAGATAACAAAAGGAGAGCAAAGTGATACTGATTGGAAAGGAAGAAGTAAGGATATCTCTATTTGCAGATGGTATGATAGTATACATAAGCAACCCCAAAATTACATCAGAGAACTCCTACAGTGGATAAACAACTTCAACAAATTGACTGAATATAAAATTAACTGAAACAATCAGTAGCTTTCCTCTTTTCCAAGGATAAGTGGGCTAAAAAAGAATGTAGGGAAATGACGCCCTTCACAATAGTCACAAATAATATAAAATATCTTGGTGTGACTGTAACCAAGTAAATAAAAGATCTGTATGACAAGAACTTCAAGTCTATGAAGAAATAAACCTAAGAAGACCTCAGAAGATGGAAAGATCTCCTATGTTCATGAATCAGCAGGATTAACATAGTAAAAATGGCCATCTTGCCAAAAGCAATCTACAGATTCAATGCCATCCCCATCAAAATTCCAACTTAATTCTTTACAGAGATAGAAAGAAAAATTCTCAAATTTATCTGGAATAGCAAAAAACCCAGGATAGCAAATACTATTCTTAACAAAAAGAGAACTTCTGGGGGAATTGCCATTACTGACCTCAAGATGTAATACAGAGCAATAGTGATAAAAACTGCATGGTATTGATACAGTGACAGACAGATAAATCAATGAAGTAGAATTGAAGACCCAGAAATGAACCCACACATCTATGGATACCTGATGTTTGATAAAGGAGCTAAAACCATCCAGTGGAAAAAAGACAGCATTTTCAACAAATGGTGCTGGTTCAACTGGTGGTGAGTATGTAGAAGAATGCATATTGATCCATTCTTATCTCCCTGAACAAAGCTCAAGTCCAAGTGGATCAAGGACCTCCACATAAAACCAGATACACCGAATCTATTAGAAGAGAAAGAGGAAAAGAGCCTCGAACACATCAGCACAGGAGAAAGTTTCCTGAACAGAACATCAGTGGCTCAGGCTCTAAGATCAACTATTGACAAATATGATCTCATAAAATTGAAGAGCTTCTGTAAGGCAAAGGACACAAGGGATACCTTACATATTGGAAAAAGAGCTTTACCAACCCTCCATCCGATAGAGGGCTAATATCCAAAATATACAAAGAACTCAAGAAGTTAGGGTCCAGAGAACCAAATAACCCTATTAAAAATGGGGTGCAGAATTAGACAAAGACTTCTCAACTGAGGAATCTCAAATGGCCAAGAAGCACTGAAAGAAATGTTCAACATCCTTAGTCATCAGAGAAATACAAATCAAAACAACACTGACAATCCACCTCACACCAATCATAATGGCTAAGATTAAAAACTCAGGTGACAGCAGATGCTGTTGAGGATGTGGAGAAAGAGAAGCACTCCTCCATTTCTGGTGGGATTGCAAGCTGATAAAAACACTTTCAAAACCAATTGGTGGTTCCTCAGAAAATTGGAAATAGTTCTACCTGAATACCCAGCTATACCTTTCATGGGCATATACCCAAAAGATGCGCCAACATATAACAAGGACACATGCTCCATAATGTATAGCAACTTTTTTTTATAATAGTCAGAAGCAGGAAACCATACAGATGTCCCTCAATGAAAGAATGGATAAGAAAACATGATATATTTACACAGTGGAGTACTACTTAAGTACTAAATACAATGATTTAATAAAATTAACAAGCAAATAGATGGAACTAGAAAATATCATCCTTTGTGAGGTAACCCAGACATATAAAAACACACATGGTATGTACTCACTGATAAGTGGAATATTAGCTCAAAAGCTCAGAATACCCACGGTACATCTCACAGATTACATGAAGCTTAACAAGTAGGAAAACCGAAGTGTGGATGCTTCAATCCTACTTAGAAGGAGGAACAAAATAAGAATGGGAGATAGAGGGACCTGGGAGGGAAAGAGTCGGGGGAGGTAAAAAGTGGGGGCAGGATCAGGTTTGGGAAGAGAGAAACGTATAGAGGGTCAGGAAAATGAATATATATATATATATACACACACACACACACACACACACACACACACACACACACACACACACAATCTATCTCTATCTCTATCTCTATCTCTATCTCTATATCTCTATCTATCTATCTATCTATCTATCTATCTATCTATCTATCTATCTATATGTAGCAGTGTGGAGTGAGGAACTGGGGGGTAGCCACTAGAAAGTCCCAGATGCCAGAGGAGCAACACGTTCCCAGGACCCAACATGGACGACATTAGCCGAAATACCCAACAAAGGGGAGAAAGAACCTGTAGAGATCACCTCCAGTAGATAGGCACAGCCCCCAGTTGAGGGATGGGGCCATCTACCATCTTAAAAATTTTAATCCAGAATTGTTTTTGTCTAAAGGCAATTCAGGGATAAAAAAATTGGAGCATAGACTGAAGCAAAAACCTTCCAGAGACTTCCCTACCTAGGGATCCATCCAGTCTACAGACACCAAACCATGACACCATTGCTGATGCCAAGAAGCACTTGTTGACATGATCTTGGTATGGCTGTCCCCTGGGAGGCTCTGCCAAAACCTGACTAATACAGATGCAGATACTGACAGCCAACCATTGTACTGAGCCTGAGAACCTCATTGGAGGAGTTAGGGAAAGGAATGAAGGAGCAGAAGGGGATCACAACCCCATAAGAAGAACAACAATATCAAGAAACCAGACCTCCCAGAGCTCCCAGGGAATAAAGCACCAACCAGAGTATACATGGAGGGATTCATGGCTCCAAATACATATGTAACAGAGGATTGTCTTAACTGGCATCAATGGGAGGTTAGTCCCTTGGTCCTATGGAGGCTTGAGGTTCCAGCATAGGGGGATGGTAGAGGGGTGAGATGGGAGTGGGTGGGTGTGTGGGCAAGCACCCTCATAAGAAGCATGAAGAAAGGGGAATGGCATAGGGAGCTTGTGGAGGGAAATCCAGGAAGGGGGACAACATTTGAAATGTAAATAAATAAAAACCAATAAAAAAGAAATGCACTAACATTTTGCACTTCCCATGGAAAACATTATACTTAATACCTAATTCTAAAATGTAACAGCATATTTTACTGAAATCATTTGGAAATCACAAGATAGGATCAACTGATTCCATAAAGAAATTGGTTCAAATTGTTGAGATAATTAGTAAAAGAGTAAATGGCCAATATGTGTAGAATCCTTACTTTATCAAGTAGTCTAAAATAATTCATATCAACAGTACCTGAAAAATATGAAGTAATGAACAACTTCTGAAAACTATGCACATGTATACAGTTATACTCTGGATGTTCATGACCTGAAATTGTGTGTGTTGAAACATCCATTTCTATGGCGAAGGGATGGGGAGGTGGGAATTCATGGATGGAATTAGGTCCTGAGGTGAAGCTCAAAGATGTTGTTATATAAAAAGTTTGAGGGAGATCTCTCATCAACTGTTATTATAAAACACAGAATGAGGGCTCTCTGAGTCAAAAAGGAAGCATAGATCAAACATCAGTAAGATGTACGATTCCAGTGTGTATAAGCTAGTCAGTGATGATATTTCATGTAGTGGCTGAATATACTCAGTACTGTGCATATCAACTAAATAGAGACACACTCTCTGGAAAGCATGGGTATGTGTCATGTGAAAGTGACATTTGGGATAAAGAGTAGCTGATATAGGCTGAGTGAAGAAGAGAAAATGCATAATAGATGAGAAATGAACTAATAGAACATATTCAAGATATGTAATATTATTTGGATATGTTTATAAAAAAGCATAGATCTTTTAAATATTACATAAACACAAATTATCTTGACCTGTAATCTCCAAAAGTTTAACAAATTATGTTTGAAGGCAAAGAAGATTGTGGATGTTATAATTCTGGGAGATTCACAGTTTTTCATGGTCCTGACTTGAGTTTGTTGACCTTCTGTAAATAATTCCTATATTTAGAGAATTGTCCTCTAAGAGAGTATTTCTATTCATTGATGGTCAAGTCATTGATGGTTTGAGTTTCTTATAATCTACAAACTGGAATAAATATCAGAATTCCTTTTTAAGGATTAAATCATGTAACATAAAAGCCCCTGGACCAAGGCTTTACAGCATAAGAGCTGAGTAATTAACAAGATTCACTGAAAACGGCCTTACAATAGAGGTTGCTGCTACAATGTTACAGTACAAAAGGCATGTGCCAGTACAGGCCGACTTTAATAGAGGTTTAACCTCACCACCAGAGGTAGTTGAAAAGAAATGTTATTAGGATACAGGTGAAGTGGACCAATTTAGAAATATTTCTGTGAGATGATTCTGATTGTCATTGTTCTCAATCCAGTCCACTAGCAAACATCAACAAATGAGCTGCTGTAATCCACTCAGCAGAACCACACATGAATCAGCAAGGGCAGTTCAATCCAGAAGAAACTACAAAGCTCATTAACTGACCAAATCTGCAGGAGCAGCAAGAAGCCACAGACCTCACAAGAAGTTGTTTGGTGAGTTTCTCTCTATGAGGTCACCACAAGTGAAGCTCAGCAATGCAATGTACATGTATATCCTCTGCAAAAGACTAATGAGGTGGGGCAAAGCAAACCAATGTTCAACCTCCCACTGTCTGTAGGGTCATACTCATATCCTTCTGGGCATCTTGTGTCCTTTGACATGTTTGCTATAGCAAACATCCTTATAACCTAACAGAGTTTCCAAAGAAACCAAAAATTTCCATTTCATGCCAGTGTCTGATACAGTCTATCAAGCCAACGTAAACCTTGGCTTTTGTGGTACATGAATGAGTATTACAGTGCCTTAGGGGCATAGAAAGTAGCGACAAAAGGATGTGTCTGGTTTTTTTTTTTTTTTTTTTTTCTTTCAAATTATCGCCAATAGAAAGCCAGTTATCACCGAGGAGCATATAAATTTAGGTCTGTAAGAGAAGCATGTGCATGGGATGTTGATACTAAGAAGATACTTTGTCATTCCCGACCGACATGGCAGAGCTCTTGGATCTGGGAATAGTGTAGGTGTGTAGATAAATGAAATGGACAGAATGTTTTGTTCTTTATTTTCATTCTTTTCCTACTGCATTTTACCCAATCCTGGGGTGTACAAATGATACATTATGATTAGTACAGGGAAGAGGGTGAGAGGGAGCACATCACTTTGAACTCATTTTCAGACTTGGTGATGGATAGTGTCTGTGTTGTGGGTCCTAAAGTTTCTACGTTTGATGCAAATGCTTGTGTGTAAATGCTTTACCAACCAATCCATCCCCACAGTCCAAAGAGCTGTTTTAAAATAAATTTCATCATCATATTTATTCTAGGTAAATATTTGGTTTGTATAACAATTTTATATACATTGGGTTGGGTAGGAATGTCTTAGGCAAAAAGTGATCACAAGTGGCAAACATCTCAGAAATCCTGGCTGCACAGACCAGCTGAGCAATGGACTCCAAGGACTCCAATTTTTTCCAAGAATGCCATGTTGTTTGAATTGAAAGGCTAATGTCATGAAGCCAGCTAGTTAGAAATTTCCTACAGATCCCCTTGCAGTTAACTCAATATATTCATAGTCCCTGGCTTTCCCTCCTGTCAAATTGTGACTCTGCTTCTGGACTGGGAAAGAGAAACAAAGAAACCAGGAACATTTCCTACTGGTATAAGCAAATTGTAAATAAATCTTAATTCATTTTTATGCTTTATAAATCCATATTTTATTATTTTACAAAATATTTCAGGAATACAAAATAATATGTGGAAAGATAGTTTAATCAATAGAAGAATAGAAATATTTGATTATGGTATCTAGAATAAGTACCACTCCAAAGGAGTTGAAGTCTTACTCTTTAGAACATATGAGGTTGCCTTACACGTCAGAGTGGATTTTGCAGGGCTGACTGAGGATCATGGAACGGCAATTTTTTTCGGGGTTATCTGGAACTGCCCCATGTAACCCCAAGGGAAGTCAGAAGCAGATGTGAAGACAATAGTGAAGTAAATGGAGATGCAGGGGCTTTGAAGGTGGTGCAGGGGATCTTAAGTGAATGAAATCAAATAGATTCTACAAGCTTGGAAAGGTAAGAGCTTGATTCTTAGAACTCGTGAAAGTAAAGTGTGTATTCTGTAGTAGGTGGATGTAATGTTCTGTGGGGCAAAGTCCAGTTGGGCTTAGCATGCTATTTATAGTTCATGCTTCTTTCTTAATTTTATCTCAGATGTCTGTCCATTGTTCACCCTGCTGTGTTAAAGTTCTTTGCTTTACCTCACTTGAGTCTGTACTTTAGGGTTATTATTATTTGCAGTTGGAATTGTGTCAGCATATAAGAAATATTGAAGGACCAACCTCAGCATTACATAGTGACCTATGTTTCCTTGACTAGTTTTGATTTAAAATTAATTTAGATATAATTTAAAATAATTGTATCTACATTCATTTGTATTCTATTTACAGGAAACATCTTACCTCTTCACATCTAGTTCTTAGAGGTGAGGAAATATCTTGTGGGCCTTAGACATTTAATCCTTCCCAACATTCTCATGTGTTTTAACTGTAAATTAAATAAATTTGATTTCAAGTTAATTATTGATATAACCATCAATATTACAACAGAGGTTTTATGAATTATTTTCCAGTCTTTCTATAGTGGTTTTATTCTGCCCTTGCTCACAGTCTTCCTTTGGTTAAATGGTTTCTCTATTGGTCTACGTTGGTTTTTTCACTTACAAAAAATATTTCTTGACTACAAGAATATGTTTTGAAATAATGGTTCTATAACATGGAATAAATTTAGTTTCACTTGCCAATTTCTGTTCTTTATTTTTTGAGATTATGGGGAAATTAGGCAATATTTTTGTGAACCCAGGTGCAGGCAATGATGTTGTGTACATTATATATTGTTATATGACAGAGGACCTATCCTAGTGAATGTCGTATCGTTCCACAGCTCCAGGTGCAGTCCTGTAATGTGGTCCTGCACAGGGCAGAGTAAATACAGAAGTCTGAAAAAATGATGAAAATCCATACTTTTCTAATGAAAGGAACCAAAAAATTAGAAACTTTAAGACTGAAGATACAATACACAATTTAGCAGCTTCACTTGACTAGATTTCCTTACACAGCCAAGGGAAAACAAGCCTGTAGTGAGGAAATGTCAGAATATAGAATAAAAATATGTTTTAGAAAGTATCTTTTATGTTAGCAAAGGACACAGAAGGGCACCATCAAACTCTTAGAAATTCAGCTGCCCAATAATCATAAAAGAAATAGAATTTGAACTGTGGTTGTAAGAGTGACATTATTTAATAAAAATATCATGTGCAATATGAGAATGCCATTTAAAAGGAAATTTATTTAAAAGAAAATAATAGTTCTAATCTTATATATATACCAAGTTCTGTTTTGTGTGTGTGTGTGTGTGTGTGTGTGTGTGTGTGTGTGTGTGTGTGTTTGTATGTGTGTGTTATATGTCTATTTCTTTTATTTGTCCATTTTATCTAGAAGTCCATTTATGATTACATGTAAATCCTCATATGAGCATGTGGTATATGCTGCATGCTGCTCTATAGTCTTTGTCAACTCAGAGTATTTTTCTTAAAAATATAATATCTTTTATCCTTTGACCATGTCATACACATAAGCAATTCATCTTGATAATATATAAACCCAACCCCTCCCCCACCATCTCTGGAGCAACCAACATGTCCCCTTCCCCTTTATATATTGCTTTTTGTTTTGTTAATAAGTTTCAGAATCCAATAGTGCTGACTCATGGAGTATTGACTGGCCTTGTTGATTTGATCTTTCTTTTGCTGGTCACCACAGATGCAGAGATTCTAGACGTCAGCATCTAACGACATTCCTCCACACATTCTAGCTCTTGAATTCTTTGTACTCCTATCCTGGAATATTTCCTGAACCTGAGTTTTGGGTCATAGTGGGATAGATTAAATAGGAGTTTCTGCATTAATTGCTGACATCGAAGAGAGAAGCTTTTATGGTCAAGGTTGAGGGCAGCACTAACTATGGGTATAATCATAAGCATTTTGAAGGCAGTTTGATAGGTCATTTTGCAACACAGTGTTAGGTCCACCCCGGGCCTGTTACTTCTCAAGTCATGAGCTTTCAAACAGATTTACAGTATCAGACAATAATTCTTTCCTGAGATCAGGCTTCATGTCCAATTCAAAAGCAGTTGGTTACACCCATTACCTTCATGACATTATTGCAGCAGATCTTACTGGGAAGTAAGTGTTGTACATTGCATGTTATATGAAAGGTTCCAATCCTTTTTGAAAAAAATGACCTGCCTAACACCTTCTGACTCTGTAAATATTGGTCAGCAGGGACAAATTCTCAGGTTGTTTCCAGTTTAATTTCTCTATATTCTGTAACAGAGTGTGTGTATCTTCAGTCACAGGGTCTTACTGCATGGTTCTGCTGGGTAACCAAGAGCAATGGCAATGGTGTGTGTTGTCTAGGAGCATGTGTGAGGTCTCTGAGTCATGTAGGAAGGTTTATCACACTGAGATTTTCATTTAAGAGCTCATGACTTCTGGAGTAATCATTGCCCACCCCTGCAGGATATCTGTGTTCAAAATGTCTTTTGTAATTTGAATTCATATTTTCTAGTTAGCTTATAAATTAGTGATTTTCTACAATATTTTATCATACATCCCTAGTTTTGCTTATCTCCCACTCCCCTCTCCCCTTACCTCTACCTCCATACCTGCTTAAACCTTTAACTCCACACTTTATCTGTATGTTACGTGTTTTGTCTTCTGCATTATTTCTTCTATTGAAGAAAATTGAAGAACGGACAGGTATTATTAGATACGTTACTTTTATTCTTCCATCTATCCAAACTATAATTTTCATGCCCCTCTACTTAAGCTCTTTGTCATATACATTAGAGCTCTTTCCACATGATGGACACAATTCATTCGTTTCCCCTGACTGTGAGTTCTGCATGACGTCTTTCAGTTAATATAAAGCTATTACATTTGAAAATCAATATTTAGCTCTTCAGAACCTTGGCTTCAAAGAGTTACTATATGCTTCTTATTATGTGATTCCATGTCTTTCCTTCAGTGGGAAAATAACATACATGAACCTTTTATTTCTGGAAATAAAAAGGGAAAGAGGAACTTGGGGTACAGAGGTTTCCTGTTAACTCCAGTCTAGAATAACCATCCCTAAGTGATTCTTAGTGAAGACAAAAAAAATTGCTTAAATAAACTCATCTTTTTAATAGTTTGCTATACAACAGAAATTGTAAAACTATATATGCATGTTTGTAAAATTATAGAACATATTTATGAAACCCTACAACACATGCCCAGCAGCTCAGCAGCTGTTGTTTGTGTTTTCTTAAATGAAATCTCAGGGATATCTCCAAATCATTTGCTTACCATTCATTGTCACATTGAGAATGAATTTGAAATGAAGTTTTCTCTTTTCTTTTCTGTAAATGCAGGGGCAATATATATACATATACATATGCATGCGCTTATGCATATACACCGATCTGTCTGTCTATCTATCTATCTATCTATCTATCTATCTATCTATCTATCTATCTATCTATCATCTATCCATCCATCTATCATCACTGTCATATATATATATATATATAAGTATATATACATATATATGTATGTATATATGTATTTATGTATACACACACATATAATTCTTCATTAACTCAAATGAATTATAGTTTCCCTTTTTGATTTGTACAATTCTTGGTATACACTATTAACTTCATTTAAATTTCTGTTCCTCTGAGTGGAGTGAATCATAGATAAAAGTCACTATCTTTTTTACTTGTTACACAACACTAAGAAGAATATTCTAATATTATTGTTTAACATATGAGGAAACTTATATCTCATATGTTATGTAATTTCCTCAATAGCACACAACTGGAAACAGCATAACTAAAATATGACTCTAAGCAGTGTAGTTCAGAGAGCTCTCTCTGTGAATCTGTTGAGTGTCTTGCTTGGTCTTGTGAATCTATGGAATGTCACCTTGGTCTTGGCAATCACTGTTCTATCATCACACCATAGTGAACAGCTGAGGTGTTGAAAGATTTGCTTGAGCCAAGGTACCACATGCACTATCAAAAGAAGAGGAGCTTTCCTCCAAGCTATATATCTTCTAAGTAGTCTTGGAGTGCATCTGTTTAATAGGAAACACTTTTTCAAAGGTCTCACTGATAGGTGGGAGCAACAGAAAATATAAGTAAGACAGGACATAAGGGTCACAAAGCAGGAAGTAGCCATTGTGATCCTTTTGCTGGTTCCAGTGCTGTCTGAATTTACCCTTCCATAGTCATGTTGATTAAAACTTGAAGGCTACCTCACAAAAATTTTTAATTTTCTATGATAAAATGTGAAAAGATGCTCCATGGTGTCAGTAATTGAGAAAATAAATTAGAATTACAATGAGGAAAAATTGGGCACATTCAAGTTATTGTGGTATGGGGGTGTCAATTTCTCCACTGATATGTTGTCCTTGATCCAGTAAATAATCTTGATGTATGCTGAGATAAGACATTTTAATTAAATTCAATGTGTCACATACCTCAAGATGATGTGAAAGAATGAGGGAGACTTCTTAAAAGGAAGAACTCAAGATAAGGTCAAAGAGATGGGCACAGGACCTGGAAACAGCTCAAATTCATTATATAACTATATGAAACCATCAAACAACAAAAATTATAATACAGATATTTTCATTTTAATCAGAATGGAGAAAATTATCATTGATAATGCAAATCTGTTCTCACAGACAGAGAAAAATGATAGCCTTCATGGAGTCATGAAGGAAGCTTAGTAAGATTCAGGCACTTATGGAGTTAGACTGAACTGGTGTAGAAATTCCTGTGGTTGTTTACACATAGCAAGTAATACACAGCCATATAAAGTTATACCCTTTGATGTTCAAAGCATTCCTTATTTGGGACAATTTCATCCAAAAGATGAAACCCTTTAAATAGGAAAATGGATGAGAATTTGTTTTATAATGGGTAGGAAGGAGACTAAGATGATCACTAAGATTTCCACCCTCTAAAATCGATATATTTGCCCTATGCAGTCCACTTCCTTGAGTGTGAGGAGGACCTGCAGGTATGGTCAGTTATTAGTCCTGTAATGAGGTCATGTCATTCTAAGTAAGAGATATTTTCAGATAATTAATATTCTACATCATTTTATTTTAAGTCAATTAATTTGAGATTATTTAAGGAGACCCTGATTTAATTAGGTAAGAGTTCACAACTGGTTCTTTCTGAAGAGAGAAAATTCTCTTACTAGTTTTGAAGAAGTAAGCTCCAAGTTGGTAAAATCCTTTTGGCAAAGCATATTGATGATGAACTGAAAGTCCTCCAGGAACTAACAGCAGCCAGTGGTGAAAAGAAAACAAGAAAAATAGGAGTCTCACTCCCAGAACCACAAGTAACTGAGACCAGTCAGTAGTCATTGGATGTAAACAGGTCGCTAGCTTCAGAAAACAGTATGGTTAACTGCAAATGGAAAATTGAAAATATTTTGTACTGAATAAAACTAGAACAGAGTTCTTCATTTTTCTAAGATGGGAAAAGTACAGTCTACCATTTTTTCTTAAACTGTAGAAACTAACAGAAACACTGTTGGAAAATGTACCAGCAAAGTCTATTGGTTGGGTTCCTGTGTAAATACAAAATTATACCATTTATCTTTATGCCACAACTACTCCCTGGGTCTAAGCCTTCATAATCTTTCCTATATGACCATAGAATGTCTCCTGGTTCTTCTAGTTTTTCCTGGTTAACTGTTTTACGTGCTTGGGTGGGATAGACAGTTGAAACGCTCTTTAATTGCTTTTCTCAGAGACCTTCAATGATTTCTCATTGTTTTGAAATAAAATGAAATATAAAGGGATCAGTAGACCCTGACTCATATATATTTTAATCCTACTTATTTCTTACTATTTATTGATCCAATTCTTACATATTGCTGTGTGACACCACCCATAGAGAGATGGGAACAAATGTCTATTCACTCAGTGTAATGACTGAGGACAGACCACAGTAGAGATGCCAACAAAATCCAGCCTTGTGATCCAAAGAGTTTTACTGGGGTTGCCAACAAGACTACGGTTGAGGGATTAGTTTTAGAAACCTACAAGACTCAATGGCAGCTGCATTAACAAAATCCCATCCTGACTTACTTGACAGTTCATAAAAACTGGAAACCTGACATGCCTTACAGGTATCTCAACAGGTTAGAGGGTGTCTCTTTTGGACAACTCAAGTAGTTTGAGTACTTTATAAGTAACTTCTGTGGTCTGTGAATGTCTCCCAGCACTCCTAACTGCTTATGTATGCTTTTATAGGGCGAAACCT
Source organism: Uromys caudimaculatus (assembly GCA_028551405.1). Lineage (NCBI taxonomy): Eukaryota > Metazoa > Chordata > Mammalia > Rodentia > Muridae > Uromys > Uromys caudimaculatus. The sequence continues at coordinate 3,237,303 of CM052712.1, read as the reverse complement.
ATTAAATTTTGTCAATTTCAAGAAATTCCTAAATATACGGACCTGTTTCCTTCCTCAATCTTAAGGAGCTTCCTTTTAGAAGAGGATAATTCATCTCCCTATACAATATACTGTGTCTTAATTAGCTTCCCTCCCAATATTTTATCTAGGGGGAAATAGCTGAAGAATCCTACTCTGTTTTTCTTTTTTTCCCCACTAACATTTTGTTATGAAAATACCATATGTACAGAAAAGTTGAAAGAATTATTGTTGCCAAAAGAAGTATATCTGCTGTTAGATTATTAGCACTTCTAAACATATCACACACTCATCATCTACGAATTTATTTTTTCATACATGTGTTTCCAAGTATTCACACAAAGAAGCAATTAACTATAAAGCATTTCGGCAGGATATTTTATTAGCATTAAGAATTATTTTGATGATAAGATCAACAGGTAAAGGCATTTGCTGTCAGAACTGTGACTATGATCCCTGGGACCAATGTAGTAGTAAGAGAGGACCAATTCACACATGTCGTCCTCAGGTCTTCATACCTCAAAGATCCATGTGGTCCCTGGCCATTCAATAAAAACTGTAGGATTTTGAAATAAAAATGTTTTGATAAAAAATCTACAAAAAAGAAAACAGTAAGTATGAATCTTAATGATTATATGATGCAAAAATCTCCTGAGACATAAAGTATTAGCTTTCCTAGAAGGATTTCTCATGCCTTTTCAAAGCCTTTAACCCCATTTCTCCAATAATAGTCATTTCTGATTTTCTACTACCTTGAATGATTATTTTATTTATTGGTTATTTTACTTATTTATGTTTCAAATGTTGTCCCACTTTCCATTTTCCCCTCTGCCAACCCCCTATCCCATTCTCCTCCATCTGCTTCTATGAAAGTGCTCCCCCATCCACCCACCCATTCCTGCCTCACCACCCTAGCATCCTTCTACAATGTGACATGGAGTCTCCACAGGACCAAGGGCCTCCCCTCCCATTGATGCTAGAGAAGGCTATCCTCTGTTACATATGCAGCTGGATTCAAGGGTCCCTCCATGTGTACTCTGTGGATGGAGGTTTCGTCCCTGGGAACTCTGGAGGGTCTGCTGCTTTGATGTTGCTCTTCCTATGGGATTGCAATGCCCTTCAGCTCCTTTAGTCATTCCCCTAGCTCACCACTGGGGCCCCTATGCTCAGTCTGATGGTTGGCTATATTTGTATTGGTCAGGGTCTGGCAGAGTCTCTCAGGGAACAGCCATACCAGGCTCCTGTCAGCAAGCACTTCTTGGCTTCAGCAATAGTATCTGGGTTTGGTGTCTGCAAATGGGATGGATCCCAAGGTGGGGCAGTCTCTGGATGGTCTTTCCGTTAGTTTCTGCTCTACTCTTTCTCCCTGCATTTCTTTTGGACAGGAACAATTCTGGGTTAAAATTTTTGTGATGGGTGACTAGCCTCAACCGTGGGCCACACCTATCCACTGGATATGGTCTCTACAGGTTCTATCTCCCATTTCTCGGGTACTTCAGCTAATGCATCCACGTCGGGTTCTGGGGATCTCTTGCTTCCCTGACAAGTAGGACTTTCTAGTGGCTACCCCCAGATCCCCATCCCTCAATGCTACATACCTCCATTCAATTTCCTGACCCTCTGTACTTCTCCCGTGTCTCTTCCCACACCTGATCCTGCCTCCCCCTTTTCTTCTCCCCCCCTTCTCCCTTACAAGTCATTTCCTCCCTCTACCTCCCATGATTATTTTGTTACCTCTTCTAAGTAGGACTGAAGTATCCATACTCTGTTCTTCCTTCTTCTTGAGCTTCATATGGTCTGTGAGTTTTATCATGGGTATTCTAAGATTATGGGTTAATATCCACTTATCAGTGAGTATATGCCATGTGTATTCTTTTGTGACTGGGTTACCTCACTCAGGATGATATATTCTAATTCCATCCTTTTGCCTGCAAATTTCATGAAGTCATTGATTTTAATAGGTGAGTAGTACTCCATTGTTTAAGTGCACCAAATTTTTTGTATCCATTTTTCTATTGAGGGACTACCGGGTTGTTTCCAGCTTCTGACTATTACAAATAAAGCTGCTATGAACATAGTGTAGCATGTGTCCTTGTTATATGGTGGAGCATCTTTTGGATATATACCTAGGAGTGGTATAGCTGAGTCCTCAGGTAGAACTATTTCCTATTTTCTGAGGAAGCACCAGACTGATTTCCAGAGTAGTTGTACCAGCTTGCAATCTCACCAGCAGTGGAGGAGTATTCTTCTTTCTCCATATCGTCAATCGCATCTGCTGTCACCTGATTTTTTGATTTTAGGCATTCTGACTGGTGTGAAGTGGAATCTCAGGGTCTTTTTGATTTGCATTTCCCTGATGACTAAGGATGTTGAACTTTTCTTTAGGTGCTCCTCTGCCATTCGAGATTCCTCAGTTGAGAAATCTTTGTTTAGCATTGTACCCCATTTTTAATAAGGTTTTTTGTTTCTCTGGAGTCTAACTTCTTGAGTTTTTGAAAATAGTGGATAGTAGTCCTGTATTGAATGTAAGGATGGTAAAGATCTTTTCCCAATCTGTAGGTTGCCATTTTGTCCTATTGTCAGTGTCCTTTGCCTTATAGAAGCTGTTCAGTTTTATGAGATCTCATTTGTCAATAGTTGATCTTAGATACTGAACCATTGGTGTTCTGTTCAAGAAATTTTCTCCTGTGCTGATGTGTTTGAGGCTCTTTCCCACTTTCTTTTCTATTAGATTCAGTATATCTGGTTTTATGTGGAGGTCCTTGATCCACTTGAACTTGAGTTTTGTACAAGGAGATAAGAATGGGTCAATTTGCATTCTTCTACATGCTGACCACCAGTTGAACCAGCACCATTCGTTGAAAATGCTGTCTTTTTTCCACTGGATAGTTTTGGCTTCTTTGTCAAAGATCAGGTTACTACAGGTGTATGGCTTTATTTCTGGGTTTTCAATTCTATTCCATTGATATATCTGTCTGTCTATGTACCAATATCAAGTGGTTTTTATCACCATTTCTCTGTATTACAGCTTGAAGTCACTAATGGTGATTTCCCCCAGAAGTTCTTTTATTGTTGTGAATAGTTTTCACTATCCTGGGTTTTTGTTATTCTAGATTAATTTGAAAATTGCTCTTTCAATCACCGTGAAGAATTGAGTTGGAGTTTTGATGGGGATTACATTTAATCTGTAGATTGCTTTTGGTTAGTTGGCCATTTTTACTATGTTAATCCTGCTAATACATGAACATGGGAGATCTTCCTTCAAGTATTATTTTTCTAGAACTTTAAATAAGTAGAATAATTTAGGAGAGGGTTTTGTTTATTTATTTTTTTAAGTTTCCTTTGAAAATAAATACCATGCTTGTGGTTTTGTCTACACTACTCATTGAACTGTGAACTCCAAGACAATAAGAAAAATTTGCTATTGATTTATCTTTTCCCTCATTGTCTCTAAAATAGTCTTGACACATAGGAAGCAATCGATTGTATTGGTTGAGTGATATACAAAGATTAGCAATACAAAGACAGTGTCTATTGATGAAAGTCAATTTCTTCTTAGGATTTAAAGAGTCTGTAGATTAGCAAAGAAGAAAGCAAGGATTCTTTCTCAAGCTTTACAGTTTTGGTGCCATGGATGTGTGGCCACACAGGCATTATTTGGGGGAATAAATCTGATAGGAATAATAATAGTCTGAAACTAAAATTACCTTACAACACAGGGGAAAAACTAGTGTCTAGTTTGTTTCCCAACTCAAACATTCAGGTGGACTTTGAAATTTTGTAGCTGTTCCTATTGAAATAGTTTTTAGTTGTGGCTTACAGAGCAGGAAAATAACTACATGAGTTAAATTCCCAGTGGATTTGTATTTTGACATGGGCATAGCCATGTGGAAAACTCCAAGGCTTCGGATCCATGAGACAATTGGCAGAGCTGTACTCATGTGCTTGGGCCAGGCTTAAGAGGTACAACAGTGCTGTTGATGGAGCATTGATCAGTGTGTGGAAAGTCTTTATCAGTAGCAGCTTCCTCTTCCTTGATCTTTACAGTTTGAGATTGCTTTCTACAGGTATGTCTTATCTAGACTCACCAACTCCTCCCCCTGTGCTTTGCCCAGTGTACCCTGGCAGCTGATCCTAGATTCACTGCCTGTGCCTGTCTTTTCTTCAGTCCCTTACTGTCCATAGCCAGCATTCCATGACCTAAGCCACACAGAATGCTACATGTGTCCTTGCCTCGGCATGGCTGCCCTCCCCACTGGATGCTGGCCTGCACATTTGCATACTTACAAGTGCACCTTCAGATGGTATAGGCATCCTGAACCTGCTTTTAAGATTTGATAATTCATTCTGCATCTGCAAAACCATATTTTATGTTAAACTGATTTGTGATTTTATTGGTTCATGTTTTATTTATATTTCAAAGGTCATATAGGGACACCTTTTAAATACAGAGGTTTTATGTGTGCCCTTGATTTACTAACTTAAATCTGTCTCTTTGCATGAACTTAGGGAAGAGAGAACATATGTGTTCCAACCACATGACTGATGATATGTTCCCATACCTAGCAAGGAAGGAGTATTTTTTCTCAGCACAAACAACTAAAAATGTTAAGAGATGTAGATATATTAACAAACTAATTTTAACAACACTTAGAATATCTGGCAGACATTCATAGTAAACATTTTAAAAGTCTATGAAATGATTGCAGTCCTCCCTTTCCCATTACACACTGTGTGCCACTCATATAGAGAAAACACATACGGCTTTTTAATTGTGTACTATTTCTGGAAATTGTTTTTAGAATATCTCCCCAGAATTCTTTGTGCTGTTAATGAGATTCTCATTTGAATATACTTTTAAAAGTTTCAGAACCTACACAGCTGTGTGATGAGGTACTACTAAAGTTTTGCTTCTGCCTATTTGTTCTCTGAGGATGATCAGAGTAAACTCCCCATGGAGTAAAGGCACAGTTTGGTGTGCATGAGTGATGATAGGCAGAGGCACGTGAGTTTCCTTTAGACTCTTCACAATCTTTGTTTTTCATTCTTCTTCATATATTACATATCCTCATCTCCTCCTAGTCCCTTCCCTGTTCCCCCAGATCCACTCTTCTTCTATTTCCCTTCAGAAAAAAGCAGGCCTTCCAGAGATATCAACCAAATAAAACAAAACAAGTTACAATAGAACTAGTCACAAACCTTCATATCAAGTTTAGATGAGGCAACCCAGTAGAAGGAAAAGGGTCCCAAAAGCAGGTAAAAAAGTCAGAGACAACTCCCACTTTCACTGTTATGAGTTCCATAAAAAGGCTGAAAACATCAATCCAGGACCTTTGAAAAAATTCCACCAGACCCCTCCACTGCTAGAAGAGAAAGGTCATGAAACTCGTTTCTGGAAGGCATAGGCTAATTACATTCCTCAGACCATAGGTGGGGGACCGACCATCTGGCCACTTGCCAGTAGGGAAGTTGCCCAGAGCTCGTAGATACCTTACTCAGGGCAGGAAAGACCAACTGTTAGCCACCTACAGATAAGGGGAGTCCTTGCTGCCTCATAAGGACCAATCAGTTTAAAAGTCATACTGTTCTGCCAATCACATTGTGCCTAGTGGCTGTTGCTCTGAAAACTGTATAAAGACTTGCCAAATGGACCGCTTGTGGTTGCAACCTCTCCTTTTGGAGAGGGAGGACCCCAACGCCTTGGAACAATAAATTCTTCTTGATGTTGCATCGATCCTGAGGTGTTCACTGAGGGAGGAGGGTGTCTTCGGTAAGCTAAGGCTCATCAGAGTCTTACAATGCCAACCTACTCAACCATATATAAATGTGTGTGTGTGTGTGTGTGTGTGTGCGCACGCGCGCACATAAGACCTCTTGAGGACCTATATAGGCTCCCTGATTGTTGCTTCCATCTCTGTTAGCCCCCATGAGCTCTGGTTACTTGATTCTGTGGACCCTGTTCTTGTGGTGTCCTTGAAAGCTCTGGATTCTATAATCCTTCCTTCCCCTCTTCCACACTTGATACTTTCAAAAGTGTTAAGTCCTGAAAGATAGTTTGAAAATACTTTTTAACTAAATATGAAAAGTGTCTAAGGAATTGTTTATAAAAATAAACTTTAGACTAAACCAATTTAAATAAGCAAAGAAAAAGTTATAATTGGCCGGTCTTCAGAAACAGAGAAGATTTGGGAAGCTTGTGCTTATATTGTGAACTGAAAAGCATTTGTGAGAAGAATAGAAAGAAAGAAAGAAAGAGAGAGAGAGAGAGAGAGAGAGAGAGAGAGAGAGAGAGAGAGAGAGAGAGAAAGAAAGAAAGAAAGAAAGAAAGAAAGAAAGAAAGAAAGAAAGAAAGAAAGAAAGAAAGAAAGAAAGAAAGAAAGAAAGAAAGAAAGAAAGAAAGTGAAGGTCAGGAAAGAGAGGAGTCAGGGCCAAAGAAGCCAGATTGGCTCCAGGTTGTCTTTGCTTTATTTTAACGTGCTTTGAAGAACTGTCATCCTGTTCTTTATTGAAATGTCACTGCTTGAGTTAGTTGAGTCTTAGATCCTCATTGCAGGTGCAAATCTCTAGGTCAGGTTTAACTTTAAGTACCACAACAACTAGGCTGCTGTACATTACAATAATACTTGGCTATGTGAGAAGCGAGGTCCTCTTAACAGCTCAGTTTTATTTACTAGGGATTATGTTTGAGGTTCAAAAATACAGTGGTGCCACATGGTACTAAATGTATTCTTTTCTTCTTTGACAATATGATTAGGGTGATACTTTAAACTATTAATGATATTTTCTCATTTACTTTGTGGTTTGTGGACTTATAAATCTGGTTCTTTTCTTCTCCAAACATCTTTAATTTGGAAGCATACTATGATTAATGAAAGAATTATATAGATTTTATTAAGAAAGGATTGCAGAAAATTTTGTTATGAACATCTTTCGGAGGCATGTGGTGTCACATATATCCATTTGAAATAGAATGAAATCTGCTATTTTTCTTGCATAGAATTTTCCTTCCTTAACTTATGCTTTCATTGTTTGATGTCAAAGATAAAATAACAAAACCCTTCTCAGAAAATTGAGATATATGTATATATAATATGCTTTTTGTCAGTAACATGGAGATAACCTTTCTCTTGTGGAAAAAAACCACGACTTATAGAATTTAAAGAAGAAAGCCTATTTCTGTCCTCAAGAGTTGTGAGATGAAAGAAAAGAGAAACATCTTGTATACAACCCTTAGCTTGGGAAATTCCATTTGTGCATATACGTGTGTGTGCATGAATGTATGTGTGTGTGTGTGTGTGTGTGTGTGTGTGTGTGTTGCACAAACCATTTTAAGTCCCATCCTATGAAAGAATCGAGTTTCATGTATTGAGTGGGATCAGAGCACATTGTATAAAATTCCTAAATAATTAAAAAAATGTATTATGGTGTGGAAAGAAAGAATTGGATGAGATTTCAAGTGACATTTATTACAGTTACTCAAGCATAGTATCAAACATTTAAAAATCTTATAACAAAAGAAAATAGCCTCTGTGAGGAGTGGTATGCTGCTAAGTTCATTTACTCAACAGTTAGTCAGTTGGTCATTGAAGGCTACTGATTTCACATCTACTTGAGCAAAATTGACTCTCTACAAGAGACAATTTCCAGGCTTTGTGATTATAATCTGTTCTGTGTGCTATTAGGATGACATGTTAGTAGAATGAAATACCTCGATGCTAAACTGCTGCATGGTTTGAAGATATCTTTGCCTTTTATTGCTCTGTAAAAATATCTAAAAGATTATAGTCATGGTAAAGAGAAGTGGAGCATGGTTACCTTGGATTTCAGATGCAGACCCTCTCACAGCAGCACTCTGTTCTTTTGTTTCTGGGATCACTGGATGCTAATAATGGAAACTGTGAGGCCTTGAGGTGTGAGAAGACAGGTAGCTCTGTCATTCTCCAAGCTTAATTTTTAACAGCATTAATTATAAGACCTTGTGATCTCATGCTAATTATGTTACCCAAAAACCTGCTTGCAGTGCAGAATCCTGCCCCCAGTTGGTTTTTGACTTGTCAATACAGTTACCAGCAGCTAATGCCTGGGCAGAGAGACAGAGGCAGGACTTTTAGGATTCCTGGGAAGAGACAGAAAAAGGAGGAAGAGAGGATTCTGCTATGAGGAAGGTGTAGGAGACAGAAAGGTGCAGGAGGGAGACACTGCTGACATGTCTGTACACAGGGGAAGCAGCCCCAGAAGAGCTGCCCAACAAGGTCCAGGGCAGCAAAGATAAAATTTAGATTCTAGTAAGTAATAACTCAGGAATATCAGAGGGGAGTGTGAGTTAGCCACTTGCAGTTAGGGTGTGTCCCAGCCATTGAGCTGCTTAGGGCATATTAAATATAAGGCTGTGTATGTGTGCCTTTCACTCAGGAATCCAGAGATTGGGGGTGGGTAGCAATGAGTGTGCATGCAGTGCCAAGGAGTTTTGAGAGGTTAAATTTTTTTTTTTTACCACATCATTATTTTCATTGAGATTTATAACAAAACACACAGTGACTAAGAAACTGAGATGTTTAATCTTGTGGCTGACCAAGAGATATTTCTTCATGGATAGATTTAATCTGGGACATGATCCATGTTAGAAAAAGAGCATTAGCGATTAAGCAACAGCTAGTACAAAGGTCCTAAAGAGTAGTTTTTGTTTATTTTTTTAAGAACTAAAACCAACCTAGTTTAGCCAGCACAGAGGCAGCCAGGGTCAGAACAGGGAAGATTGCAATGAGATCTCTCAACTTTTTCAGATTATTTTTTATTGTGTTTTATAATAATTAGAATTATATTAGTGTATAAAACCCGGATGAACTTTGCTTGAGGAACATTTTAAATCACTTGCTGTTTATTAAGAAACATATAATCATACCACATCCTGCTCTGGGAGAGTTCTCATTAATCATTGAAGACTTAAGCCCAGAGGGATGATATGAGCTGGCTCACTAAAGAAGGCTGGTGGTTCAACCTGACCTTTGCTCCACACATACATTTGGGCCTTTGAGGTGCTTTATCATGATGTCTCTGTGGAGCCATTATGGTTCTTCTGTGCTGTTATTCATATTAAATTGTTCATTATTTTTAACCATGGGTCTTATTGGGTCTAAGGAAGTCATTTCTTTATAACAAGATGTGACTGGTCAGGAATTAGAGTCACTGAAGCTTGGATGAAACTGGTTCCCATCTCTGTATGAAGATGCTTCCCTACAGGAGATATCACTGGATTTTATCTTGTGAAGATAACCTCTATGCCACAAAGCTGCATTTTGAAACTATGGAAAAAATTGGAAAGATGCAAATAAAAGAACAATTGTTATATACCCTTTGAAGAATATTTCCTTTGCGATCATTTTTACTGAACTAATTTACAAACTATTGGCTTCTATTAATATTGTTACTTTGACTTTAACCAGAGAATTATTTAATTACATACATAAAATGGAATTATAGAGATCTTTACCTACGAAAAAATTAAAACCTAGAACCAAGGACTATGATTCGGTGATAGCACTTCACTAAGAATTTATGAAAAGTGTTAAGTAACTTCCCCTCTGTTAGAACCTTAAAGTTGTCTCTAGTTTTCCTTTCAACCTGGAAAGATAGTACCTAATGTTTTGATCTTTTATGAGAGGGAAGTGAAGGCCAGAGACATCACATCTCTTTCTCAAAGACACAGTAAGTGGTCAATTCAAACGACATTGTTCCTAGTGTCAAGACTATGACCTTTCTGTGACCTTTTGCTAGTTTCCTTTAATTTGTAGGAAATCGTTTTAATATTAAAACGATTACATAACTGGGGACTCTCCCAACCTATATACCATCATTTTAAAATAAATGTTTAAAAGAACATTTCATAGATGCTGGGCAGCCTAGTGCCAACAGTTTGACAAGTAGTGAACTGTCTGAATTGGTCCCTATCCTCTCAAACTAGTGTCCTTGAGCTTTGAGGGGAATAGTGGCATATGCACTGAGGGAGGTAAAAGTCTATTACAGCAAACTGTAATCTAAATTATATTGTCTATTTAATGTGTGAAAAACCAATTAGTGATACAGTGAAATAAACTGTATGGGCTTAGTTTGCCTAGTAAGTTTGGTTATTTGAATATTTATCTTTTCCCTGGCATAGTTTGTAATAAAGCTTGTTTCTTCTGATGAATGCTGTATACTCTTGATAATATTGGGCTTCATAATAGCTTATAATGGAATTCAACTTTGCTTTTACCCAGTATCTCTTTCTTAATTATTAAAGCTAAGTTAAGTAAATGCCTATTTTAAATGTCAATTTATAATACCTCTTTATTAATTTAAAAGTGTTAACTGTGAAATTCCAGACAGAAATAATAACAATTGTTCAGAGTATACAATCTGCAGAACACAGTTGCTGGCCTAGGGCACCAGTGATTACTAGACAAAACCCATCAGCCCCAGTTAGCTGTTTATCATGATTTTATAAAATGCTTCCCACTTATCTATTGTCTATCTATCTGCCTGTCCTTTGGCCTGTCTATCTATTTAGTGCTGTGTGTGTTGGGGGCATACATGCCATATCGTCTTTGGGAAAGGAGAAGACAACTTGCATGTTACAGGTAAGTATCAAACTCACTTTCTTCGGTTTGTCAGTAGGTGCTTTATGCTCTGAGTCAAAGGGTTGGTCCTAATCTGTCTCTGTTTCTCTGTCTCTGGAGAAACTCTGACCAGCCAGGGCCTAGCAAACATGGCTCTGGCAGGCCTTTCCCTTTTCTCCCCTTCCCTCTGGCTGGCTTAAAACCCATTAGATTACATTCCTAAAACTACTCCCCAAGGTCTATTCCTTTATTTGGCCACTTCCTCCTCCTGAGGCTGATTATCAAGGTCCAGCTATCAACATATTGAAGTCCAGCAATCAAAAGCCCACTTTGGTTTTCCTAATTAACATGACTAATCAAAATATACCACTACTTACTATCCCATTCTAACACAGATTTTCCCTTTTTTTCTTTTCTTAAAAATTATACCTGCAAGGTCATTTGCTGCTCGTTTTCTACGTGAGTCAGAAAGCAGCCATCTTAACCTTTCTTTCCTGTTCAGTAAAGGATCTCTCTGAAAAGACATGCTTTGGCTTGGTTTGTGGCTAATCTGGCAACCACTGTTCAGAGTCCACACTCTCTGTATGTGTGTTTTAATTCATATTTTGATTGCTTGGGTCAGAGGGAATGCGAAACTATGGAGCTGGGAAATGAGGTTGGAATGTCATCCTGAAATGATGTCTAGCATGTGTATTTTGAGGCTGATACAATGTTGCACAGCTTCCTCTACCTTTCTATTTTGTTACAAATTTTACTTTGGAATCTACCTGCTGTGTGAGATATTTTAAGTGATGGATGCCCACATCATTCTAGTCTTAGCAATCATTAGCTTCTGGATTTTTCATCACTGATCTGACTCCCCCTCTGGTTAACACCTTCATGAAATATATCACCTTGATGAGATCACTTACTCTGATAAAGGACCAGTGTGATTTTTCTACGTTTGAATTTCTTCAAATTAGTGAATGACCAAAGCTCTTGCATTTGAAAAACCACATGCTATCAAATAACAATGAAAGAAGGTATTTGTATAAGCCAAAGGGTTTGAAATACAGATGAGTCTAGTGCAGATCATATGTCTAGAAAGAGCTTTGCAGAGAAAAACAAATCATTAGCTAGGTATTGAAGGAAGAATATGAATAAATTCATTTTGATGCAGTGTATATCAATTGCTAAAGTCGAGTATTGTGGCACTCAATAGAATATTTTCTGTATATTCCAAGGAAAGTATTAAAATAAATTATGAACAAAGAAGTTGGTAACAATTGTGACATCAAACCATTTAATTGTGACTATCATTTTATTTGAATCACATCAGCTAAAAGTACAAAAGCATCATGAATAAAATAAGCAAAAAAAAAAAAAAAAAAAACAACCAACCAAACAAACAACAAAAAACAAGCCTGAATTTGGAATACAGAGAACAGTTAAAGGCTATTTGTTGCAACAGAAAATAAAAATGCATTTAATTGCTGTACTTATAATTTATAAAGAAGGAAAGTTACACACTTAATTGTGATTGTGGTTAGGATCATTGACTGCTTTTGCAGAGGACTTGGTCTGTCCCACATTTGTTGCTCATTCTTTCTACCACCTCAGTTCTAGGGGATCTGATACTCTCTTCTGGCCCTTGTGAGCACCAGAATGTACAGACATACATGTACACAAAATATCCATACACATAAAATAAAATTTAAAATCTGATATATTTATTATGTACACTGTTGTTCTTATTTTCTTTAATTTTGAAACTATTTCTTTAGCAAGTGTATGTGTGTGCATGGGGAAGTTACCTGCTACAACTCATATGTGAAGATCAGAGGGCAGCCTGTAAAAGTCAGTATCTCCTTCACCTCATTGGTTCCTGGGATTGAATTCAAGTATTTAGGTACCAGGGCTAAGGGTCCTTATCTACTGGGCCATCTAGGCAGCCCCATTTCTAAAATTTGTTTTTCTTAAACTTTTTATTGATTCTTTGTGAATTTCACATTATCCACTCCATTCCATTCACCTCTCCCTCCCTTGTACTTATCCTCAACCCTTACAACTTACCCCCAAAAGGGAAAGAAGAAAAAACAATTATGGAAGCTGTATTGTGATAGTGTGTCATAATGTGTCCCTTAGATAAAGGCTACCTTTATCTACACTGCTTGCAAATTTTCATTGCAATGACTAATTGATCTGGTATAAGGCCTCTGGCTTTTTCTACAGGATCAGTACTGGAACCTCACTGGGATTGCTCTTAGATATCCTACTGTTGCCCTGTGTCATGGAGATCTTGTGGTTTTGGATCTGTAGGACCAGTTTATGCACTCATGCTGTTCATCAATGGGGCAGATGTTGTGGTGGGCCAAATCAAATCTCTGGATCTGGGCTTACGAGGTAGTAGCTAAGCTAGTCAGCCAGCTGGCTCTCCCACTCTCACACACTCAGGGCTGGAGCACCAGAAACCCCCACAACCAGGGCCAGCTGTACCCCACTGTCCAGATAAGGTAGGGCCCACTCTCCTGAGTGTTGCAACTGGTGAGTGACATGGCCAGTACTCCCACTCTCATGACCAGCTCTCCTACTATTCTCACCATAGATGGTGAAGGATGAGGAAGGGGGTAGGGCATCTCTCCCTCATCCAGGGCCAGATCTCCTGCTCTGATGACCTAGGAGCCAGTTCTTCTGTCTGTTGTAGTTGGCAAGGGATGGTAGGGGTAGAAGGGGCTATCTCTTCCTCACACATATCACCGCATAACAGACAAGCAGTGGGCCAGCTCTCCAGTGCTTACACCCTCAGGGTAGCTCATCAGTTTCAGCTCTACTCTGCTGCCCAGGTTTACAAGGCTGTGATCTCAAGTGCTGCAGCTGATGAGGGGCAGGGACAGCTCTCCTGCTCTTATGACCCTGGGGACAGGTCTTTCACCTGCCTCATATGGTCAGACATGAGGGGTGAGTAGGGCATCTCTCATTGCATAGGCCAGCTCTTGCATGTTCATATCCTTGGGGCCAGCTCACCCACAATGTGCAGGGACATTTTCCTGAGTACTGCAGCTAGCTAGGATTAGGGTCAGTTTTCCTGCTTTCTTATGACACCCAGGTGAGGGGTGAGGCCCTGTCCCTGAACAGCAGCTCAGAGCAAATACATTTACCTCACCTTTGATGGTAATAAACCTTGCTGTTGTGAGGCCATGGACCCAGATGTGAGAACTGGTGGTAGCACAGGCCAGGCCAACTCCACACCATCCCAGGTGGCATCACTGGCTGTACACATCAGGCTGTTCCTCATTCTCTTCTAGTGTACAGTAGGCTTCTCTTCACTATGCCCACCTCCTTCTTTCTCCTTCTTTTCCATTTCTCCACCACTTACTTGCTCCTCTTAGTGGTGCCCAGGGTCTCTGAGAATCTGAGGTCATCTCAGGAGTCGTCTCAAGAATGTGTACATTATGGCATTGGGCAGAGGTCATGTCACACAGCAGCCACACCTGCATTGTTTCTAGAAGCAGGTAAAAAGATGATTTTAATTGAAATAGAATTGCATAATGTTCTTTCCTCTTTTTCCTCCTCTGTCCCATTGTGCTACCCTCTCTCTAACGCCTCCCATGCCATCAAAGGCTCAAGTTAATAGCCACTTTTTCTTTATTATTGTTAGGTAAATATATGTATGTATGTATGTATGTATGTATGTATGTATGTATGTCTATGCAAATACACTATATTTACTGAGTCCACTTTTGTTTGTGTATATATGATTTCAGGGCTGATCACTCTGCAGCAGAGAACTGAGAAGTGGCTCCTTCATTGGAGAAGCTATTTCTCCTTCCTCAGCTGATGTCAGTGGCCAGTGTTTTGTCTGGTGCTGTGCTAACATGTCTGTTGGGATTACCAATGTTCTGGTCTAATTTCTGTAACAATATTTAGAAGAGACTGTTTCACATCTGACTTCTGGGTATTTTTCATATTTATATTTTTCCGTTCCTGCTTCCATGTTTCCTGAAGAATAAGTACAGGAGCTGTGATGTAGAAGTATCCATTGGGCCTGAGGTTCCTGTGGTCTGTGTCCAGTTGTAGTTTTCTGTGATGATCTCCATTAGCTGTAAAGAGAGGCTTCTTTGGTTAGAGTTGGTAGCTACATTGATTCAGGAAACATGGCCCATGCACAAAAAAGTGAGCCACATTTAAAAACAGAAAAAAAAAAAACCATAAAATAGAATGAGTTTCACGTTGATACAGAAGATGTGGCAAACTTTATATATTTTATGTACAGTTGTACAATAAAGTTTGTCATGTGATTTATAAGTAAGAAGAATGCACATTAATGCCACATTGATCTACTGTTATGTTTGACTTTAAGTTTTAGGATCTCCTGGGTGATAGAAGACAGTACAATAACATATGATGTTTTACACTTGAAATCTTCATTTTTGAATCGAAAAAATTTTGAGAACTGCCATTTCTTTTGAGATCTATAATATCATCAAAATAAAATCTCCCTGTTTATCTCCTGGCAGTAGAGAATTTAATCTGGTTCCATTACATGGTGGATGAAATCAGATTGCTTTTCAGGAGATTTTTTTTGCCATCCCCTCCTCATGGGAAGAATGTGCTTGAGATTTGGCCATATGAGACCCTATGGTCAGTGGCCTGTGGGCAGCTGTGTCAGGATGTGCTCTTGCTGAGCCACTGAGAGGAATGACTCCAGAAGATCAAGTTTCATATGTTCATTGCTCTTTACACTCGATCCTGGGACTAGGCTCAATACTGAGAACAGCACACTGAAGACAACTAAATTACAGCTGGGTACAGAAATGTGGTTTGCAATAAGCTTGGCAAAGCCTGGACAACATATGTGTCCACAAATATTGTATGCTTTCATTCCTTCCGGGTTTACATTCATCTTGAGAGAGAAAGAATTAACTTTGTCCAATGAAAGGGTTATCAAAGCACTGTAACATTATTTTATAAATATGTAGCAACTTATAAATCGCTTTCTAAATTTATGACAGGCATTTTTCTTATTTATGAGGTTTCAGATTCACACATGTGCAAGTCTAATTTCTTTATATTTATCCTGTCTCCATTTGGGTTAGTTTGGAGAATTCTGTCTTTTCCTTTTAATTTTTCTCATTTATATGAATATATGAGATAGTCTCTCTCTCTGTCTCTTTCTCTCTCTCTCTCTCTCTCTCTCTCTCTCTCTCTCTCTCTCTCTCTCTCTCTCTCTCTCTCTGTCATATGTATAGGTGTGCATAGAGGCCAGAAGAGGATTTTAGACTATCTTTATCTGGAGTTACAGGAAAATATGAGTCACTTAGTGTGGGTTCTGGGAATGTAACTTAGAACTTTTTGAAGAAAATTAAGTGTTCTAAGCCACTTCTTAAGGAACATATATAGTGTGAATATTGATAGATTCCATGAAACCCTTTTTTATAATGTGAAGGGGTAATCATAGTGTATTTTTTATTTTAAAATCTATTTAGTGAATATTATAGAAAATATCCTTTCTCATAGTGTTATATTTTTTATTTCAAGTGTATTATTATTATGGAGACATTGGTATATATATATATATATACACCAGAGTAAGAGTTTGTGGCGTCTATGTTCTTCTCCGAAATATATATAATACCAAGAATCAAATTCAGATTGTTAAGCTTGAATTGTTTGGGAAGCAAATATCTTTATCTACTGAATCATTTCTCTGGCCATAGAAGTTATATTTTAGAACTTAAAACAATACATACATAGGCAAAATAAAAATAATTTAATGAGTTTTTATTGGTGCAATTAGTAGGTAAACTATCATTATGTGACATATTACTGAAGGCAAGTTTAATTACCAGATTCTTAGCTTGCACCATATATACTTTTTTATTTAATTTTTTATTGGATATTTTCATTATTTACATTTCAAATGTTATCCTCGTTTCTGGTTTTCCCTCCAGAGAGCCCCTATCCCATCTTCCTTCTCCCTGATTGTATAAGGGTGCACCCCCACCTACCCACTCCCTCCTCCCAATTCTGGCATTCCCCTACACTGGGGCATTGAGCCTTCCCAAGACCAAAGGCCTCTCCTCCTACTGATATCCAACAAGGCCATCCTCTGCTACATATGCACCTGGAGCCATGGGTTCTTTCATGTGTAATCTTTGGTTGATGGTTTAGTCCCTGGGAGCTCTGGTGGATCTGGTTTGTTGATATAATTGTTTTTCCTATGGGTTGCAAACCTTCAGACCTTTCTCTAACTTCTCCATTTGGAAACCTGTGCTCAAGCCAATTGTTGGCTGCAAGCATCTGCCTCAGTATTTGTCATGTTTTGACAAAGTCTTTCAGGAGACAGCTATATCAGACTCCTGTGCAAGCACTTCCTGGCATCGGCAATAGCTTCTGGGTTTGATGGCTGTATGTGGGATGGATCACCAGGTGGGGCAATCTTTGGATGGCCTTTCCTTCAGTTTCTGCTCCACATTTTGTCTCTGTATTTCCTCCCTTGAGTATTTTCTTCCCCCTTCCAAGAAGGACTGAAGCATCCACACTTTGTTCTTCCTTCTTCTTGAGCTTCATGCAGTCTCTGAATTCTGTTTTGGATATTCTGAGCTTTTGGGCTAATATCCATTTATCAGTTAGTGCATACTATGTATGTACTTTGGTGGCTGGGTTACCTCACTCATGATATTTTCTCATTCCATTTATTTGCGTGGAAATTTCATGAGGTCATTGTATTTAGTACTTGAGTAGTACAACATTATGTAAATGTACCACATTTTCTCTATCCATTCATCTGTTGAAGGACATATGGGTTCTTTCCAGCTTTTGGCTATTATAAATAAGGCTGCTCTGAATATAGTGAAGCATGTGTTCTTGTTATATGTTGGAGAATCTTTTGGCTATATGCCCAGAAGTGGCATAGCTGGGTTGTCAGGTAATACTATGTCCAATTTTCTGAGGAACCGCTGGACTAATTTCCAGAGTGGTTGTACCAGCTTGCAATTCCACCAGCAGTGGAGGAGTATTCCTCTTTCTCCACATCCTTGACAGCATGTTTTTGTCATCCTTGTCACCTGTGTTTTTGATTTTAGCCATTCTGACTGGTGTGAGGTGGATTCTCAGAGTTGTTTTGATTTGCATTTTCCTGATGACTAAAGATGTTAACATTTCTTTGTGCCTCTCAGCCCTTCCAGGTTCCTCAGTTTGAGAATTCTCTGTTTAGCTCTGTTCCCCATTTTTTTTTTTCTGAGACAGAGTTTCTCTGTGTATTCCTGGCTGTAGACCAGGCTGGCCTCGAACTCAGAAATCCATCTGCCTCTGCCTCCCAAGTGTCTGTTCCCCATTTTTTAGTAGGGTTATTTGGTTCTCTGGAGTCTATTTATATATTGGATATTAGCCCTCTATCGGATGTAGGATTGGTAAAGATCTTTTCCCAATCTGTAGTTTGCAGTTTTGTCCTATTAACAGTGTCTTTTGCCTTACGTAAGCTTTGTAATTTTATGAGGTCCCATTTGTCAATTCTTGATCTCAGAGCATAAGCCATTGGTGTTCTGTTCAGGAAATTTTCCCCTGTGCATATGTGTTTGAGGCTCTTCCCACTTTCTCTTCTATTAGTTTCAGTGTATCTGGTTTTATGTGGAGGTCCTTGATCCACTTGGACTTGAGCTTTGTACAGGGAGATAAGAATGGATCTATTTGCATTCTTCTACATGCTGACTGCCAGTTGAACCAGGACCATTTGTTGAAAATGCTGTCTCTTTTTTCACTGGATGGTTTTAGCTCCTTTGTCAAACATCAAGTAATCATAGGTATGTGGGTTCATTTCAATTGTGTTCCATTGATCTTCTTGCCTGTCTCTGTATCAATATCATGCAGTTTTTAATCACTATTGCTCTGTAATACAGCTTGATTTCAGGGATTGTGATTCCCCCAGATATTCTTTTATTGTTGAGAATATTTTTTGATATTCTGTTTTTTTTTTATATTCCAAATGACTTTGAAAATTGCTCTTTCTAACTCTATAAAGTATTGAGTTGGAATTTTGATGGGGATTGCATTTAGCCTATAGACTATTGTAAGAAAGATGGCCATTGTTACTATATTAATCCTGCTAATCCATGTGCATGGGAGATCTTTCTATCTTCTGAAATCTTCTTTGATTTCTTTCTTCAGAGGCTTGAAGTTCTTGTCCTACAGATCTTTCGCTTTCTTGTTTAGAGTCACACCAAGGTATTTTATATTATTTGTGACTATTGTGAAGGGAGTCATTTTCCTAATTTATTTCTCAGCCTGTACATTTTTTGAGTAGAAGAAGGCTATCAATTTGTTTGAGTTAATTTTATATCCAGGCACTTTGCTGAAGTTGTTTATCACATTTAGGAGTTCTCTGGTGGAATTTTTGGGGTCAATAAAGTATACTATTATATCATCTACAGATAGTGATATTGACTTCTGCCTTTCCAATTTCTATACCTTTTACCTCCTTTTGTTGTCCAATTTCTCTGGCCAAGATTACAAATACTATATTGAATAGGTAAGGAGAGAATGGGCAGTCGTGTCTAGTCCCTGATTTTAGTGGGATTGCTACAAGTTTCTCTTCACTTAATTTGAAGTTGGCTACTGGTTTGTTGCATGTTGCTTTTACTATGTTTAGGTATGGGCCTTGCATTCCAGTTCTTTCCAAGACTTTTATCATGAAGGGATGCTGAATTTTGTCAAATGCTTTCTCAGCATCTATTGAAATGATCATGTATTTTTTTCTTTGATTTTGTTTATATAGTAGATTATGTTGATGGATTTCTGTATATTGATCAAGGCCTGCATCCCTGTGATGAAGCCTACTTGATCATGATGGATGATCATTTTGATGTGTTCTTGGACTCAATTTGCAAGAATTTTATTGAGTATTTTACATCAATATTCATAAGTGAAATTGGTCTGAAGTTCTCTTTCTTTGTTGGGTCTTTGTGTGGTATAGGTTTGAGCATAATTTTGGTTTCATTGAATGAATTGGGTAGTGTTCCTTCTGTTTCTATTTTGTGAAATAGTCTGAAGAGTATTGGTATTAGGTCTTTTTTGAAGGTCTGATAGAATTCTGCACTAAACCCATCTGGTCCTAGATTTTTTTGGTTGGGAGACTTTTAAGGATTGCTTCTATTTCTTTAGGGACTGTTTAGATGATTTATCTGATGTTGTTTTAAATTTGGTACCTGGTAATTGTCTAGAAAATTGTCTATTTCATCAAGATTTTCCAGTTTTGTTGAATATAGGCTTTTGTAATAGGATCTGATGATTTTGGATTTCCCCAGTTTCTGTTGTTATGTCTCCTTTTTCATTTTTGATTTTGTTAATTTGGATACTGTCTCTGCCCTCTGGTTAGTCTGGCTAAGAGTTTATCTATCTTGTTGATTTTCTCACAGAACCATCTCTTTTTTTTTTTAGTTTTTTATTTTTTATTTTTTTAATTCTTTGTAGAATTCTTTTTGTTTCTACTTGGTTGATTTCAGTCCTGGGTTTGATTATGTCTTGCCATCCACTCCTCTTGGGTATATTTGTTTTCTTTTGTTCTGGAGATTTCAGATATGCTGTCAAGCTGCTAGTGTATGGTCTCTCCAGTCTCTTTTTGGAGGCATTCGGAGATGTAAGTTTTTCTTTTAGCACTGCTTTCATTGTGTCCCATAAATTTGGGTATGATTTGTCTTCATTTTCTTTACTTTCTAAAAAGTTTTTAATTTCTTTATTTCTTGCTGGACCAAGTTATTATTGAGAATAGTGTTATTCAGCTTCCATGTATATCTGGGCTTTTTGTTGTTTTTGTTGCTATTGAAGACTAGCCTTACTACATGGTGATCTGAAAGGATGCATAGCATTATTTCAGTCTGCTTGTATATTTTAATGCCTGTTTTGTGACTAATTGTATGGTCAGTTTTGGAGAAGGTACCACGAGGTGCTAAGAGGAAAGTATATTCTTCTGTTTTAGGATGAAAGTGTTTTATAGATATCTGTTAAATCTATTTGGCTCATAACTTCTGTTAGTTTCACTGTCTCTAGTTTCTTTTTCCATGATCTGTCCATTGATGAAGAGTGGAGTGTTGAAGTCTCCCAATATTATTGTGTGAGGTGCAAAGTGTGCTTTGAGCTTTAGTGAAGTTTCTTTTATGAATGTGTATGCCCTTGCGTTTGGAGCATAAATGTTTAGAATTTAGAGTTCATCTTTGTAGATTTTTCCTTTGATGAGTACAAAGTGTCCTTCCTTATCTTTTTTGATAACATTTGGTTGAAAGTCAATTTTACTCGATATTAGAATGGCTACTCCAGCCTGTTTCTTGGTACCATATGTTTGGAAAACTTTTTCCAGCCTTTTACTCAGAGGTAGTGTCTGTCTTTATCATTGAGGTGCGTTTCCTGTATGCAGCAAAGTCCTTCGTCCTGTTTATGTATCCAGTCTGTGAGTCTATGTCTTTTAGTGGGCAATTGAGTACATTGATGTTAATAGATATTAAGGAAGAGTGATTGTTGCTTCCTGTTATTTTTGTTGTTAGAGATGGAATTATGTTTGTGTGCCTATTTTCTTTTGGGTTTATTGAAGGAAGATTAATTTCTTGCTTTTTCTAGAGTGTAGTTTCCCTTCTTGTGTTGGAGTATTCTATCTATTATTCTTTGTAGGACTAGTTTTGTGGAAAGATATTGTGTAAATTTGGTTTTATCATGGAATGTCTTTGTTTCTCCATCAATGATAGCTGAGAGATTTTCTAGGTATAGTAGCTGGGGCTGGCATTTCTGTTCTCTTAGGGTCTGTATGATATCTGATCAAGATCTTCTGGCCTTTATAGTCTCTGGCCAGTAATCTGGTGTGATTCTGATAGGTCTGCCTTTATATGTTACTTGTCCTTTTTCCCTTACTGCTTTAATATTCTTTCTTTGTTTTGTGTATTTTGTTGTTTTGATTATCATGTGACAGGATGAATTTATTTTCTGGTCCAGTCTATTTGGAGTTCTGTAGACTTCTTTTTTTTTTTTTTTTTTTTTTTTTTTTTTTTTTTTTTTTTTTTTTTTTTTTGTCATTCACTTTTCCGCATACTTTATTTGTTACAAACATACAAATTTTTAAATATAGACTGTAAAACTCCATTTGCAAAAGTCTGCTATTGGAAGGAGTGTATACCAGCAGGAAGGATTCTTAAACTTTTTATTTCTATGAGTTTTTCTGTCAGTTTTGCTAGTTAGTAGTAAATACGGGACTTGCCATTTTACAGACCTGTCTGAAGCTTCTGGCTGTATTCACATTGATCTTTGAAGCAGCCCTGCTTGTCTCACAATTCATCAGAATCTGAGCTTCAACCTAGAGGCAGTGAGATCACCAGCCCATTTGGACTCTGCTTTGAACGGTTTTCGGGAAGTGTGGTTTCTGGATGAGTACTGCACTTCATGGGTTTGTCTGAATTACCCATGCAGCTGTGTTTGTTAAAGTGTATACTTCTTTTACAAAATAAGAGGAATAATCTTTACTCTTTAACAAAGGTACTTAAAAAATTAACTTTTTGGTCTCTCAGCAGATATTTCCCAAATTAATCCTATCGCTACAAATTTTAGTGTTCTATTTACAAATGTTTATAGGGTTCCAGGTGGAGGGGACCTTATAAAATCAAAGGTGCAGCTTCACTTGAAGCAGAAACCAGCTCTACAAATCCATACACAGCCATACACACTGCTTCACGATGTATAATAAACATGTTGGTATATACACAGAGACTAAAGATGTCCCCAAACCCTCTTTAATTTCAACCTAAGCTAATTGTACATCTAGACCAGGAAGCTGTCTCCTGCTATCAAGATTTGGTTTTAACTCATTCAAATTACTTCTGAAGAGTCCCAACTAGAAGGACGTTAAGTCCCAGCTTTGGAGTGAAGAACCTAGGCTAACAGAGCCACCGGCAGACAGGATGCAAAATCTTGTGTTTGGAAATAGAATAAGTTTGTTTCTTCCCTTTTAAAATGTCTGTCTCAGAGAAATAGAAGTCCAAGAATATGAGCAGGAATATACTCTGAGCACAGTGTGGGAGGAACATGGAGGTTTTCTAAAAACCCTTTTCTCTAAGCCCGAGTCACTATCCATTGAACCAAAGTCCTCATGAGTCTGAAAAGTCAGGAGGTTGGGCAAAAAGTCTAGAAACTTGGCTGTAGGTCAGCATGACATACTTTTTAACAAAGAGTCTGTGGTTTTGCATATTTTGGTGGCAGGCAAGTATATTTTAGTTACCTTTCCGTGACCTTGATATTTGAAATTAAGATTGTCAGTGTATTTGGACTTTGTTTTTCTGAAGTTAGAACAGTTGTATTAGGCACTTACTCTTGTGAATCTTTATGCAGATGTCTTACCAGTCTTGTGCATAACGTGCAGATGACATACTTTGTATTGTAGGAATCTCAGTGCCCATTCTGTAGACTTCTTGAATGTTTATGTGCATCTATTGTTTTAGGTTAGGGAAGTTTTCTTCTATAATTTTGTTGAAGATATTTACTGGCCCTTTAAGTTGGGAGTCTTCACTCTCTTCTATACCTATTATCATTAGATTTCCTCTTCTCATTGTGTCCTGGAATTCCTGGATGTTTTGTGTTAGGAGCTTTTTGGTTTTTGTATTTTCTTTGACTGTTGTGTCAATGTTTTCTATGGTATCTTCTGCACCTGAGATTCTCTCTTCTATCTCTCTATTCTGTT
Source organism: Uromys caudimaculatus (assembly GCA_028551405.1). Lineage (NCBI taxonomy): Eukaryota > Metazoa > Chordata > Mammalia > Rodentia > Muridae > Uromys > Uromys caudimaculatus. Next base: position 3,213,999 of record CM052712.1, on the reverse strand, counting down.
GGTGATTCTTGCATCTATGACTCCTCCCTTTGTGATTTCTTTATTGTTGTTATTTGTATTTTTAGATCCTAGATCATTTTCTTCAATTCCTTCACCTATTTGTTTGTATTTTCCTTTTACTCTTTAGGGGAATTTTTTTCATTTTCTCTTTAAGGGCTTCTATCTGTTTACCTGTGTTCTCCTGTATTTCTTTAAGTGAGTTATTTATGTCCTTCTTAAAGTCTTCTATCATTATCATGAGGTGTGATTTTAAATCTGAATCTTGTTTTTCAGGTGTTTTGGAATAACCAGGACTTGCTGTGGTGGGAGAACCGGGTTCTGATGATGCCAAGAAGCCTTGGATTATTTTACTTAGGTCCTTGTGCTTGCTTTTTGCATCTGGTTACCTCTGGTGTTAGTTGATCTTGCTGTCTCTGACTGTGGCTTGTTCTTCCTCTGGGCCTGTTAACCTGTGATCTTAGGTGTGTTAGCACTCCTGGGAGGCCAGCTCTGTCCTGGGCAGCGTTTTAGTGTGGAGGTCTGTGGGACAGCCTTAGCTCTGGGCTGCAGATGGAGACATGAAGCCCATATTTACTTTTAATTAGCGCAATTCTGCCAAGTTATTGCACGATTTCTGCATGAATTCCTAAGTGTTTATTGTTTCACACTTGTAAAAATAGAGAAAGAGTGTTGAGAAGTACTGTGACAAACCTTCCCGTGAAAATATATGGTCCACGCTATGTTCAAATTCCTATTTTATTTTGTTTCTGTGTTCTAATTGAACTACACTAATCTAGGACATGTATGTTATTTGCACTTCTTTCATGAACATGTACTGCTGGTGTTCATTGTCTTGCTTATAAGTAAATAGTCATATTTTCTAGTGATAGAAGAATCTGATGTGCATGATGGAAATGCAAGCACATTGTTTGAAAATTTAACAGCGTTTTGGATATTAGATCTTCAATGTATTTATTTAATTAAATCTGCTTATATTATAGTAATTTATTCCTTTGATATGTTCTTAAGAAACTGTGGTAATTTAATCCTTTAATGTCCCCTTAATATCAAAAATCCTAGAAATGAATTCAACTGCATAGTAGCAATAAATTATAGAGGTGCCATTTCATACTACAAGACAATTGTTGAATTATTTGGTAAGCAACTGAATACATTTGGGTTAAAAGAAAGAAGAAAAGTATCACTTCTACATTACAGTATTATTCCATGTACTTTTATATTTTATTAAATATTTATTTTAAATGAAACTATAAAGTGTGTGTGTGTGTGTGTGTGTGTGTGTGTGTGTGTGTGTGTGTGTGTGTACTCTTGAGAAGAATAAGGTTTCCAAAGCATTAAAATGAAAGCTGAAATTTCAGAGAAATGGGTTCTTGGTGGAACTGCACTAAAAAGCATTTAACATAATTGCTCAATGGAACATCATGTTGATAAGCAAATATAATAGGTATATTTGTAAGATACATCATAAGAGTCAGTTGGGTTTTTCATTTGGAAACAGATAACACATACTGATGAGATGACTACAAAAATATAAGTAACTGTAAAATGTGTTAGCAGGGTTGCTAAGCACACAAAGCAAAGGAACAGTTAGTTCATTGGAGGCCATTGGCTCCACCTGGCCTCAAGACTGGGAGCAGGAGCCACAGGAAGAAGCTGTTTCATAAACACCACAGCCTGAAGCTAGGATGCACAGCCTAGCAGATAGAATTTCAAGAGAATAAATATTGAAAAATATTGAAACGTCTCTTTGTCTATTCCTTACTCTTTTACTCTCTGAATTCACCTAAGGCAAAACTAATCAGAATGTGCAGAACATATGTCTTCTGAAACCCCAAGTGATATGTGAGAAGGAAAGACTCCTATTGTGTACATGTTTCTTAGAGGGAAAATTGTCATCTCACCATAACAAAAATCAACAAACTTGCCTGTTATTATCTCAGCATGGAGGCTTGGCCTCTGCTATTGGCTGCATAGGTATTCAATAATGATGGTAGCAGACCAGGTTTTACAAAGAAAGCCATGGCATCGACTTTGTCATTTCCATGGAAACAGAAAGATAGTAGCCAAGGGGAGGGAGATCCAGAGATTCCGTCATTAATTTCACTTGATTGTTTGGAGCATTTCTGGCAATGAGTCCTTTATTACCACATTTGGAGTATGCCTTTGTGGAGATGCCTGAATCCTTATCATAGAGTCATTGAGATTGCTTCTCTTCTGTTATCTATCTGTAAACTCCCGATTCAGTTTATATTAGTTTTCTTATCCTGAGATATTTATTATTAAGCATTGCCCATAAATTAGTGTACATCAGTATTTCAGAAGTGTCCAGAGTTTTGCAGGCACAACAACAAATGGCTTTAACCTCATTAAATTTAGCCCACTGGTTAACACAACCATGATGGGTGTGTCTCTGAGAGGTGTGGCCCTGATGACTACATGTCTTTAGGACTTCATGCTGTTGTGGAGTTTTGCTCTGATTGTTGCCATCACATCCTCTTAATCTAAGAATTGTGTGAAAGCTCCCAAGGGGCTTCCAGCCCCTCACTGGTGCATATTATTGGCACTCACAATAATAGTGCTTGATCTTTTTAGGCATTGCTACTGGAGCAGATCAATGACTCAACCACAATCCTAGGAAAGAACTTAGAAAATGTAGATTGTGAGCAACGACCACCTCCCTTAGAAAGTAGTGGGAAAAATAAATTGTTAGTGAAGATAGGTTAAGATATTTTTGCTAGTGGCTCTAATGTAGAAAATCTTAGGGAACAATCTGAAGTTCAGAAGAATACACTCTTATTAGTTGAGCTAGGGACGGGGACTTTTTGAGGTGGCAGTCTATCCAGCAAGCATTGGCTGACATGACTCTCACTGAGGCTGGACTTGTGATGATTGATCTCTTGTACTCATTTTTTTTGCCCCCAGCTTAGTGATATGATTTAATAAAAATTGCAGATAAATAGTTGTGCATTCTGAGAAATTAAAAGAGAAATGGATGATTGTTTTTGTATAAAAGTTTAGATTTGTGACTCCTTTAAGAGTTTATAAGATTAATTTTTAAAATAAATAATAAAATAATCAATCTTTGTGACTGCAAATTCCTGCCTGCCAGTAATAGAATCTGGCTGAGAAAATTACCTTGCTTGCTCACGCTTTGTTAATCTATAACAAATTGCTTAGCTATGAATGTATATGGGTTCTTAGCAATAATTTGTTTTCTTTACCTGTAGTACATAATGCTTTTTTATGTGAAGGTATTTTGGGAACATACTTTTTTCCATAGTTATTTACTAAAAGAAAAATAGAATGTAATCAAATTGTAATTCTATATTGCTTGAAAGATGTTGCTGAGGTACATAAGCTGTGGAAGAAAAAATAATGTGCTGGAGCTTGTTGGAGCTTTGCTCCATTCAACCAGAAATGCATTTATGTATATAAAGTGCTTGGAGCTCTGCTCCATTCCACCCAACATATGAATGTATATGAATGTATGTGTAAATGTATGTATGTAAAATGGTTGGGTCTTGCTGAAGCTTAGCTCCATCTACGAAAAATTTATACATATGTGAAGTTGTTGGGACTTTGCTCCTTCCATCAAATCTGTATGTATGAATATATGTGAAATTTTTTGAAGCTTTGCTCTATCTATTCAATGTATATATGTCTGTCTGACCATACGTATGTATGAATGTATGTATGTGTGTGTGTATGTATGTATGTATTTGTATATGTGATGTTGCTGGAGCCTATTTTTAGGTCCATCCACTCAGTGTGTGTGTGTGTGTGTGTGTGTGTGTGTGTGTGTGTGTGTGTGTGTGTGTGTGTGAATTTTCTCTCTTTTCTTTTCTTTCTTGTCATCCCCTAAAGAATTAAAAGAATTCAGAGTTTCTCCCTGATGCTGGTCACAGGTAGTGTAGTCTCCAATGAATCATCTTTTGTTCCCTCAGAGAAGAGTCCGCTGAGTGATTACTCTAATGGCTGGCTGCCATAGGTGCAGCCTCACTCGGTTCCTATCTGAACTGACCCCCATCAGCCCTCCTAGTACAGATCCCATTGATTGCTATTAGCACAGAACCCAATTACTGATTCCACAACTTGCTGCCTTCCTCAGATTAATCTTGTGTTGTCAAAGCTACCGTGTGACAGTAGAAGATCTTTTCTTCTCTATCAAGTTGATTAACAAATATACCCACCAATGCTCTGACCCAGGGTAGTTATTTCAAGTAATTTCTGGAAATTGTACAAGCCTGCCTGCAAGAAGTTTGACAGTACCAATACCAAGGACCATTCTAGGAATCAATGCTGTGTATATCTTTCATTTGCTAACTGACTATAGTGGATACCCAATATGATTATAAATGTTGGTAGAGAAGAATTTACAACCCAAGGGAAAGTACAGCAAGAAAGTAAGTCCCTCTCATATAGCTTTTAGTGCCTTCTGGGCTGCTTACACTTACCTCTTATACTATTATTACTTCATAATGTAAATGCTTCTGTGGAACTTTAACTCCACAATTTGAAGGATTGCATAGTGATCAGATCATGGAAGACAGAGTTGGATATATAACCAAGTGCTGTGAAGTGTACAGTGCTATCACTGCTTGAACTTAGATGCTTTGAAAACAGACTTTTTGGGTTTGTTTGGTTTTTAATTTAAAAACTTGATCTAACCCCAAGACTTGTGTTGATTGTTGTACTTTTGTTTTCCAAAGAATAAATATATATCCTTAGCCTATTGCAGGCATTTTTGATACATTTGCTCAACTAATCAAAAGGCCCTTAGAGCAAGATTACATGCATCAGAGCTTGGACTGCTGAAGCAGAGTTCATGTCTTAGGCATTGTTAGAAATAGTCAACCTAGTAAATAACCTTAAACATTCTGTTGTAATGTAGTAAATACTTCCTTCAAAATGTGAAATCAAAAGGATTCTATGAGTCTTCATTTTTTCTATCTATCTATCTATCTATCTATCTATCTATCTATCTATCTATCTATCTATCATCTATCATCTATCATCTATCTATCATTACCTATCTACTTTGTTTTTTATTTACTTATTTTTCTCTCATACAATAATCCTGACAGCAATTTCTCCTCCCTCCATTATTCCTAAACACCCCACACCTCCCTTTTCCCCCAGATAAACTCCTCTTCTGTTTCCCTTCAGAAAAGAGCAGGTCTCCTTGGGATAGCAATCAAACACAGAATAACAAGATACAATATAATTAGGCACAAATCCTCACAGCAAAGCTGGACTAGGCAAACTGGTAGGAGAAAATTTGTTCCAGAAGCAGGGAAAAGAGTCACAGACTCTTGACCCTAACTCCCACTGTTAGGAGTTCTATAAAAGCACCAAGCTAAACGACCATTACATATATGCAGAGGATCTAGAACAGACCTACACAGAGTCTGTGTTTATCACTTCAGTTTCTGGAAGTGCCTATAAGCCTTGCTTAATTGACTCTGTTGGCTGTGTTCTGGTATTCTTGACCTCCCTGGCTCCTACAATCCTCACTTCTCTGTTTTCTTAGAGTTCGCCAGCTCCAACTAATGTTGGGCTGAGGCTCTGTATCTGTTCCTATTAAGTGTTCCCATTAGTTGCCAGATGAAGCTTCTCTGATGATGATTGGCAGAATAGTATTATCATTAGGAATCATTTTGTTGACATAGTTTTGGTTTTGGTTTTGCTTTGTTTTGATGTATATATCAAAACAGTGTCATATGGGCTTCTAGTTAGACCAATCATTGATTGTCTTCTTCTACAAGTTCTGTGCCACCACTGCTTACAGCATATGTTGCTGGCAGGACAAATTGTAGTTTAAGGTTTTGTGGCTGACCTCCACTGGAAGACTTGACTGGTTTCAGAAGATGGCCAGTTTAGGCTCCATATGCCCATTACTAGGAGTACTTGCTTGGATGATCCTGGCAGATTCCAGGGAGTTTCCACTGCACCAGGTTTCCCCATCACTGTCTCCAAATGACCCATCTCCCCATTTCTAGTTGTCTCTCCCTGCAGGCACTCCCTTCATCCCTACCCCCAACCTGATCCCTCCTTTTTTCCATCCCTACCTTCTCCCAGTCCACTTGAAAAATCCCAGTCCACTTGATTGTTTATTTCCTCTTCACAGGGAAGCTTTAGTTGGGAGGTCATAAATGTAAGATAATCCTTTTGCTTACTGTCCATATTTTAGCATGTCTCAACAATGAAGCTTTTAGAAAAGTTGCAGGTAGCACAATTCCTTTGCATACTTAATGCCACAATTTGAGAGTATGTATAACGTATTTTTAAAACCACTGGTAAATTATGTAGCTCATTCTTGTCTCTCCTCCATGACTGAAAATTGATTCAGATTGTCATTATTGATAAGCACTGATATGAAAAAGTATTTTAAAGGTTGAATTAGCTTATTTTACAGTGGATTAGCTAACTATCTTGTACTTTGATTTTCATGTTCTAAAGTTTCCATGTCTGCTTTTAACACTGCATTCAATAGATGCAAAACATTGTTTCTAATTACAGCATACTAACTCAGTTTACTGGAATCTGTTCCCTAACTCTTGTTCTAGGGTGTCACTGCACTTGTGAAGTACAATCACTTACTGTCATTTTCCTAGAGCTGTATATCCAACAAAAGTAGATTTTTATGACCCGGTGTGGTTTCTCTTGCTACCTTCTAAATCCTTTGTAACTAATATGTTATTAATCTCAGAAACTTCTAAAAAGTTTCTTTTTTAAAATTTGTATTTTTTTCCCTTTCCAAAGTATAATTTCAACTTAGCTTTTTAACTGGATGATTTTCTTAATGATTTGAGAAACCTGGATTTTTCTTCTACTGAGGTAATTGTTTTTTTAGTTATCTTTTATCATGCCTCGTTTTGGCATAGAAGGCAAATATCATTTATAGTAGTATATTAGGAGAGATTATTGCTGTGTAAATATTAATTTAATTTAATGACACTAAATTACTAGGTGCTTTTCTATGCTGTCATGCGGTCTGAATTATCCATCCATGATTAATCTTCTATTTTTCAGAAAAAGTACTAAAGTTAAAGCAATCCCTTTGCATTATAAAACTGAAAAGTATTTTTCTGTTTAACCTTAACAGATGTGTGAATAAAATGAAATTTGTTATCTTTGATGGTTTTTCCAGTCTCTTAAAAGGCTTCAAATAATCTAGAATGCATATTAGGTATGTTTTTCTGTGATCTCACAAACATGCTGTTCAATAATGCTACTGTCCTGAAATGTCTGATGAGAAACTCATACTTTGTCAGGGTGCTTATATTACAAGTAAATATTGATGGTTGAAATAATTTTTTAAATTGGATATTTTATTTATTTATATTTCAAATGTTATCCCCTTTCCCGGTTTCCCCTCTGCAAACCCCCTATCCCATCTACTCTTACCCCGCTTCTATGAGGGTGCTCCCCCACACAAATATCCACTACAGCCTCAACTTCCTAACATTCCTCTACACTGGGGCAGGACCAAGGGCATCCCCTTCCATTGATGCCAGATAAGACTCCTTCAGCTCCTTCAGCTCCTTCAGCTCCTTCAGTCCTTACCCTAACTCCTCCATTGGGGTCCCTGTGCTCAATCCAATGGTTAGCTATGAGCACCCACATCTGTATTGGTCAGGATCTGGCAGAGCCTCTCAAGAGACAGCTGTATCAGGCTCCTGTCAGCAAGCACTGCTTGGCATCCACAATAGTGTCTGAGTTTGGTGTCTATATGTGGGATGGATCCCCATGTGGGCAACCTCTGGATGGCCTTTCCTTCAGTCTCTGCTCCACTCTTTGTCTCTGTATTTCCTTTAGACAGGAGCAATTCTGGAGGGAAACACTTTCTAAGTCAACAGAATTCACCATATATATTTTGTTACTCTTTTGTTCAACATAGTGACTTAAAGAACTCTATGAAGGTAGAATACCAAAGGTTATTAAAAGTAAATAATTTTAATATTTTTTTCTTTAAGAGTAGCTTTATTGAGTTCAGAGGAAAACTATGCATTAGATTTAGCAAAAACAAAAAACAAAAAACAAAACAAAAAAGAACAATCAAACAAAAAAACCCAGAGCAACAACAAAAAATAGTCATCTAGTTATCTAATGTTAGAATATAATCTGTTAAACATAAAATACTTAAAATTTTTTTTGATTAATAAATTCTAATGGTAATTACATTCCTGTTGACAAATTGATAACTTTTCACTAATTGATACCCTCTAGCCAAAGGTTGGTAAACTCTCAGTTGTCTTTGTGAGTTCAGAGTATCAATGGGAAGAGTTGAAATTATGAATAAGGTTGGTAAGCCTATCTATTTTTTATAATTGTGCCTAAAATTTTATCTAGTAAACTTATTTCTAGGAATTTATATTGACAGAAATATGTATGTACTGTGGGATATCTATCACAATATTATATACAATGGTGAATTATGAGAAACATGTAAAAATTAAATACAGAATTAATAAATTATGAAATTACTTGTAGACATTTCTATAATAATTAAAATGCTATTTTCTAGGTTAAAACTTTAGAAGCCAATATTATCATCATCGTATACTTTCACATTACAAATATGATTATAATAAATTAAATCACTTTGTAAAAACATTATGTAATTGGAAGTTATTTCTGACAGATCAACTCTTACAGTTTTATGGGCCATTCATTTTTCTCCTTTGAAATGACAAAGAAACGTTGACTTCAGTCAAAAAAGCACAGAACCTAATCTCATAAATCACACATTAAATGTTACTTGTTTTCAGTAGGTTTTGAAAACCTTACTGCTGTAACACTCAACTAGAAATAAGTTGACAATTCCTGACTAAATTCAGAGAAAATAAATATTAGTCTTCTAAATGTACAGGACTCACCTCCCTAATATGACCATAAAATTCTAATATCTCCAAAGTTCTCCCTTGAAGATATGTTATCTTCACTCAGCAAAGAGCAACATTCCTTTGCATTTCCCAAGGCCATTACACTGAGATTCACCAGATATCAATAACACTTGCCAAAGTTACCCTTTAAATATTTCTATTTAAACAGCGTGAAGTGTCCTTACTTATCTTTTTTGACAACTTTTGGTTGAAAGTTGATTTTATTTGATATTAGAATGGCTACTCCAGCTTGTTTCTTGGGACCATTTGCTTGGAAAATTGTTTTCCATCCTTTTACTCTTGGGTAGTGTCTGTCTTTGTCACTGAGGTGCATTTCCTGTTTACAGTAAAATGCTGGTCTTGTTTACATATTGTCCCTTAGTCTATGGCTTTTTATTGGGGAATTGAGTCCACTGATGTTAAGAGATACTAAGAAACAGTGATTGTTGCTTCCTGTTATTTTTGATGTTATTTTTATGTTTCTATGTCTATCTTCGTTTGGGTTTGTTGAAAGATTACTTTCTTGCTTTTTCTAGGGTGTAGTTTCCCTCCTTGTGTTGGTGTTTCCATCTATTATCCTTTATAGAGCTGGATTTGTGGAAAGATATCGTGTAAATTTGGTATTGTCATGGAATATCTTGTTTTTTCCATCTATGGTAATTAAGAGTTTTTTTGGGTATAGTAGCCTGGGCTTGCATTTGTGTTCTCTTAGGGTCTGTATGACATCTGCCCAGGATCTTCTAGCTTTCCTAGTCTCTGCTGAGAAGTCTGGTGTAATGCTGATAGGTTTGCCTTTATATGTTACTTGATCTTTTTTCCTTAGTACTTTTAATATTCTTTCCTTGTTTAGTTTATTTGGTGCTTTGATTATTATGTGACGGGAGAAATTTCTTTTCTGATGCAGTCGATTTGGAGTTCTATAGGCTTCCTGTATGTTCATGGGCATCTCTTTCTTTATGTTAGGAAAGTTTTCTTCTATAATTTTGTTGAAAATATTTACTGGCCCTTTAAGTTGGGAATCTTCACTCTCTTCTATACCTATTATCCTTAGGTTTCCTCTTCTCATTGTGTTCTGGATTTCCTGGATGTTTTGGGTTAGGAGCTTTTTGCATTTTGCATTTTCTTTGACTGTTGTGTCAATGTTTTCTATGATACCTTCTGCACCTGAGATTCTCTCTTCTATCTCTTGTATTCTGTGGGTGATGCTTGCATCTATGACTCCTGATCTCTTTCCTAGGTTTCCAATTCCCCCCTCCTGTTGTCTCCCTTTGTGATTTCTTTATTGTTTCTGTTTCCATTTTTAGATCCAGAATGGTTTTGTTCAATTTCTTCACCTGTTTGGTTGTGTTTTCCTGTAATTCTTTAAGGAATTTTTGAGTTCCCTCTTTAATGGCTTCTAGTTGTTTACCTATGTTCTCCTGTATTTCCTTAAGGAAGTTATTTATGACCTCTTTAAAGTCATCTGTCATCATCATGAGAAGTGATTTTAGATCTGAATCTTGCTTTTCCGGTGTGATGGTGTATCCAGGATTTGCTATGGTGGGAGAATTGGGTTCTGACGATGCTGGGTAACCTTGGTTTCTGTTGTTTATGTTCTTGTGCTTTCCTCCTGCCATCTGGTTACATCTAGTGCTACCTGCCCTCCCTTTATCTGACTGAAGCCTGTCCTTCCTGTGATCTTGGTTGTGCCAGAACTCCTCAGAGACCAGCTGTCTCTGGGATCCTGTGATTCTGTGATCCTGTGATCATGAGATCCTAGATGTGATAGAGCTCCTGGAAGTCGAGCTGCCTCTGCGACCTTCAGATCCTGGTGTGACCAAGCTCCTGTAATCCTGTGATCCTGTGATCCTGGGCATATTAGAGCACCTGGCAGTTGAGCTTCCTCTGGGTGTTGTAGGACTGGCTGAGGAGTCTGCACCCAATGTCTGCTCAGAGCACAGGCTCAGACCAGAAGGAACCCGTGCCACTAATTTTAATATTTTTGAAAGCATAAATTATTTAAAATTGAGCTGTACAGCGCAGATGTTATTCTTTGGAAAAATATATAAAGAGAATTTTTTTAAAAATTTTCTGGATCTCATATACAATTTGCAGCTTTGTAATGTTACCTGTTCATTGAAACTGATACACTTCTTTCAGTTATTATTCTGATATGAACAGTGCATACATCATCTTCCTCATGTCTGTGTCTGCTCTGATGATTGTTTTGCTTCTTCAGAGTAAAAAATGAATTAGCAAAATCATGAATTTACACAGTGCCAACAGGGAACATGAACTTAGTTGACTTAAGAGAATATTAATTTTTCTTTTCTTCTTAAAAGATTTCTAAGCAGTTTCTCTTTTATTTTAAGAATCTCTAACACTCATCTCAAAGGAAGAAAAGCTCATTATATATGCTGAGACATGCAACATTCTAAAAGCTCTAGAACCTTCTATCTAGAAACAGAAAAATCTACTTAATTCTTATTACTTATTCTGTTCTTGGACCAAATTAGTTTCTTTTGTCATTTTTATTATTTTTCACTAAAACAAATTTAAGCAGAGTAGTAGTGGTGCACACCCTTAATTCATGCACTGGGGAAGCAGTGAGCCAATCAGATCTCTTTGAGTTCAAGACCAGTGAGGTCTGTGGAGTGAGCTCCAGGATACCCATGTCTACATAGAGAAACTCTGTCTTGGAATAAAAAGTTTTATTTTGAGAATTTCATACATGCACCTCCATACCCACACCCATTTGTTTCCTCTCCAATGTTTTTTTTTTTTTCCTTTTTTATTTTTGATACTTTATGTACATTTCCAATGTTTCCCCTTTTCTGAGTCTCCTCTTTGGATACCCCCGTCCCCTCCCCACCCCACCTCTAGGAGGGAATTCCACCTCCCACCCCCCACCCCACCCCCGTCCACCCATCCCCATATTCCCACCTTGACATTCCCCTTTACTGAGGCCTCTAACATCCTCAGGCCCAAGGGCCTTTCCTCTCTCCCCGATGGCCATCGAGGTCATCCTCTGCCACATATGTGGTCCAAACCATAAGTCCATCAATGTGTATTCTTTGGTTGGTGGTCCAAACTCCAGGAGGACCGGGGGGGGGGGGTCAGGGCCATTGACTCTCTTGCTCCCTCCATGGGGCTCCAAATTCCCTCAGCTCCTTCATACCTTCCTCCAACTCCTCCATCTGGGACCTCACTATCAGTCCAGAGGTTACTGTTAAGTGAAACTTGGGTATTCTGAACTTTTGGGCTAATATCTGCTTATCAGTGAGTACATACCATGTTCCTTCTTTTGTGACTGAGTTACCTCGCTCAGGATGATATTTTCGAGTTCCATCCATTTGCCTGCAAATTTCATTAAGTCATTGTTTTTAATAGCTGAGTAGTACTCCATTGTGTAGATGTACCACATTTTCTGTATCCATTCCCCTGATGAGGGACATCTGGGTTGTTTCCAGCTTCTGGCTATTATAAATATGGCCGCTAT
>CM052712.1:3165182-3201136 GCA_028551405.1 Uromys caudimaculatus | reverse complement strand
TTTCTATTTCTATTTTTAGCTCCTGGATAGTTTTTTGCATTCCCTTTGTCTGTTTGATTGTGTTTTCTTGAAATTCTACCTCTTTGATTGAGGTTTCCTGTAATTCTTTAATGGATTTTCGAATTTCCTCTTGAAATGCTTCTCGTTGTTTATCTCTGTTCTCTTGTATTTCTTTAAGGGTGTTATGCATTTCTTTCTTAAAGTCTTCTATCATCATCATGAGAAATGATTTTAAATCTGCATCTTGCTTTTCTGGTGTGTTGGGGGTATCCAGGGCTTGTTGTGGTGGGAGAGCTGGGTTCTGAAGGTGTGGAGTACTCTTGGTTTCTGTTCTTTATATTCTTACCCTTGCCTTCTGCCATCTTGTTGACTCTGATGTTAGCTGATCTTACTCTGTCCAGTTGTGGCTTGCCCCTCCTGCAGGCCTCTATGTCAGTACTCCCTGAAGACCAGCTCTCTCCGAGAGGTGTTTGGGTTTGGAGAGTTGTCCCTCAGGGTCCACTCTGGGGTGCAGAATGGAATCAGAAGGATCTTGTCCCCAGCTGTCCCTTGGTTCCTATGTCCCAAAGGTCCTGTAAAGGTCTCTCTTGATCCAGAAGTGGTGGTTTTGCCTGTGCTCAAAGGTGTGTCAGCACTTCTGGGATTCCCTGTTCACGTGGAGCCTTGTGGCCCAGGCTTTGGTCCCCAGGCACAGGTGTAAACCGGAAAGTTCACAGTTTTTCTGTCCCCGTGTTCTCAGACCCTAGATCCCGGCAGATCCGGGTGGGTCTGGGTGAGAGTTGTTGTTCCCCTTAACCCCACTCACGGCCTTTCCAGGCTCCTGGGAGGGCACCCCTCTCCGGTGCTCGTTGGCTACTGACTCCCGGTGGCCCAGGCAGAAGTTTCCGCTGGCAAGTGAAATCCGGAAGTTTCAGGGTTTTGTGTCCCCGGGTTCTCGGGCCCCGGATCCCGGCAGATCCGGGCGGGTCTGGGTGAGAGGTGCTGCTCCCCTCAACCCCACTCACGGCCCTTCCAAGCTTTCTACGGCGCTTGTTGGCTAATGTCTCCTACTGGCCCAGGCAGAGATTCCCCAGGCACCAGTGTGTCTCTCCAATGTTTTTAAAATATTGGGGAATTGAGTCCACTGATGTTAAGAGATATTAAGAAATAGTGATTGTTCATTCCTGCTATTTTTGATGTTATTTTAATGTTTGTGTGGCCAGCTTCTTTTGGGTTTGTTGAAAGAAGACTAATTTCTTGCTTTTTGTAGGGTTTAGTTTCCTTCTTTGTGTTGGTGTTTTCCATCTATTATCCTTTGTAGGGCTGGATTTGTGGAAAGATATTGTGTAAATTTGTTTTTTTCATGAAATATCTTGTTTTTTCATCGATGGCAATTGAGAGTTTTTCTGGGTATAGCTGCCTCAGCTGGCAGTTGTGTTCTGTTAGGTTTGTATGAGATCTTCCCCGGATCTTCTAGCTTTCATAGTCTCTGCTGAGAAGTCTGGTGTAATTCTGATAGGTCTGCCTTTATATGTTACTTGACCTTTTTCCCCTACTGCTTTTAATATTCTTTGTTTTGTGCATTTGGTGTTTTGACTATTATGTGACAGGAAGAATTTCTTTTCTGGTTTAATCTATTTGGAGTTTTGTAGGCTTCTTGAATGTTTATGTTCAGATCTTTCTTTAGTTTAGGGAAGTTTTCTTCTATAATTTTGTTGAAGATATTTACTGGCCCTTTAAGTTGGGAATCTTCACTCTCTTCTATACCTATTATCCTTAGGTTTGGTCTTCTCATTGTGTTCTGGATTTCATGGATGTTCTGTGTTAGAAGCTTTTTGCAGTTTGCATTTACTTTGACTATTGTGTCAATGTTTTCTATGGTATCTTCTGCACCTGAGATTCTTTCTTCTATCTCTTGTATTCTGTGGGTAATGGTTGCATCTATGACTCCTGATCTCTTTCCTAGGTTTTCTCTCTCCAGAGTTTTCTCCTTTTGTGATTTCTTTATTTCAGATTTTAGATCCTGAATGGTTTTTTTCATTTTCTTTGCCTGTTTCATTGTGTTTTCCTGTAATTCTTTAAGGGATTTTTGTGTTTCCTCTTTACGGGCTTCTAGTGGTTTACCTGTGTTCTCTTGTATTTCTTTATGGGAGTGATTTATTTCCTTCTTAAAGTCTTCTATCATCTTCATGAGATGTGATTTTAAATCTGAGTCTTGTTTTCCTGGTGTGTTGGGGTACACAAGGCTTGCTGTGGTGGGAGAGCTGGGTTCTGATGATGCCAAGTAGCCTTGGTTTCTGTTGCTTATGTTCTTGCTCTTGCCTTTCTCCATTTGGTTATCTCTGGTGTTAGCTGCTCTTGCTTTCTCTGACTGTGGCTTGTCCCTCCTGCAATCCTCTGTGTCAATACTCTTTGAATACCAGTTCTCTCTGAGAGGAATTTAGGTTTTTTGAGAGGTGTGATGCAGGGTCAGCTTTGGGGTACAGACAGACACTAGAAGGAACCTGTCCTCAGCTTTTCCTTGGTTCCTGTGTCTTGATAGCTCTGCGAAGGTCCCTCTTCAGCCAGGAATTTGAACAGCAGTGGTCTTGCCTGTGCTCGAAAGTGTATCAGCACTCTTGTTATACCAGCTCTCTCCTGGCATTATTTGTGTATGTAGCCCTGTGGCTCAGGATCAACTCCCTGGCCACAGAAGGAAACTGGAAGGCCACCCCTCAGTCACTGTGTCCTAAGGGTTCTGGGTGGGTACCTCTGAGCAGATGTGCTGGTCTTACCACTGCTCACAGGCTTGTCCACACTCCTGTGAGGCTAGCTTTTTCCAGCTGCTATTTGGGTATGGAGCCTTATGGCACAAACTCAGGTCCCTGGCCACAGATGGAAACCAGAAGGCTCCTGTCCCAGGTTGTTCCTTGTCCCTTTGTCCTGAGAGTTCCAGGAGGGTCCCTTTGAGCAGAAGTGTTGATCTTACCTCCACTCTCAGGCTTGTCCATACTCCTGGGCAGCTCGCTCTCTCTTGTTGCTATTTGGGAATGCAGCCCTGTGGCTCAGGATCAGGTCTCCGGCGTCAGAAGGAAACCAGAAGCGGGAAGGCTATTTTTAAGTGATGGAAATAATTGCTACATTAAAGTCATACCCACTGCAGAAAAATTTAATTATTAATAGAATGACTATGCAATTACACTATGACTCTAAGTTTTATTTTTTTTTACATAAACTTTGTTTTGTTAAGTTAAAATTTATTTATCTTTTGAAGTAACTGTCAAAGATGACTATAGACAAGCATCGATTTTTCAGTTTAAGATTTGTATTTAATATTTTAAAACTTCTTCAGTGTAATATTTACCATGTTTATTTGCCTGTTTATGCATGTTTTTCACAGTGACAGCTGTCTCACTTACTCAAAAAATATTTTGAGATATTTAATGGTGTGGTTTTTCTGAAAGGTCATGTCAATGAGGGTACAGCAAGGTAGTATATGGTTTACCATAAAGTAATTTTACTTGTTCCCTATATTATCTCTCTTCTTCCTCACATATACTGAACTGTTCATCAATTTCTATTTTTGTTTACATAATAAGGAAATATCTGTTTGAATCTATTTTGCTTCCATAAATATTAATAAACTTATTTTAAACACTTCATTATCCAGAATGTGGTTATCACTAAAATGAAAAGCATGTCCCCAATGTAGCTAGCATTTTATAAAAATTCATAAGGCCTAGAGATGAAAAGAAGATTAAGAAAACTCACAAAAAATTCTATTTGTTTTTTCCAGTTAACCATTTTCTGCTGTTTTGACATAGCAGGCAATGTCAATCAAAATGCTTCCCTTGTGAACTGGCAGCATTTACTGTCTTTATTCATCAGATTTAGCACTGACCTTCAGTTTTTCAGGAGCTTACTTCAATATGGCTGCACAGCATTTTCATTAAATTGAATAAAATATTGCATTCCTCTAAAGATGATTCAAACCTAGCTTTGAATTTCAGGTTTCTTCATTTCTCTTTGCTTTTCCAGAGAAATATAAAATGTGGTCTACATCATTCATATGTATGATACATCTCCACATACATATGTGTTGATATGCTGAGTGTGAGAATATTTTAGCAGCAACCTTTTAAAATTTCTCTTTTTAGTTTTG
Organism: Uromys caudimaculatus; assembly: GCA_028551405.1. Classification (NCBI taxonomy): domain Eukaryota; kingdom Metazoa; phylum Chordata; class Mammalia; order Rodentia; family Muridae; genus Uromys; species Uromys caudimaculatus. The sequence continues at coordinate 3,197,016 of CM052712.1, read as the reverse complement.
TCAATATAATATAGAAATCTATGTTTATAAGTCTGAAAGAACCTGAAGTGTGATACAAAACTACTAAGAGCAATGAAAGATCTGAACCATGGTTAAAATAGCAGTATACTTTAAATATCAGTAGTATTTTATCTATGTACAGATATCGATATATAGTTACAATTAACCAAGTCTTCTAATTAATTGAATATATTAGTAATAATGTTTGGAAGATGGTTAGCTGGCTCAAAGACACATAATAATAATTATCTGTATTAGTTTTCCATAACTATTATAATAAATTACCACATATTCAGGAACTTGAAATAAAATACATTTTTTTTCATATCTTTCAGGTGAATTAGTTTGAAGCTAAAACTGACTGGTGCACAAAGCTGCCATCCTCTGTGTTAACTTTAATGTATAATTCTCTGTACCTAACTTCCTCAGCTCCTTCTAGTGTCAAAGTAGGTAGTGAGTTTTCGTTGTTTCTCACATAGAATCATTTTCACGCAAATCTGCATTCTTTTTCTTTTATCTATAAGAACCTTAATACTATACTTAGATTATCTGGTCTAACCTCTGTCATAAAGTAAGCTGCTGGGCAGCTTTGCGACTGTATACTACCTTATTCATCTTTAGAAACACAGAGGTACCAGAACACATGCATCACTGAGGGGCTATTATTTTATCTGTTATAGCTGGTTGGCAGAATTGAGAACTCACTGAGTATTTGCAAAGTTCATATTTTCATTCATTATTATTTTCTGATTATTAAATATCAGTGTTAATTTGGTCTTTTATAATAAGCTTATAGGTTAAAACTATAGTTTTCATTAAAAGTTGTATCACTAATCTAATCATTGCTTTGTATAAATTCATAACGTCTAGGGATGATTTAAAAGGAAAAAATGAAGATATTTTATTAGCTTGAGAAAAACAGTGATCCTCAGTAATTTGAGAAATTAAGACATGGAGCGGGACTTTGCTCTCCTTGCTACTTAGTAATGGTCATGATTGATACCACAGCCACAGACTTTGTCTGTAGAAGAAAAGTTTGTTGTAAAGCGTATGTGATATCCAAAGAGTCCAAACAAATAACAAAAAACAAACAAACACCCCACAAAACAGAATCCATGGAATTCATATTTTTATGAGGCAGTAGAAGTTTGTGTAAGAAAGATTCACCTGACAAAGAAGTCATGTTGAGCTCTAGAAAAACTAATCAGTGTAAAGTTTCCTGGGAGCACCAGCAAGTAATATTTCCACTCTCTTTGTGGCTGACTCCCTGGTGCAGCATAAGGATGGTTTTAATTCAAGGATATTGGTAAAAAGAATACATTTGAAACCTAAAAAGTCTGAGGAGTATGAGGCAGTTGACACCAGAAACACTAATAAAGACAGAAAAGTTGATGGGATTGATAACAATTAAAAGTGCACTGGCAAGGGGCTTAACAATTTTGAGCTTGTGAATTAATTAGGTAAACAGAGTTTAATGCATATTACAGGAAGATGGTATGTTAAGTGTACAAAGGGGATGCTAAGCTAAACTGTAGAGAAGGATTGTTCAAGTACTCAGACTCACATCAGCATTGACCTTGAGTGTTGCATTAGGTCTGAATTGGGAGGAAAGATGGACATAGAAATTTAGCTGTGAATGCCAACTGAATGTCAAGTCTAGAACTGAATATCTGTACCTGTCTGATTGTTTGTCTTTCATTTATATTTTTCTTTTATTATGTGTCATAAAGTCCAAGCAGTCATTTCACTGAGGTTCTCTAAGAACTTTGCCTCAAACAGTGACTAAAATGTCATCGTAACAATAGAAAGCCACCATGGGCTGTTTGGGCACTTTGGTTTTCTAGGTAATCATGGCAACTCTTTTGTTGTTGTTATTTTTATTAATTAGCTAATTAATTAATTGTGTGTAAGGGTGGTTGGTCTGTATAAAAATTTGTGCAACACATGCATGTTTGATGCACATGAAGACCAGAAGAGGGTGTCAGATCCCCTGGGACTGAAGTTATGAACAATTGTGAGTCACCAGTTGGTTTCTGGAATTGAATCCAAGTCTTCTTCAAGAGTAGTCAGTGATTTTTACTGAACCATTTCTCCAACACTGGAGAGATTGCAATTAGCTTGTTAGAGAATGTACCAATATCTCACTGCTTGTTGCTCAACAGTACTATCTCTAATCCATTATAATAATGATTTACTATGTTTTGAGAATAAATATAGTTGAAAAATTAAGAACTCAATATTTTATACTGGAGAGAAAGTCTGTCAGTCATCATTTTATTTGTATCTCATGTATGAAAATATTTATATATACATCCTTTTATTGGTTTTGATAACACTTTAACCAAACATTAAAACACCACAGATAATGTAAACATGATTCTGAGAACAGTAATAAATCGGTATACAATTACTTCCATAAAGCTGAGGTTTGTTGAAAATCATGAACAGAGGTATTTCTAATTTAAAACATGAGACAAAAATGTAAACGATATATTATAAAAATACAATAGCAATCATAAAAAATTAAACTTCATTAATCTTCAGTGAAATATAAATCAGAACAAAAACTAGATATTATTGCATTCCAACAGCTTAAAAGAAGAAAATGAGAATGTTAAGCAATTACGGGGATGAGGAGCAACAGACCCTTCATGTATTTGTGGTAAATTGACATGATAACTTTAAAACATATTTGTCTTTGTATGAACTTAGTCTTTGTATAATGTGAAAAAATAAACTCCAGAAGTTCTATATTTCTAAATTTTGCTGTTATGTCTTAAAAAGCCTCTATAGAACACTTAAGACAAATGACATGGTAAAGGTCAACCTCTTCAGGTTTCAAAAGGAGAAAATGTGATTTGACAGGACTCTTTCATGCAAACCCAACTTCCCAAGTAGTCTCTAGTCTGAAAACTTGATGGTACTGTTTATTGCTGGAAAGAAAGCCATGACTGCTTGATCTTGCTTTTATTTCTGAAAAGCAATTAGATCTTTTAAATAATTTTCTGTCAAATTAAATTTCATTGAGTTTATCTGGGAAACTTAACTGAAGACAGTCTAGGGCTTTATCCCAGGAAATTGTGATTCATTGTGCAGAGGGGGTTCCTTGGAATCATCACTCCTAATAAATTCTTGAGTTTTCCATTGATATATAGTAAAGGGTTTTATAGGCCACTCTGTATAAAAGTATTAGCCTATGGGGTTTTTATTTATGGAATTTAATGCATGTAATAATCAATTATATTTATGATATTAGAGACCATACTACTATACTGATTTAATGAAAATATAATACATAACTAAAGCTGATATGTAATAAAAACTAGAAATATTTAGCTGCAGTCAACTGAACATCTCTTCCATATTCTTAATTTTAATCAACTTCATGATTATGGTTTTTGTTCTGAGCATCATTATAATTAAGTTCTAAAAGGTAAAATATTGATTTTATAATTTTAGCAAAAACTAAATTTCACAGTCTAGAAAAATGAGTGTATTTTTACCTTGTCTTCCTGATTCTATAATTATGTATTTAAAATTTTTATTGGGAACTGATCTTATTTGAGAACAAATAATTATCTATTCATGCTAATTGATATTCAGAAATCACTGACCAATTTATTTGGAATTAATGGTACTTCATTAATTTTTCAGTTGGCCTTGGAACTTCTTTGCAAAGAAAGTATGCTCAAATTAGAGATTCCTCTCAAATTCTCAGAAAAAAACAAGACAATTTAGCAAAAATAGAACTTTCATTTGATCTCAATGCATTTCTGAGGTTTTATATTCCAGGTAAATTATCTCACTGTAAAGTAGACAATGTGAATATTCTCTCCACTTTATATCATATTTTAAGATATTTGCCTTCACATTTATAGTCATATGTTGATTGAAAGAATACAAAACAGAAGAGAAGAAATATATGTGTCAAGGGGTTATTTTCTTCAGTCTAACCATCCTGTGTTAAATTTTTCAACAAGTCAAACCAATTTCATGACAAATTTTAAATGCTTCTTTAGTATGGCCTGTGCCCTGTGTACCAGATACATTTTATAATGATCCCCCACACCCCCTCATAGTATTTTCACCAGCTCACTTATTTTGCCTTTCTCAGTTCTTTCACATACTAGTTATCATCTGTCAGGAGCACAATCCAAAATTTTAAACAGAGGAACAAAGTGAATAAAAATAACTGCAGACAAATAAGACAAGGGGGCGGGAAATTTTTCACAGATGGGATAAGGAAAAACATTTGCTGATCATGGGACTGACAAGGGATTGATATCCAAAATGTGAATATCGTCTAAATTCAATAGTAAATACAGAACCAAGAGATACTCAATAGAAATGGAAGAAGACTTCAACAAACATTAGTCAAGAGACGGTCATCAAATACACAAGAGACCCTGAAATTTACTATGGGCTACCAGTGTCATTAATGCATCTCCCAGGGATCCAAAGACAGTGGCATCAGGACCTCAAATAGGTGTGTGCACTGCCAAGTTCACAGATGAACCATTCATTGTAGGCAGAAAGTGTATCTAGCTATCAGCCAAGGAGTGGTTGAACAAATAAAGAAAATGTGCTGATGAATACAATGCAATTAAACAATTAAAAAGTTCAATTTTCTTACAGTGTGGGCTGGCAATTATGCTAAGTGAAATAAATCAGCTGAAGATAGACGAATGCTGTTTGATTCTTTTTACATAAAATATTTGGTAGTCATCATGCTCAGAAAAAGAGAGGAGCATGCTGGTACTAATGTTCTTTGGAGAAGAATTGTTGTGTTGCTCTTCAGTAAATGTGTAGTTTCAGGAGCAAGAAGAAACCCAGAGAGCTGCTAGTCAGTAATGTACATATGATCCACAGTGCTGCCCAGCAAATCTAACAATCTTCCAGCTAGGAAATCTCATGTAAGCTTCTATCATGTTAAAGGAGCAGACAAGGTCTTGACAAACTAATATGAATGGAGAGAAGAATCAGATTCCACTGGTTTGGGGTCATCACCATTTCCTGAATAAGTGCTGCCAAACTGCATATCCTTCAAAGGAAAAGGAAATGAAAAGATGTGGAAATCCAGAATTGGGAATAAAGGAGGATATTAATGCAGAAGGCTAGAAACTTTTTATATAGTTGTTTAATTATAGACATGAGAGAAAGGTCAAAGGAAGATTATCAATGTAAAGCTAAAAGATAGTTTGCATTTTATCTTCTGCAAAAGCAAGGAACATTGAAATGACTTTTAAAATGTTTGGGTTTGTATTAGCACTTACATTTAATATATATTCAGGCTTTTTTTGTATTTTAGGATAATATTTAACTGGGTTTTAAAGCAAGATGTTGGAAAATGCTTGCCTTATTATATATTAAATATTTATGTGCATAAATATATTTATATTAATATATTTATGTAGTGACTATATATATCTTAATATAAATACTTAGAAAATATTTCTCTTATATGAGAATATGGTAAATATTTCAAAGCTAGTAACATAGGTCAACGGTAAAACCTTTTCTGGCAAGTTTAAAAGCATTGAATTTATTCTCTGGCACTAAATTAAAGAAGGTTTTCCTAATATAAAGAATGCAAATAAGTATTTAAAATATGAATATAGGATCATAGCCACTGTATGAATGTCCTCTTTCAAAAGTCTTGTGTTTTCTGAAGTAGCTTATTGTAGAGTGCAGATTCATGAGGAAAGATGAGGTAAAACTGTACTAATATTAAGTGGGACTTTTGAAGTTTCTGCAACAAAACCAACAACCACTGCTGATTTATATTTGCTCTGAACTGGACTGCTAGTATCTTGATAAACAGAGATTGGAATCACCCCAAAGAACTACTTCTGAAAAAGTCCACATCCTCTTGTTGTATTTATCATGTTTCCTCCCAAACCTTTAGGTAGTGGGCTAGAAGGGGGTCAGAGCATTTGAGAACTCTTATTAAAACTAAAATCTAAGCCTACAGAAACTTATATTAGGAAAAAGACAAGGCTGTTCACACACACTCTCTCTCTAATTTTGTACTTGAAATCCTAGCTAGATCAATATGATAATTGAAGGAGATCACTGGGATAGAAATTGGAAAGGAAGAGGTCAGAGTATCACTAGTCGAAGATAATATGGTAGTATACACACTTAGTAGGAGAAATGGTGGAGCCACCTCAGCATAAATGCCAGGGGTCTTGTAGTTGTAAAGGCATCTCCCTCAGGAGGACCTAACTGAGGACTACCTGAGAGACCAAGGATTGCTGATGCAGGCAATGCCAGCCAATTAGGAACTACTGTTTTGAAGAGATGCTTTCTTGGGACCAATGGGGTATGGGTGGAGGATATTAAAGAAATTTGCAGCAGTGTTCAGATGAGTTTGCTTCAGAGTTTCTCACATGTTCCCAGAGTTTGTGCTAATGATTCTGTGCCACCTTACTTTGAAACCCCAAGAGTAAGTAAGGTCAGGCAGTGCGCAGTCCAGGGTACAGGCAGCATCTGGTATCAAATGTGGATGGACTACAATATTGTTCTGTGGCTGCTTGTGAACCTCCTTTTCTGGGTCTTATTTTTGCCTGTTGCTTCAAGGACAGTGCTCACGGTTCAACCTGATCTGCTCTTCTCCTTGAGGTGCTGCTGTTGTGCCCCCTTTTGTTGCTTCTTCAGTGAGTTGGCCCTTTAGTTTTGTATGTTGTAGGTCCCAAGAAAGTGTGTGCACAGACCTCATTGCTGCCTTCATTGTCTTTTTTTTACTGTTCTTTCTGGTGACTGTCATACTCTCACTTTTGGTCTCATTTCGAGGGTGAGCAAGAGGTGGCCATCTTTTCTGTCTTCTTTGTCTTTGTTTGTCTGTTCACCCTGGTAAACTATCATACTTTTGCTTTTGGTCTTGGTTTGAAGGTGAGTGTGTGAATATCTTTTCTTCTTCTTTGACATTGTCCATTGTCTGTATGAGCTACTTACTTTACTTTCAGCTTGGAATCATCTCAGTACCTGACATGGTGGCTGATCTCCGAGGTGATGGTACCGGGTATTGGTTCCCAAATGTCTTTTCCATCCAGGTGACATCTTGTAAGCATATGGCTTTTGAGTTACACCTGAGGGAGACCTTGCTTAGTATGAGACTTTGTTGCCTTGTGTGTCATATCTGTCATATTTGTTCATCGTTTGTTTCCTTTGCTTTCATCAGTATGGGTTCCCTCCCCTCTACCATCAAGGAACCATCAGATTAAGGCACTCAAAACCCTTCTGGTTACACATGGTCTCAAGGGTAAAACTCATGACCTGGAACACTTTTGGGAGGAGGCCACTACTTTGGCCCCCTGGATATTGCTGGAGAACATGTGGGACCCTGACCTCTAGATATGTGTTTTCTTCCTCACCTGCAAGGTTGAGTTACAGTCTAGACTACCTCTCACTTGTTCTTTGTACCCATCCTCCTTGTAATCATCGTCAGTCTTTAAAATTCTTCTCCAGAGGAAGTGGTGACTACCCATAAAAAACACTGCCAGGATCAGGCTAATATTCACCTTTCCCTTACTGACCCCAGCCCAGTTTCTCTGGGTAGCAGGATAATCTCAGTGTTGAGGATGAGGGCACCTCTTGTCAGGCCCTCCAGTCCTCAGGTTCCAAGCTGTCCTCTAGCTCTGCTCTATCACATTCCTCATTCATTATCACTTCCTCTCCTGCTCCATCAGAAGTACCCCTTGCTTACCCTAGCATGATTTAGGGGTACTTTGCCTTCTAGTGGTCACTCCTGTGCTGGTCCATCCTGCGATGTCCATTCTTCCTGCTAAACTGTCTCTCCCACAGGAGCCTCATTCTTCTTGGGTTTACTGTGAGGCTTTCCCTGTTATTCTTGGCCCTGGTGTGGCAAATAGGCACTGGATTCCACTCCTCTGGCTGACTTGGCACTAATCAGGAAAGCTGCCAATGACTCTGTCCTAGATTCCCCTTATTTTGAACAAGTATTGAAGCAATGGGCTGTGCATCTCCAGACCTATTATGATTGATATAATCACCTTAAGGTGATGCTTGACCCTGCCATATTTCTTAATTGGAGGTCTGCATATAATGACTTGGCTGAGAATCAGGCTAGGAATAACCTGGAATATAACCTTAATGTTACTTTTGATATGCTTATTGGCCATAGGGCATATATTAACCTCTAACTCCCAAGGGCAAGTAGGATCAGATAGTGGGCAGTCCAGGGCACAGGCAGCAATATGTGACCCCCAAATTTCTATCAGGAAACACCTACAGCTGACAAACACCTTCAGCAGAGTGGCTGGATACAAAATTAACTCAAAATTAGTTCATACAAATCCTTTATACAAATGATAAATAGACTAAAAAAGAAACCAGGGAAACAACACCCTTCACAATAGCCACAAATATTATAAAGTATCTTGTGTGACTCTAACTAAGCAAGTGAAAGGCTTGTATGAGAAGAACTTCAAATCTCCGAAGAAAGAAATCAAGGTTTAAGAAGTTGGAAAGATCTTACAACCTCATGGATCAGTATGATTACTATTGTAAAACTGGTCATCTTACCAAAAGCAATCTACAGATTTAATCCAATTCCACTCAGAATCCCAACACAACTCTTTATACACCTTGAAAGACCAATTCTCAATTTCATATGTAAAAATAAACAATGAAGAATTGCTAAAAAACAGTTCTGTAAAATAAAATAACTTTTGGAGGTATCACCATCCCTAACTTCAGACTGTTTCTCAGAGCAATAGTAATAAAAACTGCAATGTAATGAAATAGAAAAAGATAGGCAGATCAGTGCAATCAAATTGAAGATCCGGAAATAAGCCCATATACCTATAAACACTTGATTTTTGACAAAGAAGCTAAAACCATATAATTGAACACGGAACGATTTTCAACAAATGGTGCTGATATAATTGTATTACTCCATGTAAAGCAATGCAAATAAATCAATATTTATCACCCTATGCTAAACTCAAGTTCAAGTAGATCAAATGCCTCAAGATAAAACTGATACACTACATCTAATAGAAGAGAAAGTTGGAAATAGCCTTGAACTTAGTGGTAAAAAAGACAACTTCCTGAACAAAACACAAACAGTTCAGCAATAAGATCAATAATTCTCAACAGAGGAATCTTGAATAACAGATAAACACTTAATATTCAATTTCCTTAGTCATCAAAGAAATGTAAATCATAATTACTCTGAGATTCTACCTTACACCCATTAAAATAGCTAAGATCAAAAACTCAAGTGACAGCACATGCTGGTGAGGATGAGGAGTATGTGGAACAATACTGCTTTGCTGGTAGGAATGCAAACTTGTACAATCACTAAGGAAATCACTTTAGGAGTGTCTCAGAAAATTGGAAATAGTTGTTCCTCAAGACCCTGTTGTACTCCTTTTGGGCATATACCCAAACTTTGTTCCACCATGCTACAATCACACTTGCTTAACTATGTTCATAGCAGTTTTATTTGTAATAGCCAGAAAGTGGAAACAACCCTGACTGATACTTCTCAGTTGAAGAATGGATACAGAAAAATGTGGTTCATTTACACAATGAAATAGTAATTTACAAGTACATGAGTGAAACTATAAAATATTATCCTATGTTAGCCCAGATGCAAAAGGACATGCATGGAATGTGCTCAATGATAAGTGGATAGTCTCCATAAAGTACAGGGTAACCATGGTACAATCCACAGACCCAAAGATGCTAAATAACAAGGAGGACCCAAGGAAGGAAGCTTGAATTTCCCACAGAAGTAAAAGTAAAATAGTCATCAGAGGTGGATGGATGGAGGGAACTGAACAGGGGAGGGGATGGAGAGGATTATAAGGTAGGGCAGAGAGAATAGAAATCAGAATCTCTAGTATGTGCTAGCGATTGGGGAGGCTGTTGTGAATCAATGGGGATGACTGGTACTGAGACTCTCAGCAATGGGAGATATGGAACCTAAAGTTGCTACCTCCTGTAGCCAGGTAGGACTTCTAGTAGCAGGATAAGGAGAACATCCCACCCACAAAACCTTCTACCTAAAATGTGTCCTGCCCACAAGATGTGTAGGAACAACAATGGAACAGACTTGAAGGGAATGGCCAATCAATGACTGGCACAACTTGAGACCCATCCCATGGGCATGAACTAATCCCCTACACTATTAATGATACTCTCTTAGGCTTGCAGGAAGGAGTCTATCATAACTGTCTTCTGAGAAGTTTCATCCAGCAGTTGATGGAAACAGATACCTATAGACAAACATTGGATGGAGCTCAAGGAGTCTTGTGGAAGAGTTGGGAGAAGTATTGAGGGACAAGAAGAGGATAGGGACTCAACAGGAAGACCAACAGAATTGACTAACCTGGATGACTGGGGGCTCACAGAGACTAAACCAGTAATCAAAGAGAATACATGTGCTATACCTAGGTCCCCAGATATATATATAGCAGATACCCAGCTTGGCCTTTATGCAGATCCCCCAACAACTGGAACAGAAGCTGTCCCTGACTCTGCTGCTGACCAGTGCATCTTGTTCTTCTCACTGGACAACCTTGTCTGGCCTCAATGGGAAAGGATGAGCCTAATCTTGCAGTGACTTCTTATGTTGGTTGGTTGATACCCAGGGGAGATCCTTCCCCTTCTCAGAGCCCCAGAGTCCCACAGCAGCAGAGAGGATAAGTAACAAGGAGGGCTCAAGGTGGGGCATAGAGATCTCCCTGGGAAAGGGACACAGGATAGATTTTGTCAGTGGTCCGGGGAAGGGTGGGAATGAGAAGAGGAGGGATAAGGGGCAGGGGTGGAGGACAGAGAAAAACAGTACAGGGAGATGAGTGGAACTGGAGGGGATTTGGGGAGTGAGTTAGAAACATAGTGCAGTTGAAAGTTCATGGAATCTAAGATGATGACTCTAGCAGAGACTCCTTGTAATAGAGGACAAGGAGCCTGAACTGGCCATTCTCTGTAACTGGACAAGGCTTCCAGTGGACTTACTGGGACACACACTCAGCAACAAAAACTTCGATTTGCAATTTGCCATGCCTGCAAGATGTTCTAGAGTGAATGTGGCACAGAACTTGTGGAGTGGCCAACCAATGACTGGTCCAAGAAGCAGGGAGCCAATGTCGACTGCCTGGATGGCCAGAAACCAGATTCAGAATAACACAGAAACCTAGGATTTGAGGGAACAAGACTATCAAAGAAGTCACTGAAATTATTCCTAATGTTATTCTACTATAGTAGACAAAATCCTACCATAATTTTCATCAGAAAGGCTTCATCCAGCAGCTGATATAAGCAGATACAGAAATACACAGCCAAACATTAGGCAGAGGTATGGAAATTCTGCTGAACGGGGGGTAGAATTGTAGGAATTGACCTTCTGCAGAAGGTCAAGGACATCACACACACACACACACACACACACACACACACACACACACACACACACAAATGGCTCACAAAATCAAGTAGCCAGGGTTCATAGTGGCTCACAGAGACTGATGCAACAATCAGCGAGTCTGAACTAGGTTCTTTGCGTATAAGTTATGGCTGTTCAGCTCGGAACTTGCAACAGTGGGAGTGGGAGTAGCTCTGACTCTTTTCTCTGGCTTTGGGACCCTATTTCTCCTATTGGGTTGCTTTATCCTGACTTGATTTAGAGGTATATGCCTATTATTATTATAACTTAATATTCTATATTTGGTTGATAACACTGGGTGACCTGCTCTTTTCTGAAAGGAAAGGAAGGAGCTTTAGATCTTGGGAGGAGAGGAGGTATGGCATAGGTACTAAGAGGAAAAGAAGATGGGGAAACAGCAGTCAGGATGTAATGTATGAAAGAAGAATAAATAAATTAATTAAAATTTAAAATGCTAAGAACTTCTTTTAAGTGGACTTTGTATTTAAAGGAGACACATGTGTAAGGGCTTGAGTTAGGATCACATGAAAACATTTCTGAACTAAAAGTTCAAAAGCTGTATAATGGAAACTATCAAATACATTTTTGCTTTGCTCATAATCTTCTAATCCTGGAAATAAAAAAAGTAAAATATTTTACTCAATTGAAGTATACTTGTCAAAACTGAATTATCTATTGTACAGATAAATTTGAAAAAACCTAGAATCTTTTGATTGAGGGATGGTCTAGATTCAGTTAGCCTTTGGGTGTGTATGCATAGAACTATCCTAAGTACAAAATGATATGTAGAAGCAGCCCATTTTTGGTGGCACCATTCCTTAGGCCAGGGACCCTGAACTATATAAAGGAGAGATAAAGGTTAGATAAGCAAGCAATTAGGCAGCACTGTGGATGTGGTAAAACCTTCTCAAGCTCCTACCTCTGTAATTTCCTTACAGTGATGAACTGCATCCTAGAATCCTAAAATGCCTCTGGGAAGAGTATTTTATCATGGTAGCAGGCATGAAACTAGGACACATATACAGAAAGCAAATAGGAAACAATGTGGAACTTAAGATTTTGACACAAATATTCCTCATTTATTTGCTCTTATTTTGAATTCTTCTAGTATTTTGATATAACATAGTGCTCAGACTGTTTCTTTCCTAGAAGGATACCCACCATCAGCATTTAAAAAAATATGCCGGCATTATCTCAACAGAGAATTGTCATATCTTATTTGCCTTGTTTGCTCAGTGCTTTCTCTGGGTCCATGAGGTCCATGTGCCTAAAGGACATTTGGCATCTGAAATGCCAGAGCTTGCACTGAGCACCAAAACACAGCTTTAATTGGCCAAATCACAAAGTTAAGGATTGAAAGACATTGTTGCTCACTATTAATTAAGACACCAGACATCCACATTTTATATGTGAGCCAGGGCATTTGTGTAGCCATATCAAAGGGAGACCAAGTTTTGCTAATTATTTAAACTTTAATATTGTATGTTGTTTTACATTAATTTCCCATTAACTGTAAATGTTAAAGTGTAAGATTCAAATAAAAATATAGAATTAAATCATGAGTTATTTTGGTATAGTATTTTCATCAGTGCATTTATGGCAATAGTAAAACATTTGCAATGGTTTTAAATTTTATGTTTTTAAATTATAATCTAGCATGAGATAGCTCTTATGTTATTTTTTCCTCTTGACTTTAGTCAGAATTTAAATTAATTCAGTGAAAATATTGATAATTTGTTTTTATAATTGTCTCCAATTTTAACAGAAAAAGAACAAGGTAGTGGAAAAATACCATTAAATAAAAGCAATTTATTTACTCGCCAACAATTTTATAATACAAATTTTTTAGAAATAATAAAATGAAGCCCTAGTTGCTTTCATATGTCCTCAAGGCAGACACATATTTAAAATCAAATAGGACACAACAGGAACCAAAAATGTCATATAACAAAAATATCTAACACTCATACAAATGATTACTATTATATTATTGGGTATGGGAGGGGAAGCAAAAAACCCATTGAGCTTATAAAAACAGTCTTTTATGGATACTCTAGAGAGAAAAATAGATGAACTCTATTCAGAGCATTTTTCTTAGGTAGACAATTCAATCATTTTTGGAATTGCTCTCTCTGTAGTTTAAAAACCAAATGTAAGAAAGTGTAATAAAGTGAAAATTTACATGTTTATATGCAAGTTATTGCACAAGAAAAGCCAAGGCCAAAATAAGGCCTTCTGTGTTCAATCCTTAGTAGTGGTATTGATTAATATGAAGAAATAGTAGAGGTGAAGAAGTAAAAGAGATGAGAAAGAAAGAAAAGGAATACAGGTGTATGCACTTTGTGCTCAGTGTTGTTTATGAGACGTATGTACACTTCCTAGTTCTGTTAGTTTCTAAAAGTGGAATATCCTGGGAACAGTGAGTATGCCCTGCTTTTCCTGGTCCCAGAATTTGTATTATTAACACTCCTATCCAAATGAGGGGCTCAGTGTTCCTTATCTATTTGACTCAATAGCTGAGATTAGAAAGTACAAGGGAAGACTAAAATGGCTTATAATTCTAAGAAGAGAGTAAGAGAGTGTTTAAGAAACGAGGAGGGAGGAAGTAAGTAGACATAAAAAAAAAAAAAGGAAGAACCAACCTGAAGGGATTCCTCGTGAACAAAGCCAGAGCAGATTGTAAAACAGTGTAACTAATAATAGGGCTAGAATGAAATAAAATGTCACATATACTCACTCACGTAAACAATCACATTAACCAATTATTTGAAGATAATGTACATGCCATCCTTATATTAGAATGACAAAGGAAAGAATAGAATTACCAAGGGAAAGACAAACTGACCACTAGGCTTTGGTGTTCATTATGAAAGTTATGGGTAAAGGCAGTATACATACATAAAGTAAAATTTTACTTAACTATAAAGAAGAACAAAATCATAGCATATAATAACAAAATTGGCAGAACTGGAAAACACTGTAGTAAGCTTTCAAATAAAACAGATTTAGAAAGACAAATATTTCATGCTTTGTCAAATGCTAAGTTAAGGTTATATATACATATGTATTCTTGTGTGTGTGTGCACATGTACATATTTATGTGCCATTCCTTTATGTCATCATATAGAAGTGGAGTTCCATTACTTCAAAGTCAGTAACTGTTAACTATATGATGCAGATTAAACTCATTCAGCTTTAATTTCCTTGGTGTCTTTGCAATATAAAGGGGAGTGCCTCAATAGTTTCCCAGGTTTGTCACATGGAGAGCCCATGTTCCATAATGAGATGGTGGCAATTATGCTGAGTCAAGTAGTTTTCTTTCTATGTATTAGAGAACTAAGGAAATTACTAGATGTAAAAAAATTACTAATGTAAAAAAAGCCAACATTTATAAACAAACAAATATAGTTCAATATTATTGTTCACATTAAAAAGTATTCAACATTTGAAAGCCCATTAGATTAATTTTCTAAAGCTTTTTTTGTGTTATAAATATTAATACTGTATAAATACATATTTTTTAAATGATGGGAGGTTTTATATTTGCATTTTTCTTTGATTCCAAGATGTAAGCTATGAGTCCAGAAATTCCAAGTGTATTTGGAACACAATAAAAATTCATTTTGTTTATAATTTTTCTTTTCTTCTGTTTTCTTTTCTTGCTGTTTTTGTTTGGTTCGTTTTGTTTTGTTTTGTTTGTTTGTTTTGTTTTGTTTTTTGTTTTTTGTGAGATGGGGTTTCTCTGAGTGCTCCTGGATCTCCTGGAACTGGCTCTGTATATCAGGGTGGTTTCTAACGTAGAGAGGTCTTCATATCTGCCTCCTGAGAGCTGGAATAAAATGTGCATGCCACCACTGCCTAGCTAAAATGTATGGCCATGGCTGGCCTCAAATTCATGATCCTATTGCCTTCCTCTCCTTCAGCAAATCCTACTGACACGCAATATTGCAAGAGCTATAATATTTCTCAATTCCTTTTTCCTTTTTTAACCAATGTTAGTTTCATTAAATGAATACTATTTTAGGCTTTTGAGTTATTTAATGAAAAATTTAAATATTTTCTCAAAGTACAACTGTGATGAATATGCTTGGCCCAGGGAGTGGTACTATTAAGAGGTGTGACCTTATTGGAGTACATATACTTTTGAAGAAAGTATGTCACTCTGTGGGTAGGCAATGAGACCTTCCTCCTAACCACATAGGAGCCAGTCTTTACCTAGTGATGTTCAGATGAAGATATAGAACTCTTAGCTCCTCCTCTGCCACACCTGCCCGGACACTGCCATGCTCCCACCTTAATGATAATGGCTGAACCTCTGAACCTGTAAGCCAGCCCCAATTAAATGTTGTCCTTATAGGAGTCACCTTGGTCATGGTGTCTGTTCACAGAATTAAAACCCTAACTAAGACAACAGTTTATAGGCATTATAGTAAAAATTTTAAAGTCTAATGTGGAAAACACTATTATCCTGTAGTTGAATCTTTTTAGATAAAAACTGTTTCATATAGTTTAGAAACTACAACCAATAGATGTTTTGGTTAGCACTGAAGCTACTTTATTGTTTATATAACCTTGTTGAGAAAGGGGTCAGTTTTAGGAACTTCCTGAAACTTTTGAGTAGTTTACTTCCTGAGCTTTATTAAGCCTCACCTTACAAATTATTGACTATTGAGGAGCTTTCATAATAAGATGAAAAGTTTCACCGCTGGCTGTTTTGAATATGTCCAATCTTAATGAGCATCTACTCAAGATGTGAGACAATTGCTATACAGGAATGGAGCAGATCTATCTGCTCTGTGACATCTCCCTGATGATTTTTCTGATGCTCCAGTGTCAGTGTTGTTAAAACAGTGCTTGTCACATGAAGAAAAGTAACTGACCTGGGAATCTGAAGCTCTGGGTTTTAGAAAGTTTTTGAATAATATGTTTTGTTATCTTCATTACTATTCTGGAAACATTTCAAGTTTTTATGTCCAATTCCACTGCTTGAGACCATGCTACAAAAGTTCTCAAAACCACCATTTTACCCTCTCTTGCTTCACTCTATCATAGTATGACTTAACCCTCCTTGACAGAGATATCATTCATTTGAAAGTCGATTTAAAGATTTTTTTTATAAAGGTGTAAATGTGGGTGACAAGGAATGAAGTTTAGCAAGATATGATTTCCTACAATCCCCCACATTTCGAAGAATAATAGTATTTATATAAATCTGTGTTTTATATATTTTGCAGTTCATAAAACTTTCATACACAGAACCTAGTCTTTTAAACATTCATAAGAAGTAGATATTAGCATAGTTGTTTTATGAAAGTTCGATACGAAGATAAGATTTGTTGGTGAGGGTAACCTACTAATTAATGAGAGTCAGGGCTCACACAGCCATTGTATACGTCCCTTTGGTTTGCTTTCTTGAGAACATAGCAAGTAGGCTAAACTTTCTGAAAAGCAAAAAGTTCTATGAAAACATGAGTTAAAAAAAACATTTTGCTGTCTCCATGATTGATAAGTAACTAAACAAAATGGGATTAATAAATATGAAGACATTGAACTTTGTTTTACTTATGTAAATGAGGCCCTTTTCTCTCTTCTCACCACACCATCTCACCGTGCTCATGTGAATTAACAATAATAGTGTGGGAACATCCTTTGCATGAGCTCTTCCCTTGACTTTCAAAGAGAGAAAGGAATGGGAAGCATGAAAGCACTTGGACATGAATAAGGACTTGTAAGACTTGAAATACATGGACTTAAGAGGCTTGTTTCTAAGGTGATCAAGTGTGAACTGGATCTAAATTGAATGTGAAGGAAAATTGTACAGAATGTTCATTGCTACATTTCTAAAGGCTGAGGCCATGAAAAATGTGATCCAACAGAAATTTTTCTTTCCCAAATCATGAAAAAATAACAAATGTTAAGAGGTTGATAGAGTAACAAATGAGAAAGCAACTGAAAGCAATACAGCATTCTTGGAGCTCAGACCACATAGATTTTAGTTAAGAGGTATTCCCAGGGATACCTATCAGTAAGGCTCATTCTGCACAACAGATATTCACAGATGGCTGATGTGTCATATGTGTTAAATCTTTCCTGGGATCTAGGAAGCTTCTTAATCATTCTGCATCTTTTTTAAAAAAAATACATACATCAAAAATAATATATGAGTTTACTATATTAATTTGAAGCTTTGAGTATGTAAGTATGCAAACTTCTGAAATATGCTGGTAAATCATTTTTAAATGAAACAGACTCAGTTGCCAAAGTTAATACTAATTAAATCAGATTTAACTGTATCTTTGATATAATGCAAAGGTGGTTACCTTCTTTCTCTCATAAGGAGTTTTATTTTTAGATTGAGAAGATTTTGAAAATATCACATTGGCATCTATTTTATTGCTGTGATATGTCAGTACAACTAGATGGACTTACTGAAACTAAATATTCCTGCTGAAAGTCTCTAGAATCATAATTATCTACACTGACATGAAAGGAGACCTTTTGCTGCTGATATGAACTACACTGATTAATTAGTAATTGAACCTGCCAAGCAAACCTGATGTAGCAGTTTCAGAAACAGTGGCTTTCTCCATCTTTCACAGCTTATTAGTCTGTCTGCTACATAGAGCAATAGGATATTATCTATCATGGATTACCTTTGAATGAAGAAGGTGTTTAAAGGCCAGATGTGTATAAAAATAGCTTATCTGGTGTTGAGAGTGACAGGTTTTGTACTACAGTATCTCAAAACTGTAATCTAAATGTTCCCCATTAGTTTGAGTCCTGTAGCTAAATTTGAAATGAAGTAAAACAGATTTTGAAGACAGTTTCTAACTTAAATATAATACTAAGCAAAGAACTCAGCATTGTTGGCATTTCTATTCATTTTGATATCACATAAGTATGAAGAAACACAGGAAGAATAAAATGATGGTGGGTTGTACTAAAGATGTTTTGTTGGCTCCAGATAAACTATAAACAATTTCATCTTGTTCCAAAATTCAAAACAGAAATTCTTTGCTCTTTATGAATTTTAGCATTCTCTGCATCATTTTTGTAACAAATATAAATGTGTATTTAGAACTTTTGAGATGGCTCTATTTTGTTTAAATGCTTTGACCCCCCCTTCTAGTTCAACATCCATAGGTAGGGGAGAAAAGATGATAAATGGAACAAAGAGATATGAGCCTGTATAGAAGTCATTTTTTCAGTGCTGATTCCAATTCCAGTTTGTCAGGGTACCATCAGTACAGTTCAGTGGTGTAAGAATACCAAATATGAATCAGCAGCAGTGGCAGG
This sequence comes from Uromys caudimaculatus, assembly GCA_028551405.1. Classification (NCBI taxonomy): domain Eukaryota; kingdom Metazoa; phylum Chordata; class Mammalia; order Rodentia; family Muridae; genus Uromys; species Uromys caudimaculatus. The sequence continues at coordinate 3,178,307 of CM052712.1, read as the reverse complement.
ATCCACCAGAACAAGCCAGGTCTCTGCCAAATTGGCATGAGAAAGCAGGAGCCACTAGGACCAGGCAGGACACCTGGAGAGGTTTTGTGCTGTGCTTCGCTCAATGAAGTGAAGATCAGCAAAGACATGAGACTAACAAAGCATTGCAAAGCTAGCTATGCAAGCATCCCACCACTCTTTGTGGAGTCCTATTTATATTCTCTCTAAATATCGAGTATCCTCTCATGGGTCTTGCCTCAATAAAACACCATGTGAGTTTGTATCACTTGACACTGTCAGAATCTTCCACTTCATAACCCTTTATAACCCCTGTAGAAACTGTTTTAGAGATAGATCAAATGCTGAGAAGTCGATGGGACACTAAAGATAAATTCCAAAAATGAGTGAAGGAGATTAAATTTTTCCTAGTTTGTGTAAATCACAGTTTATACAGTTACTGCAGTAAAAATGTTCCCTTTACTATTTCTCCAACATGTACCTTAACTGTATTGCCAATATTTACATATCTGCTTTGTCTTTTGTGTTTTATTCTGTTTGCAGGGGAGACATTGCTCCAGTTTTATCTGAGTGCTATTGCTACTTTTCATCTGCCTGTAACAACACTAGCTGTGGAAGTAACCTAGAAACAAGTTGTAAGCAAGGCATTGGCTATGTCTTTTCCTCAAACCATGAGTTTAGAACAGAAGGCAGCTTTAGGATTACCAGTGTCTATTTGCAATATTATCTCCCACTGCCTCTCAATTTTTTTTCTGAAACTTAAAACAAGAGAAACAACTCAAATTGTTTTCCTTTATTTTTTTTTTTCTTTGCACATTGTTGCCTCCAGAATACATTTTAGGAAAAACAGCAATTAACTGTTTCTGTGGAATTGAAATCTTATTTTTGATTAATAGTATAAATTTTGTACTTGAAAGCACAAAACCTGTTGTGTGTAAATAAATATAAAACACCCAATACCATGGTATGTTTCAGTAATTAAGTTAGGCCCATCACTTTGATTTGGTAAGAATTCACAGGTAGAAAGTGAGGAAAAAGTGCAGAGAAAAGTATGATGTGATTGGGAATTACTGAATTAAAAAGTGTGTAGGGTTATGAACTAGAAGCAGAATACCCTACATAATTCAAAGGAGTACATTCCACTACCACTGATGTACCTTATCAACACACAGCAGAGAACAAAATAGGAAGGTCATTGGCTAAGCTTTGGCCACCCTGGTGATTACTGCAGAAGTCCTGGCTTCAAAAGAGGTTACAGTTCTAACTTTTATTATCGTATGTGATCCATTCATTCATTTGTATATTCAGGGTCTTGGGTATTGCTCATAAATTTGCCCCTTGATTTTCCTGGAACTACATGTTCTTGGCTTAAGTGTATCTCTTAGAACTTTAGTTTTATCACCTAGAAAATAAGAATCATAATTAATCAAGCCATAGTAAGAGGAAAGTTAAATTTAGAACAACTACTGTATGCTTTTACTATCACAATAATTAAAGTACATAAATTCTTTCTGTGCTCTCATGCTACATCAGTTTTTAAATTTTAGTCTTAGTGGCATCAAAAAGATTCTCCTTTTGAAGCTTATATACCCAAATGCAGGAAGTTGATGTTGGTGAGGTAGTAAAGATGCTTACAGATGTTGATGAAGTAGCATTGACACAATTTTTCTAAATCTTTCACATACTTTTCTGGAATCACTCAAAGATTGAAACTCAGTGTTTTATAATTCTGTTCTTCATTTTTTGTTTCTACTGTTCTTGTCTCCATTTAGCTAATGTTATCAATCCTTTCCATAGAAACTGATAATGATAACATTATTTCATTTTTTTAGATACAGCTATATTCATTCTACTCTGATTTAGTAGTGTCTGATTATGAAACTTACAAAAGAAATAAGCAATGTCAAATTTTACTGCTTTTACTTTTCTTGCTATAGAATCACAGATTTATCAAGAGGTATACTGATTTATCTATGATTCAAATATGTTAAGTTCATTTATAATGAGGCAGGTGTCAAGTTCATGCAACATATTTCTTTTACCTACGTCAAATGCTAAATCCACACATCCTTAACCTTTTTCTACATTCTCTATTTTACTGGCTAGTCTCTGTAATATAATTCTTGCTTGAAGACATTTCTCTTGTAGCGTTCTCTGTCTGCTGTGAATTCTAGACAGGTGGGTCCTAGGTTTTGCCACAGTAGCCATCCTTAGACAGATAGCCACTGTTTCCATAAAATGTTCTCTTTGTTATTTTCCTTTGCATCTATCTCATTCTATGGTTTATTTACTTGCATTATATAGACCTCTAATTAACAGTTTAAAAAAATTTAAAAGGTGCATTGCCAAAAGCTATCTAGGAAAGGCAAATAAATTTTCCGGAGATGGCTGTTTTGCATGGTTTTGACATCTGAGCTCTAAGAGGCAAGGTATCAAGAGACTCCATCCCAGGATTACTCCTTGCTACTGATATGCCTTTCCTGTCACTATTACACAGCCTAATGATTCCTGCTCACCCTATTGGGCAGACTTTCTCCAGATCAATATGAAGATGTACTTTCACATAGGAATGTGGTTTAGATGAATCGATGATTTCAAAATTCCTGATAATGATTTTATAAAAATCATAAATTGATACAAGTTGGGGACAATGGGCCATTCCAGGAAGCTTGTAAGAACAGGTCTGAGACTTTGGAGACTCGGGTACACACCTGAGATGGTAGGTGCCTCCCTGCTCCTTGCCAGATTCCTGACCTGGAATATATGCCACACTCCCCACTCCCCATGTCTGTCATGTACCCTAAAACAGAATTCTCCATGCTAATGAGGTACCCTGAGGATCTAGCCAATAATCTCCTCTTCCCAGACATTCCTCTCTGAGAAAGGTATTTAATCTCTGGTCCACCCTGCATCCATTTTCCATGATGAACAACTAATAAACAGTTTGGAACCAAGGACTGTCTCTTTCATTGACAACCACCATGAAGAACATGGAGAAAGCCGTTGCCTACAGAGCCACAGCTTAAATTTCCTGGAGAAGGTCTATCTGGGCCCTCAGAGAAGCACCACTGCCTTTGCCAGTAAGCTAAGCTGGAGTTCTCATGCCCCTGGCCCAGGGATATTCATCATATTTATTATGAACACCCCTGACTGTTCTCAACTCCTCACAACTCAGTGATGCCTGGATGTCCAGGAGTTTGGGAGTACTGGCTCTCAGCCTCATCGTGGGACCATGGATCCCCAATATTTCATTTCTGTCTTCTCTGTATGGTTCTCTAGTGGCTATTGGAAGCCTAGAAGTCAGGGAACCCCAACTTTGGCCCCGCACACCTCAGAATGTGTTTTGCCACCCCCAGAGTGCTGTATCAGTGCCTCCCTGAAGCCCAGCACTTGTAGGCGGAGGCTTAGGATAAGCGCAGTCAAGCTCCCCACATAAACGTAGTCCCACAAAAAGTAATCTTCAGTGAAATAATAGAGTCAAATAGTGCTCTGTAAACACTAATCTGTCATAGGCTAATTGCACTTCGAAAAGAAAGCAGGCTTGAAACAAACTTATGATCAAGGAAAACATTGCTTCTAGGTTAGGTGTGAGACCATTATCTGGTAACTAAAGGTAATAAGCTGGAAATGGACTTGACTAGTTTTTTCTATACAAAATTTCAAACTAATAAATTACTGGGCAGATGATTTGTCTCATGGCAAAACTGTGCTAAATTGTGGTATAAGAATTAATGCTTTAAATTTATAATGAACTTATGGGTCTAGAAGATAGATAATGAATATTTAGTAAGATTCTGGTCTTACTGGAAAGACATATAAACAATTCTGTTGTAATTCTTTAAGTCTTATTGATTTATGACATGAATTATTGCCTTAAACTTATTGTGAACTTACTGGAGTATAAAGTGTGTGGGTTCATTTCTGGGTCTTCAATTCTGATCCATTGATCGATCTGCCTGTCTCTGTACCAATACCATGCAGTTTTTATCACTGGGATGGTGATTTCCCTAAAAGTTCTTTTATTGTTGGGAATAGAGCTAAACAAAGAATTCTCAACTGAGGAATACCAAATGGATGAGAAACACCTACAGAAATGTTCAAGTCATCAGGGAAATGCAAATCAGAACAACCTTGAGATTCCACCTCACACCAGTCAGAATGACTAAGATCAAAAACTCAAGTGACAGCAGATGCAATTGAGGATGTGTAGAAAGAGGAATATTCCTCCTGTGCTGGTGAGAATGCAAGCTGGTACAACTACTCTGGATATTAGTCTGGTAGTTCCTCAGAAAATTGAACATAGTACTACCTGAGGACTCAGCTATACCTCTCCTGGGCATATACCCAAAAGTTGCTCCAACAAATAATGACACATGCTCCACTATATTCATAGCTGCCTTATTTATAATAGCCAGAAGCAGAAAAGAACCCAGATGTCCTTCAACAGAGGAGTGGATATAGAAAATGTGGTATCTTTACACAATGTAGTACTACTCAGCTATTAAAAAACAATGACTTCATGAAATTCTTAGGCAAATGGATGGAACTAGAAAATATCATTCTGAGTGAGGTAAACCAGTCACAAAAGAGTACACATGGTGTGTACTCATTGATAAGTGGATATTAGACTAAAAGCTCAGAATACCCAAGATACAAGTCACAGACCATGTGAAGCTCAAGAAGAAGGAAGATTGAAGTGTGAACACTTCAGTCCTTCTTAGAAGGGAGAACAAAATATTTATGGGAGGAAATACGGAGAAAAAGTGTGGAGCAGAGACTGAAGGAAAGGCCATTCAGAGACTGCCCCACCTGGGGATCCATACCTTATACAGACACCAAATCCAGACACTATTGTGGATGCCATGAAGTGCTTGCTGACAGGAGCCTGATATAGTTGTCTCCTGAGAGGCTCTTTCAGAGCCTGGCTAATACAGAGACAGATGCTGGCAACCAACCATTGGACTGAGTAAGGGGTCCCCAATGGAGGGTTAGAGAAAGGACTGAAGGAGCAGGAGTTTGCAACTCATAGGAAGAACAACAATGTCAAACAACTAGACTCTCCAGACCTCCCATTAACTAAAACACCAACCAAAGAGTACACACGGATGGTCCCATGGCTCCAGTTGCATATATAGCAGAGAATGATGGCCTTGTGGGACATCAATGGGAGGAGAGGTCCTTGGTCCTGGGAAGGCTTGATTTCCCAGTGTAGGGGAATGCCAGAGCGGGGAGGCAGGGGTGGGTGGGTGGGTGGTTTAGCACCCTCATAGAAGCAGGGAGAAGGAGGATGGGATAGGGGATTTCTGGAGGGGAAACCAGGAAAGGAAATAACATTTGAAATTTAAATAAATGAAATAGCCAATAAAAACAAGAAAGTGTTTGATCTTGCCTAATCTTGTCTGGTTAAATGGTTGGGATTTACTACAGAGTGATTGGTAACATTTAGAAATAAAGAACTATGGAGCACCTTTAAAAAGGATGTGAGGAAAGAAGAAATTGAGTAATGTAGTTTAAATCCACCTTCTGCTTTAGTGACCAATGTACTTACTTTCTCTCCAGGTGGGAACCCAATCACTTGAAAATAGAAAATATTGGAGGTAAGGACCTTTCAGTGTGCAAGTCTCCAACTGAGACTTTGCAACCTGAGTTTTCCACAGGAAGGGGGTAATGAGTATAAAGTACAAGGCTGATGTAGTTACCATCTGGAAGTAGGCAAAATCTTAGAGTAGAACTTTCATGGTCAGTGAGTGATACACTGGTAAGATCTTGAAGAGGGGCTACATAGGCACAAGGGGATATGCTGTCAGGATCTGGGAGTGAGGCAGGCATGCCGCACAGAGCAATGTCCTGGCAGAATTTTGGAATGCAGCAAACATGAGCCCAGAGGTCAAACCAGCATTTCCTCATATAGTTGGTGGGAATTAACTATATTCAGTTGGAGGAGTCTCAAAAAATCTGAGGCTGAGACAAGTTTAATGCAAGCAATCAGACTTTTTATAGTATTATAAAACCTATAACATAATGGTGGTTGCCAGATACAATGATGTTTGTAAGCTATGTAGGCTATACAAGATTAAGGTCTAAGACTAATTGTTTTCTCATAGTTCTATATTTGCTGACTTCAAGGGATTGCAGAGATACCCAAGTAGCCTTAATGCTCCACTGCTTGAGAAAGTACCTTAGTTTCTCAGGAACTGAAAAGCACACAGTGCCAAGGAGCCATAGACTGTAACCTGAAATTCCTATGACAAACTCCTCTGAATGAGACCAGGTCAAACTTGATCCCTGCAAGTGTGTCTATAAGGTGAACAGATGCCCTATGCCCCTTGCCCTTCACCACTTGAGGTAGTGAAGAGATCTGACCCCAGGATCATGAGAGCTCCATGCAGCACTCAACAGCTGCAGCACTCGGAAGAGTGGGCCTTGCACCTCGCCTGGGCAATGTGGTGAAGCTGGCTCTGATGGCCAGCTCTGAGTGTGAGATAGCAAGAAAGCTGTCCCAGTCCCTCAAAGACTACAACAGTTGGGAGAGTAGGGCACTCACCTTGACTGGGGCAGAACAGAGAATTTGACTCTGGAGGCATGGGTGCAGATGAGCCAGCCCCAATGGCATGAAAGCAGGAGAGCTGATCCTGTCTCCTGCCAATGGTAGTATTGAGTGGCCTAGCCAGAACAGTGCTGGAGAGTTCACCCTGGTAGTGTGGATAAGGGAGAGTAGGCAAGGTGACCAGATCAGCTACCACCCAGAATCAGATCCAGAACTCTGAAATGGAAAATTCCAAATTCTCTATCAAGAACAACAGGACAACCAGGGGGAGTACAGATAAGGATCCAATATTGATAGTGTTAGAGAAGCCAAATACATTGATCAGACCAATAACTCAGTCCAATGAACATTCCGAAGTGAAGATGTTTGGACAGGAGGATATGCTCTGGGCCACTCTGGGACATACTGCTGCATCCATGATGAGATGTTTTCTATGCTTTGTGTGGTTTTTGTTTTGGTGTGTGTGTGTGTGTGTTATTTGGGGGTGATGTTGCAGGGGTGAAAGGAGGGAATTTAGGGGATGAGGAAGTGAGTAGGACTAGGGCAAATGATGTGAAACTCACAAAGAATCAATAAAAAGTTAAAATTAAAAATAAATGATTTTTAAAAGGAAAAGGAATATATCTCATCACACAATACTCAAACAAAGTGATAACATTCATGGACCACATCTCATTCCTTTTGTATGTTATTAAAGGCAGTAGAGTTATCCAAATAGTTTGCAAAGAATTTCTAAAGTTAATAATGTTATTGGAAAGGGTTAGAATACAGTGTAATACTGAAAGAACCAAAAAAGTAGAAAATTTCAGTTGCTTAACGTAGCAATCTTTGTCCTTTGCCCAATAGGAACATTGTACTTTAAGAGAGAGTTGTGCATTGCCTTACATATTTTGAAAAAATATATATATATTCACCTAAAATGTGATGAGTTTAATTAAGATTCAAATTGAATGAGTTATATAGTAAAGCAAGTATAATATTAGTGTGGTATATTCTGAAACAAATAATATTCAGAAAGCACATTTTGTGCATGTAATTTAAAAGGAAAAGACCATTTTGTAGATTTCTTAATGAATATATGAAAGTAATTTTGTCTACACACAATCATTTTCCCCAGGAAATGATAGATTTCTAAGTGAAAAAGTAATTTCTTTGCTGGCAGAGAATATTCTTCAGCATGAAAAGCAATAAACAAAAGAATGTTTATTATGTTTGTATGGATGGGATATATATATATATGTATACATACACACACACACACACACACACACACACACACACACACACACACATATATATATATATATATATAAAGATTTCTTTGTAGTCTTTTTAAATAGACAACAGCTGTCCATGCAGCCATAAGAAAGGGGTGTGAATAACACACTTGAGTATTTTTTGGGGGCTTAATTTATATATGTATGTTATAAGAATCATTTGCTATGGCTGAATAAATTGAGCAATGAAAAATCCTGTGATAAAGAATGCTGAAATAGTCAAATTATCCTTCCATTGATTTATAGAACCATGTCTAATTACATAATACTTCTCCTTGATAGAACTTTGATTTGGGGATTGGATAAGTGATGAAGAGTGAAAAGAAGTGATTTCTGCTTTGATGATTTATTTGAGTCATCCAATATGAAGAACTATATCAATTATAAAAGCAGGTAATCTAACGTGAGAAAACCCTGAGGTGAAACAAAATAAAAAATCATGAAATAAACTGCTTCACAGTCAGTGTTTTCTAAAAAAGTGGAAGATATAGATTCTTATGATCAGGGAATTCTCACTATAGAAAATTTTGTTCTGTGAGACATGGAGATGTATATTTATAGCAATTTTGCTCATATTAGCCAAAGAGGAATAAGAAAATGGCACATGAAGAAGCATTAATTGAGTATCATGTTTACAAAATCCCTTATTTTAGAAAATACGAAAATGTGCAGCTACCTCCATTAATGTAAATTAAAACAAGATTGTAATATTAGATACAGAGATGAAACATATCTAAGAATACTTAAAATATGACTTAATTAACTCACATTTTTATGAATAGAAAAATTCGATATTATTTAGGAGTAAATACATATACTGAAAACTGCAAAATACATCAAATTGACTGACATTGAATTTAGGATATTGATTGACACAGAGTGCAGGGAATACAAGAGGATGAATTTGGAAATAATAAGATAGGAAAAAATCTAAGTACTAAATTTTTGTCTTTTTCATCATAAAAAGTTACTGCATCATAATGATGGATTATTTAAGATAATGTATTTAATTATAACATATACTGTGACCATAGCCTCCCTCCTCTCCCCCTTTCCTGTCATCAAGCTTGATCCTTTTCTACTGGGATACTTATTTCACATTTCCCTTCTTATTTCATAAATACATACGTTTTTATGTATCTATGTAAGACCTAGAAACTACAAGCAGAAAAATGTACGTTTATTTTTATGAGTTGAACTTGTTTTGTTTAGTATGATATTAAACATCCATCATTATATCCAGGAGTTATAACATCATTATGGTCTTCTTTATGGCCAAATAAAATCCCATTGTTCCAGTTTTTATGCATTTATCTGTTTGATACCCACTATAGATAAATCCATAATTTGGCTTGTGAAGATCATACTGCAATAAAAGTATATGTAAAAATGTGCTGACTAGTTTTTTGTCAAATTGAACACAAACTAGACTATTGGGGCAGAAAGAATCTTAATTGGAAAAGAAAAAAAGTCTACTATGATTGGCTTGTTAACAGCCCTACGGGGCATTTGCTTGAGGAAGATGCTGAGCTGGGAAGGCCCAGCTCATTGTCTGAAGTACCGCCCCAAGGCTGGTGGTACTAGGTGCTCTAAGATAGTAGGCTTAAAAACCCAGACGTGAGCAATCCAGTAAGCAACACCTCTTCATTGCTTCTACTTCAGTTCTTGCCTCAGGTTCTGTCATTTGTTTCTTCCTTGGTGACACTCAGCTATGAAGTGCCACATGGGAGGTGTGAGCTTCCTCCCTAAGGTTACATTTGTTCATGGTACTTTATCGGAGCAATAGATACTGTAAGTCAGCAAGTACTCCAGCAATAGGTTTACTTAGATACCTTTGGGCTTATATCTAGGGTAGTCTTACTTGGAATTTATTGAGCTTTCTTTATACTGCATTCCATAGAGCCTGGTACAATTTAAATTTTCCCCAGTAGTGTGTGGTGGTCCCCTTCACAGCATCTTCACTAGCTATCTTTGTTGTGGTTTGCTTTCTGAAGATCACATCGCTGACTGAGAAGAGATGGAATTTAATGTAATTTTAATGTGCTTTTCACTGGTGGCTAGGGAAATAAGCAATTTTAAGCATATGTTTACTGGCTGTAATAGTTTGAATATGCTTGGCCCAGAGAGTGGTACTATTAGGAGGTGTAGCCTTGTTGGAGTAGGTTTGACTTTGTGGAAGGAAGAGTGTCACTGTGGGGGAGGGTTTTGAGACCCTCCTCCTAGCCTAGGGGGAGCAAGTCTCTTCCTGTTTGCCTTGGGAACAAGATGTTGAACTTTTGCTCCTCATGCACCAAGCCTGCTTGACTCTGCCATGTTTCTGCCTTAATGACAATGAACAGAACCTCTGAACCTGTGAGCCCATCCCAATTTAATATTGTCTTTATAGAAGTTGCCTTCATCATGATGTATGTTCACAGCAGTAAAAGCCTAAGTAAGACACTGGCCTCTTGTGATTCATAATTTTGGACATGCCATGTCATTAGTTAGTTAAAAGAGCGTTGTTTAGGTTTAAGTTTTGATTTTTTTATGCTTAGATTTTGAGAAATTAATTTATTCTGAACAAATTAGGTATTTGTATACGAAGGATTTTTTTCTGTATAGCAGGCTACATCTTCAGTGCCTAGCCCTGATGTAGATATATTTATGTATTATTTTTAGTAATAAATTATTCATTAAATAATTAATTAACAAATTAATTAACTTTCAGTCTATTGTGAATGAGATTATTTTCCTGATTTTTTTCTAGTCCGCTTGTTATTAGAGTTCAGGCACACGTCAGAGTTTTGCATGTTGATTTTTATAACTCATGGATTTGCTGAGAGTGTTTAGTTCTAAGACATTTACAGGGTAAGAGATATTATATGCATAAGATTAAATTATTTTGAAATGGAGATAATTTTGCTTCTTTATGTTTTTACTTATAGACCTTTAATTTGGGCACATAGGTGTTTCCAAATATTATTCAATAATATCACATATTTTAACATTTGCATTCTAGGAAATATTTTGCATTAAGAGCTGCAGATAAGGTACTCGTAATATATTAACTACATTTTTCTGAGAAAACTAAATTTCAAGGAAAAAAGACATGTTATTTTCATCATCTGTATCCCTCACATGTATATATACACAATCAAGGCAAAAATACTATGTCCTCTTATCCTAAATGCAAATTTCGCAGGTTAATGATAAATCTACTAACATAAGGAATCGACTGACCTAATTGATCAAAATCCCATTCTCCCCTGTTAAAGCCATTCATATCCCCTTATGAGCTCAAGGGGTAAACACAGTAAATTTTGTACTATAAAAGCAGCACAGCAGGCATAATATGAACAAAATTTATGGGATATACCTTAGAAATTATGTGGTAGGCTTCAATGAAGCTTGGGCTGACTTGGGAAAAATAGAAAAGTCAATAAAAGAGAATCTCAGAAATCTCAAGAGGCAAAATCAACTGAGAAACAAAATTTTAAAAAAAGGCACATTACTGAATTTACTGATTGCGAATCCCTGGTTATGTGTCTTTTATACTCCAGGAAACATGCTAGTTTTAGTACAAATAGATGCAAAGAAAGATATATGATATATGGTAGAAAAAATAACTGAAACAGGTGGTTATTTTTTACCCCCAACTCCATTATAAACAAATCACAGACGGAAATAAGTAAATTCAAAAAATTTTCACCACTGTGAGAAGTTTTGTTAAGGGAAGAAAACTCTTGAGAAGGGCGAGAGTATTGAGTGTTTTAGGGTTTTGTGTGGAAGGTTATTAGGAAATCAGTAAGCATATAAACTGTAGAAATATTTTTTAAATAATTGTTCTTCTGTGTATGTTGGAGGGAGGGTCAGGTTTTCTTTCTGCTTTATAGCACAATTCTTTTACATCCTGCCTTTTTCTCATTTAATCTGCTATAATATAAAGTTAGGGTAAACAATTAGAAATGGATGCCTCCATCCAGTGACAAACCTCTTCAGGTGATATAGCGGGAGGTAAAATGTCCCTCTTTACAGTTATCAATGACTTAAATTTGCAGTGGCAGAAAAAAATAATTTAAAATAGATACATACTGAAGCCTATAGATGAAGTACTAAAAGCAAACATAATAGTTAAATAAAAAAACATTAACCAAAAGGGGAGAGGAAAATAGAAACAGCAGAGTACAGAATTTGACAACAGAAATGCTGAACAGATTGGATACAATGAATAGACAGGCATATTCCCTGAGTCTGTATGGATAAGAACAAACAGATTATTCCAGAAAGAGTGCATGAATAAAAATATTAAATGTTTAAGAAGAAGACCATATTTGTGAGAGCGCAGGCTTAAGAAATAAAGAGGAAGACATTTTTTTAAAAGAAAATATAAGATGAAATCCTTATCTTAAAAAAAAATAGAAGACTTCAACTTTAAGAAGGCCAAAAAATAAGATAAACATAAGGAAAGTATGAAAGAAAGCCAGTTATAAATTGCCAAAATAAAAAAGTACAGCATCTAAAATTAAATGACTGAGATGGACAAAATGAAATCTTAATAAATTTAAGGCATTCAATTTGCTTATGAAGAGGAAAGAGTATTAAATATAAACTGATAGTCTCAGGAAAAAGCTGCAGTTGTCTTAAAGATTGTACAAGAATGACTGGCTGATTATAACTCATGATTGTAGAGTGTTGGACTGCTGCAGAGCTTATCTGTACAGACACACAGTCCAATTTCAATATAAAAATCTATACACTCAAACGTATCATTTGCATATGAGAGAGAATTATATAGCATTTGTCTTTTAAGGCCTGGGCTTTCTCACTGTATAGAACATTTTTCCAGTTACATCCATTCTTTTCATAATTTCTTATCTTTACAGCTGAACGAAAGTCCATTGTATATAGGCATCACATGTTCTTTGTTTATTCTTCAGCTGATGAACATCTAGGTGGATTCAATTTTCTAGTATCAAGAAAAGAGTCACAGTGAACATGATGTCTCATTGTCTCTGTTTTAAGGAACACAGTCTTTTGAGATTATGTCCAGGAGTGGAATAGCTGCAACATGTGGACTTGTTTTATTTTTTGAAAAGATTTCATACTGATTTTCACAGTAGTTGTACCAGTCTGTACTTCCACCAAAACCCAATAAGAGTTCTTCTATCCCCACATTCATGCTAGCACTTGTTTTCTTGATGATATCTATTCTGACTGGAATGAGATTGAACCTCAAAATAGTTTTGAATTTCTTTTTCCTTTCTTTCTTTCTTCCTTTGTTCCTTCCCTCCCTCCCTCCCTCCCTCCCTCCCTCCCTCCCTCCCT
>CM052712.1:3142766-3164682 GCA_028551405.1 Uromys caudimaculatus | reverse complement strand
TCACCTCGATGGACATCAGGGAGAAAGGAGAGGACTTTGGGCCTGAGGGTGCTAGAGGCCCCAGTAAAGGGGAATGTCAAGGTGGGAATATGGGAATGGGTGGGCGGGTAGGTGGGAGGAGGAATTCCCTCACAGAGGCGGGGAGGGGGAGGGGATACGGGGTTTCCAAAGAGGAGACCCAGAAAAGGGGAAACATCGGAAATGTAAGTAAAGTATCAAAAATAAAAAAAAATAAAAAGATAAATAAATAAATAACCAATTTCTCAAAGAAAATTTTGGAAGAAAATAATTAAAATATTCTTGAATATGGAATATGTGAAAATAGCATCTGTGGGTAAAATATTATAGCCATCAATGCCTACATACAATAAAAATCTACCAGTGCATCTCAAAGAACCATAAAACTATGAACAAACCAATCCAAGTTGGTAAAGGGAAAGAAGTAAATGCCAGTGCTGAAATAAATAAAATGGAGAGTTAAAATATAGAAAAGATTAACAGCGGTATACACTGTTTCATCAAAACAAAAAATAAATTGACATCATAAATGAGTTAATTGAAAGTAGCTTGTAGAACACATTCATTGTAAAAAGTTTAAGAGAAATCATTGGAACCTATTTTCATGTGATAGAAGGCTTTTGGTAAGACTACCATGATCCATGTGCTTCTACTTGCAAACTGGTTAAAGGAGTGGGTGTCATTGTTACTACCAGTGAGCATTGACTTGATGGTGCCTGGAGAATGAAGGCAAAAGTAAGCAAATGATGTGGATAGGAATGTAAGCCTTGGTAATGAATTCATGCAGAGACTTGCTTGTGTAAAAATGTATAACATATGACAATGCTGTTATGTAGCACATGAACGTAGAGAGCTCCTCAGATGTAGGATCATTAAGTGAATGAAATTGTTTCTGTGTGCTTGATATAGTATTCAAACAGAGTCTTCTTAAATTCATGCCACCCAGGAACCCAAACTTACTTTTAACAAAACAAAACAAAACAAGACACAGGTCTTTAAATAACAGGGAGAGCAGCTCTTTGTCTGTAGGTAAGTGTCCTTAAAAGCGAAAGGGAGGACACACGCAGAGAGGACAAGAAGTGAAGATGGAGGGATGGACTGGAGTAATTTATTCACATTTCAAGAATTCCAGAGGGTTTGAAGAAACCATATATTAAGGGAGGACTTACACTTAGCGTCATCTGGGGTATCACGAGCTTCTGCCATCTTGATTTCTACTTCTATATTTTGAAACTTTGAAAGAATAACATCTCATTTTTTAGTTCTGTATTTAATACTTCTGTACTGCAACATCAGAAGATTAACATCCCAAGAATATAACTCAGAAAAGAACTTACAACATTCTTTTCAAAGAATATTTTTTTTAAAAAATTAAGTATGATTTGTACATGAAAATCTACAGAAATCATTGCTACAAAAAATAAAGGTAAAATACCCATGTTTGTGGGGTGGAGCCTAAATACTTATATGAGTTCTATTTCTGTAAATTGGCCTATATATTCAATAGAATTCCAATACAAATTCTTTTGTTTTGAGATTAGTTTATTTTATTACATTTTATGTATGTTTTTTTCTGTCTGCATGTATGTTTGTGTACCACATAAATGCAGGGTCCACCGAGGTCAAAGGAGAAGATTTGATTCCATGGAACTGGAGTTATGGATGATGGTTGCCACCATGTGGGTCCAAGGAATAAAGCCTGCAAGAGCAGCCAGTGATCTTTTCCATTGAGTCAACTGTCCTACAGAACCTGCCCTGATTAATGCCAAATTTGGTTTTAAACGAGATTTTTCACAAGTAATGCCAAGATTTGTTCAGATAAACAACGTATAAACATGAGAATAATGTTGAGACAGAGCACTTACATCATAGAAACAAACACATTCAGAAAGATACCACTGATATCAGTTGACACATTCAGAGTGTTACCATTGGTATCAGGTGATTAGAGAAGTCAAAGCAGCAAAGTAGATGACTTGGAAGTTGACAGTCATTCATGTAGACCATGAGAAAGGAAAGAATAGATATGCAAAATATTTAGATGGGATAAATGGTTAAACACAGGGAACAAAGCATAAAGTAGTGATTGAACTTTGATTCATATAATAACCCAAATAGTATTTTTTCAATTATATAAAAACAAAAATTAAACTTGACTATTGTAGAAGACAGGATAAGATATACATATATACCTGTGTGCATGTGTGTGCCTGTGCTTACAAGTATAGAAACCCATTGCAGGATACGAATCTTACTGTGTAGGCACACTCTTTTCTTTCCAGATAGGAAGCCACAACAGATCAATATATGGGTACCACCAAAGTCCAACTTGGTGAACCTTCAGTTTTATTGCAATTTCTTACAAGAATATGGGTGATGAAACCTTTTACAGGAGCATAAATGACTAAAAAAATGTACATCACCAAAATCCATCCTAGCATGGGCAACAGTTTACAAAACCTAGGAGCATATTGCACAGCCTTAAGGAAACTCAACAGGTTAGAGAGTATTCTTTCCAAGTGACTCAGTTAATCAAAACCCCTTTCAGGTAGCTTGGCTGGTTTCTGCTTCTTCTAGCCATCCAGTTTTGTCTCAGAGTCTTGTTTTCAATTCTGCTTGTCCAAGAGTCACTTTCAGCAGTCTTTGGGAGGTAGGGACCTAGGGAATCTGTTCAGTTGGGACTTCCTGAAGCTATTTTCAGTTGTTTCCCTTCTGGCTTAAGAAGCTTCTCTGTAGTATGGCCTGTTTCAATCTTCACAGAAACTATTACACAACAAACTAGAGCTGCTTACCGATTGTCTTCCTCTAATGTTCCCCATTCATACCTTGATAAAGGTTCTCTCACTGAAATAGAAAGCTGTCATTTCAGTTGACTCAAGCCAGTGAGTTCTGAGGGTCTACCTGTGTTTGCCTGCCAAGGCTGAAATTACAGGTAGGTTGTGCTATGCCCAGCATTTTACATATGTCTCAGTGATTGAAATTTAGGTTCTTATATTTACAGAGCAAGCACTTCTTACCCACTGAACTGTCTCCTTATGCTCCTAATAAATTAAATTTAGAAGAAATTAAAATGTATTGTGTGTAAAACCCCTTTATATTTGTAGATATTTTGGTTAATATAAAAATATAAGGTATTGTGTGGAAGATAAATATTTGTGACAGATTTCTGCATGTAAACACATACATATGTTTATAGTATTTATGTATACATACAGTATTTATGATATAATTCCAAAGTAGAGGACTGTGTAATGACCTGAATAGGTGCCAGAGGCTGTGCATTGACTGAACTCTATTTCTGGTTTTCTCTTGAAGGTAAGCTAATGACAGGAAGAACATTGGAGTGTATGAGATATTCAGGGTTGTTGTTTAATAAAACTTTTACCTATCTTAAGTCTAAGTCACTTTGCTTCAGTAACTGACCTGCCTGTCTGAGTTCCTTTCAGACAAGAAGCTACAGTTTCTGGCATTAGCACCTCATTTTAAAACAAGAGGGGATTAGTAATGGATTAATTGCTAGAGCCTTTTTGTTCTTGTCCAGATGCCTCTCTCTTGTCAAACTAGGGGTAAGTTTGGAACAATAAACTTTTGTTGAACCAGGAGAAGAGAGTCACATTCACGAAAGGAAGAACTTTTTAAAACATACTTTATTCTTTAATCTTTTTTTACAGTCCAGTCTTTATCCTCCCCTCCACCCTCTGATTGTTCCACATTCCATACCTCTGCGCTCCCCCCCTCTCTGCTCAAAGAGGATGTCTCCACCACCCTATCCCCCACTCCCACCCCACCAAACCTCCCCATTCCCTTGAGTATTGAATCTCTTGAGTATTAAGTGCATCTTCTCTCACTGCATCAAGAGCCTGCTGTACGTGTGTTGGGGGTGGGGGGCTCAAATCAGCTGGTGTATGCTGCCTGGTTGGTGGCTCAGAATCTGAGCAATCTTGGGGGTCCAAGTTAGTAGATAATGCTGGTCTTCCTATAGGCTTTCCCTACTCCTCAGCTTCTTCCAGCTTTTCCATAATTCAGCTACAGGGGTCATCAGCTTCTGTCCATTGGTTGGGTGTAAATATCTGCATCTGACACTTTCAGCTGCTTGTTGGGTCTTTCTGAGGGCAGTCTTGCTAGACTCCTATTTGTAAGCACACCTTAGTATCAGTAATAGTGTCAGGCCTTGGGGTCTCTTGACCTGGATCCCAATTTGGGCCTGTCCTGGATCTCCTTTCCCTTAGTCTCTTCTCCATTTTTGTCCCTGCAGTTCTTTCAGACAGGAACAATTCTGGATCAGAGTTTTTGACTGTGGGATGGCAACCCCATCCCTCCACTTGATGCCCTGTGTTTCTACTGTAAGTAGACTCTGCATATTCCCTCTAACCACTGTAGGACATTTCAACTAAGGTCTCTCCCTTTAAATCCGGAGATTCTCTTACCATCCAGGTCTCTGATACATTCTCGAGGGTCCCTCTACCTTCTAACTCCCGAGGTTGCCTGTTTCTATTCTTTCTGCTGGCCCTCAGGGCTTCATTCCAGTTCCCCCCAACAACTAACCATGTTCCCTTATTTTTCTTGCTGTCTCCTTTCCCACCCAGGTCCCCCATTTCCTCTCCCCCCTCCCCCATGATTGCTTTTTTCTTCTTCTCAAGTGGTATTGAGGCACCCTCCCTTGGGCCCTTTGGCTTGTTAACCTTCTTGAGTTCTGTGGATTGTATCCTGTACTTTTTGGCTAATGTCTGCTTATTAGTGAGTACATACCTTGCATATACTTTTGAGTCTGAGTTATGCCAATCAGGATGACATTTTCTAGTTCTGTCCATTTACCTGCAAAACTCATGATGTCCTCATTTTTAATAGCTGTGTAGTATTCCATTGTATAAATGAACCACACTTTCTGTATTCATTCTTCTGTTGTGGGACACCTATATTATTTCTAGCTTCAGACTATCACAAATAAGGCCACTATGAACACGTGCCCCTGTGGCATGCTGGGCCATCTTTAGAGTATATTCCCAAGAGTGGTATAGCTGGGTCTTCAGGTAGATCTATTTCCAAATTTTCTGAGGAACCTCCACACTGATTTCCAGAGTGGTTGTACCAGCTTGTAATCCCACAAGCAATTGAGGAGATTTCTCTCTCTCCACATCCTTGCCAACATCTGCTTTTGATCTTAACAATTCTGAATGGTGTAAGGTTATGTCAGAGTCATTTTGATTTGTGTTTCCCTGATTACTAAGTACTTGAACATTTCTTTAAGTGTTTCTCAGCCATTTGGGATTCTTGTGTTGTGAATTCTTTGTTTAGTTTTATACCCCATGTTTTCATTATGTTGTTTGGTTTCTGGGTGGTTAGCTTCTTGAGTTCTTTATAATTTTGAATATTAGCTCTCTATCAGATGTTAAGTTAGAGAAGTTTTTTTCCCAATCTGTAGGTTACCATTTTGTCCTATTGACTATGTTCTTTGCCTTACAGAAACTCCAGTTTCTTGAGGTCCCATTTATCAGTTCTTGATATTAGTGCATGAGCCATTGGAGTTCTGATTAGGAAATTTCTACCTGTGCCAATGAGTTCAAAGCTCTTTCTCACTTTCTCTTCTATTATATTTAGTATATCTGGTTTTATGTTGAGGTCTTCGATCCACATGGACTTGAGCTTTGTGCAAGGTGACAAATAAGAATCTACTTTCATTCTTCTACATATAGACTGCCTGCTAGACCAACACCATTTATTGAAGATGCTTTTTTTTTCCTTTTTTGGTTTCTTTGTCAAAGATCGAGTGTCTTATTTCTGGGTCTTCAATTCTGTTCCATTGTTCAACTTGTCTGTGTCTGTACCAATACCACACAGTTTTTATCATTATTGCTCTGTAGTAAAGCTTAAGTCAGGGATGGTGATTCCCACAGAAGTTCTTTTATTGTTAAGAATTGTTTTTGCTATTCGGGGTTTTTTGCTTTTCCAGATAAATTTGAGAATTACTCTTTCCATGTCTTTTAAGAATTGTGTTGGGATTTTGATGAGAAGTGCATTGAATCTGTAGATTGCTTTTGGTATGATGGCCATTTTTATTAAGTTAACTTGGCCAATACCTGAGTGTGGGAGATCTCTCCATTTTCTGAAGTCTTCTTCGATTTCTTTCTTGAGTGACTTGAAGTTATTGCCATACAGATCTTTCACATGATTGATTAGAGTTACCATAATATATTTTATATTTTTTGAGGCAATTGTGGAGGTTGTAGTTTCACTAATTTCTTTTTCAGTCTGATTATCATTTGCATAAAGGAAGGCTACTGACTTATTTGGGTTAATTTTATATTCAACCACTTTGTTGTAGTTGTTTATCAGCTGTAGAAGTTCTCTGGTAGAATTTTTACGGTCACTTATGTACACTATCATATTATCTGCAAATGGTGATACCTTGACTTCTTTGCCAATTTGTATCCCCTTTTTCTCCTTTTGTTGTCTTATTGCTCTAGCTAGAACTTCAAGTACTATATTGAATAGATATAGGGAGAGTGAGCATCCTTGTCTTGTTCCTGATTTTAGAGGTATGGCTTCAAATATCTGTCCATTTAATTTGATATAGCCTGTTGATTTGTTGTAAGTGGTTTTTATTATGTTTAGGTAGGGGTCTTAAATTCTGTTTTCTCTAATACTTTTAACATGAAGGGGTGTTGTATTTTTTCAAACGTTTTTTCAGTATCCAATCATGATGATTATGTTATTTTTTTCCTTTGAGTTTGTTTATATACTGATTATGTTAATGTATGTTTGTATATTGAACCAACTTTGCATCTCTGGGATGAAGCCTACTTAATCATGGTGAATGACGATTTTTTTGAGTTCTTGGATACTGCTTGTGAGAATTTTATTGAGTATTTTTCATAAATATTCATAAAAAAAATTAGTCTGACGTTCTCTTTTTTTTGTTGGGTCCTTGTCTGTGGCTTCATAGAATGAATTAGGTGGTGTTCCTTCTGTTTCACTTTTATGGAATAGTTTGAGTAATATTG
Organism: Uromys caudimaculatus; assembly: GCA_028551405.1. NCBI lineage: Eukaryota > Metazoa > Chordata > Mammalia > Rodentia > Muridae > Uromys > Uromys caudimaculatus. The sequence continues at coordinate 3,157,663 of CM052712.1, read as the reverse complement.
GTATTAGCTCATCTTTGATGGTCTGGTAGAATTCTGCACTAAAGCCATCTGGTGCTGGGTTTTTTTGCTTGGGAGGTTTTTAATGACTTCTTATATTTTCTTAGGTGATACATGCCTGTTTTGATAGTTTACCTGATCTTGATTTAACTTTGGTATGTGGTATCTGTCTAGAAATTCATTCATTTCATCTAGAATTTCCTTTTTTTTTTTTTTAGTAAAGGCTTTTGAAGTAGAACATGATAATATTTTTAATTTACTCAGTTTCTCTTGTTATGCATCCCTTTTCCTTTCTGATTTTGTTAATTTGGATACTGCCTCTGGGCCCTTTAGTCAGTTTGGCTAGGGGATTATTTATCTTATTGATTCTCACAAAGAACCAGCTTTCAGTTTTGTTGATTCTTTATATAGTTCTCTTTGTTTCTATTTGGTTGAATTTCATCTCCAAGTTTGACTATTTTCTATGCTTTACTTGGTTGTGTTTGCTTCTTCTTATTCTAGGGCTGTCAAGTGTGCTGTTAAGTTGCTAGTGGAGGATTTCTCCAATTTCTTTATCAGGGCACTTAGTGCTATGAATTTTCCTCTTAGCACTGCTTTCATTGTGTCCTATAAGTTTGGGTATGTGCTGACATTGTTTTGATTGAATTCCAGGAAGTCTTTAATTTCTTTATTTTAGCCCTGACCAAGCTATCACTGAGTAGAGAGTTATTCAGTTTCCATAGGTGTGTGGGTTTTTATGTTGTTTTTGTTATTATTGAATACCAGCTTTAGTCTGTGGTGATATGAGAGAATGTATGGGATTATTTCAATCTTTTTGTATTGTTTGAGGCTTGTTTTGTGACTGATTATATGGTCAAGTTTGGAGACGATTCCATGAGGTATTGAGAAGAAGGTATATTCTTTTGTTTTAGGGTGAAATACTCTGTAGATATCTGTTAAATCCATTTGATTCATAACATCTGTTAATTTCACTGTGTCTCTGCTTAGTTTCTGTTCCAATGATCAGTCCATTAGTGAGAGTGAGATGTTGAAGTCTCCCACTTATTGTGTGTGGTTCAATGTGTGTTTTGAGATTTAGTAAAGTTTCTTTTATGAATGTGTGTACCCTTGCATTTGGGGAATAGATGTTCAGAATTGAGACTTTCGCTTGGTGGATTTTTCCTTTGATGAATATGAAGTGGCCTTTCTCATCTCACTTGATAACTTTTGGTTGAAAGTCTATTTTATTGGAAATTAGGATGACAACTCCAGTTTGTTTCTTGGGACCATTTGCTTGGAAAACATTTTTTCAGCCTTTTACTCTGAGGTAGTGACTGTCTTTGTTAATGAAGTGTGTTTCTTGTATGCAGCAAAATGCTGGATCATGTTTGTATATCCAGTCTGTTAGTTTATGTCTTTTTATAGGTGAGTTGAGTGCATTAATATTGAGAAATATTAAAGACAGGTGATTGTTAATTCCTGTTATGCTTGTGTTTATAGGTGGCATTATTTACATGTGGTTCTTTCCTTTTGGCTTTGTTATGAGATGATCAATATCTTGTCTTGTCTTTTGTGTAGGTACCCTCCTTGTATTGGTGTTTTTCTTCTAGAATCCTCTGTAGAGTTGGACTGCTAGATAGATACTGTTTGAATTTGGTTTTGTCCTGGAATATTTTGGTTTCTCCATCTATGTTGATTGATAGTTTTGCTGGGAATAGTAGCCTGGGCTGTCATTTGTATTCTCTTAGGGACTGCATGAACTCTGTCCAGGGTCTTCTGGCATTTAGTGTCTCTGTTGAAAGTCTGGTGAAATACTGATAGGTCTGCATTTATAAGGTACTTGGCCTTTTTCCCTTGTAGCTTTCAATATTCTTTGGTTGATCTATGCATTTAGAGTTTTGATTATCATGTGACAAGAGGACCTTCCTGGTCCAATTTATTTTGTGTTCTATAGGCTTTTTGTACCTTTATGGCCATCTCTTTCTTTAAGATGAGGAAGTTTTCTTCTATGATTTTGTTGAAGACATTTTCTAGTCCTTTGAGTTGAGAATCTTCAGTCTCTTCTATTCCTGTTAAATTTTGTCTTTTCGTTGTATCCTGGATTTCCTGGATGCTTTAAGTTAAGAGTTTTTTGTGTTTTGAATTTTCATTGACAGTTGTTTCAATATCATCTAAGGTATCTTCTACACTTCAGATTCTCTCTTCTATCTCTTATATTCTGTTGGTGATGCTTGCATCTGTTATTCCCGACTTCTTTCCTAGGTTTTTCATTTCAATGGTTGCCTCCAGTTGTGTTTTCTTTATTGTTTCTACTTCCCATTTTAGGTCTTGGATCACTTTGTTCAATTCCTTCATTTGTTTGATTATGTTTTCATGTATTTCTTTAAGGAATTTATTTGTTTCTTCTTTAAGGGCTTCTACCTGTTTAACTGTGTTTTCATGCATTTCTTTCAGTGAATTATTTATATCCTACTTAATGGACTCTATTATCTGCATGAGATAGAACTTTAGATCAGCTTCCTGATTTTCAGGTATGTTAGTATATCCTGGGCTTGCTGTTGAGCTTGTGCTTGCCTTTTGCTATCTGCTTGATGGTTTAGGTATCTCTGTCTCTTATGACCCTGTGTTACTTCAGGTTTTCTGGTAGGCCTGTGGCCTTGGATATAGTGTCTTCACGGGGGCATGTACATTGGTGACCTGTTGCCCTGCTGCAGTGGTTCTTCTGGGAGATCTTCCGGGAGAACTTCTGGGAGGCCTTCAGACTGTGGGGTCTTCAGTGAGGCAGAGAAGCTGTTGATCTGTTGCCCTGGCTGCAGTAGATCTCTTGGGAGGCCTTGAGACTGTTAGGTCTTCAGAGGAGCAGCCAAGCTCTTGCCCTATGTGTAGATTTCTCCAGGAAGGCCTTCAGAATATGGGGTCTATTTTTCAGTTGCCCTTTATGCAGCAGAACTCCTGGGATGACTTCAGGCTGTGGTGTCTTCAGGGGAACAGACAAGCTGGCGATCTGACCTGGCAGAAGGCACCAGCCAGAAAGAGAGTGAAATTGGGGGGGTGTCGGTGGTAATGGGTCCCAAGTCCCAGCTGTGGGCTTTCAGAAGGGTAGAGAAATATCTTTTATGCAAGCAAATATGGATTGAACTCAAATAAACTCACATACAGATTCATGCATACACATTCTTAAATATCCATTCAAAGCTGTTGGCTCCAGCTTTCATAGTCTCTCTATACTTACACACTCACATCCATACTTATATATGTGGATGGAGCAAAAGACCAATTGCCAGTGCAGAAAGAACTAACTCATTCTTGATGAATAATGGACTCCAATCTTTATTTTACAGAGAAAGAAAAAGGTTCTACCCTATTATTGCTAAACAAATTGAAACCAAGTCTGTAAGAAGAAAGCTTTGTTCTCTTTGGAAAGACTAAGCCTGCCTTGCTAGTAAGAAAGGACTTGTTTTATCCCATGGTAAGGAGAAATTTGCCTGATCCTTTTGCTCTCTCTGCAGCTTTTTTTATTTTTTTATTTCTTCTGCATTCTGCACATTGCTCTCTTAATTTTTAAAGTTGCCTTACAGTTTCTAAATTATTCACTCTGTCTTCTCCTTCCAATCTTTGTCTCTCCTTCTGCTCTGATGTAACAATGCTATTACTCCCAATGCCTTTACTTATAAGTTCTTATTGTGTTCAGTTCTGCCTAAAAAGTTCTCCTCAGTTCTGTTTCCTCTCATGACATGGTAAAAATTCATGGCAATTTTACATATAAATTCAAATCATTCAAATCAAATAAGAAGTTTACAACAGAGAATGTTTATGTGCATATCCATTAACAGTAATTATCTGGCTAAACATTCATTATTTATCACAAGCTGAATAGGCTCATGAAAAGTTAAAAGCCACAATTTTTGTGACTAAAGTATTATTGAAGTTTTGTATAGATAAACCCAGGCAATATTTTATCTTTTGTCCTATACCTATAGTAAATCCTTACTTCCCTTTTTATGGCCTTTGATTAATGGTTTTACAATCTCTTGGAATGTGCTCTGAGTACTAGATGACTGCTTTCTATCTCAGAAGCAATTAACTCATGACACTTGAAAGCTGGTTGAGTTCTCATTGCATTTTCAACATCAGAAAAGATTTAATAACAGTCTTAATATAAAAGAGCTTAATAATTACTATAATTTTAGGAATTCTTATAGAATCATCATTAAAAATTAAGAAATCATCCATTTTGTGTATATAACATCAATACAAGACAGTCCATCTTTAAAGTTCTGTAGAGATCTGCTCAAAGTGGTCAGCTAAGGCCTAGTGATTGTTATATATATTTAATAATAGCAGAAAAAGCATATTCATAACAGGAATCTTTTCTAAAGTGAAAACCTCCTGTATCTTGCCTACAGGAGCAAATCCTTGATAGGGTTTAAACCAAGGTGGAACTATCTCAGGAAGATCACCTACTAGTTTTTAGATTCTCCTTGTTGTCTTCTGGCAAATAGGTATGGCCCCTGTTGACTCATGGCTGTTTCATAAGAGTGGCATTATTAGGAGAATGGACTACTTTAGTATATGTGGCCTTGTTGGAGGAATTGTATCACTGTGGGGACATGCTTTGAGATCTCCTGTGCTGAAGCTAAACTAAATGTGGCAGACAGTCTCCTTCTACTGCCTGCAGATAAGATCTAGAACTCTTGGCTCCTCTAGTACCATGTCTGCCTGCACATGGTCATATTTCCCACTGTGATGATAATAGACTGAACCTCTGAAGTGAAATCCAGCCCTAATTAAATGTTTTCCTTTATAAGAGTTGCCATAGTCACAGTGACTTCTCACAGCAATAAAACACAAACTAAGACAAACTGTGTCCTTAAGGCTTCTTGAAATGTATCAAGCATGTTTGTCTTCATAAGTATGCAACTCTAACATAAAAGTAAGAAACTTTCATACAAAACAGTATATTTTAAATGTAAAATTTGGCAAAGATATGCACTGATAGCACAGTAACACATGCACTGTTTGTAGGAATATAAATGAGTGTAATGACTCAAAATATTTGACTATCTTCCATATTAAAGACATGCCTACTTTGTCAGTGATGCCTAAAATGAATTAAAGTATATCTCTAAAAAATGAAGACACATTCAAGTCAGTTCGGAAGAGGTTTGTAAATAGTATAAAAGAGAAGCAATCTAAATTTCCATCAATGGAAGAACAGATAAACACATTGATAGATAAAGTGGGGTGTACCTCCTCCACAGCTTCTCAGAAGTGACAATGGCCAAAGACAGAGTGCATACTGTGCTGAGCTCTATATGTGACCTTCTGGAACCTGTCATATTTTTTTGTGGGGCCTGAGATGAAAACTACAGCTGCCTGACAGGTTTGTTTTCAAGTGGTTTATGCACAACTAGTACATGAATAGAAATAGGTATTCAACCTAACTGAAGTGTTATTTATATAGGCATGTGCATGCATCAAAAATTATCAAATTGTATAAAACTCCACACAATGTACATACTTGTACATACACAAAACACATCTAAATTTATTTGATACCATTTTTTATTATATTTTGATTAGTATAGTAGAGTATACATTTGAGGGGTTTCTATACAGCAGTCTTGATATTTCCACTGTCAGCAGTGGTTTTTTTGTTGATGTTAAAATAAATTGAAATGCAAATCTACTTCACACCAAGCCATTTTACTGGGTCTCTTCCTTTCTCTGACTTAATTATAGCATCACATAATCTGTATCCTTTATGATAGACTGATCTCAAATTATGATCCAAAATACATGAGTTTCTATTAAATAGAATTGCTTGTTTCATAATAATTCCTATCCAGCCTCTAGAGTGTTCCACAAGGCTCCCTGTTTATATTCTGATTATCATACCCTACTTAGCTAAAGGACACATTGAACTCCATCTGAGTATGGTTGTAGCTTCTACTTTTTCCTTGTCTGCAATTTTGGTTGATTAGTATTTCCAGCTAGTTCATAGTCACTTCCTTATTCTAGGTCATGTGTAAGGCTTAAAATGAACAGAGGTCCAAGGACTGGTTTCAGCAGGATGCCAACCTAAGTATGCTCTCAATATGTAAGTGTTTGTCTATTAACAAACAAATGAGGTAAAGGAAAATATCTACTTCAGTAACTTTTGGTTCAAGAGTTAACAAAATGCTGTATATCCAGAATCCATAGCAACAGAGGAACTCTACTGTTGGAAACAGGCTAAAAACAGCTATTTATTAGACTAGAACACTTACAAATTGCAGGGCACTGTGGTTACTTTGTGGGCAAGGGTTTATTAAAGTATATTAGACTACCAGAGAGAAAGAGGCAGTTAATGTGATTATTACATATATTTGCTGAAGCTCCTGAAGATCATACAGAGAAGATGCAGTGGGTATCTGATTCTGTCTTGTTTAGAATCTGTTCCTTTTGTAGCTCATCATAGAAATGTCCAATAACTTAATGCTTTGATTAAGTAGAGAAGGCCTATGCATTTGAGACTGTCTCTCAAAATGGCTGTCAGCTTGAATTGACATGGGTCATTACACAGTTGATGTTTGTGCTATGTATTTCTATCATGTAAAATGAGAAACAAATGTATTCTTCATATGTTTTACTTTCAGCGTAAGCCAAACTTTTTTGAATCTTTCCTTAAAGATTCACCACATCACTCTCTCTTTGCTATTACTAATACTATGTTTCTTTAGATCCTGTTTTCTCTAATGAGTATAATAACTCTAAAATTGTATTAACCCAATGTTTTATGTTTCACATTATTGCAAATAACAGTGAAGATAATTGTTTTGGCTTTAGTTTTGTTGCGTTGATACAATATCTTGAAAAAAGCAACCCCAGGGACAAAGGTTTTATTTTTAGATCACAATTCCAATTAACAGTCCATCGTGAGGGCAGGTCACGGTGAGGAAGTTACTCATATTTTCATTCAAGCACAGAGTAAAAGTAAATGTGTCATATCTACTTGTTTGCATTTAGCTTGATTTCTCCACTCCTATAGAGTTCAGGACCCCTCATCTAAATGATAGAGTCATCCACAGTAGTCTGGATCATCCATGTAAATTAATTGTGCCAATCCTGTACCCACAATGTGCCCACATGCTAATCTAATATGAGTAATCCTTTAGCAATATTCCTCTAAAGTTATTCTAAGTTGTGTCAACTTAACAATCATTTGCTAACCTTCACAATGATATGTAAGTACTATTACATCTACTGCTCTGATTTCCTATTGTGATGTATATCCTGCCAGCAGTGAGCAATGTGCTATAATAGAACATTTTAATTCCTTAAGTGATAAATGACATGATAGGTTTTTATGATGTGGAGGAAATGGAAAGTTGAGCCAGCTTCCAACATCACAAGTAAGTTCATAAGATTATGTGTTATAACAGTTTTCTCTATCTGGCATAACTCATTATTCGAAATACAGTAGCTTAAAAAATGCACAGATATTTTCTCAGGGCATTGGAGGTTAGATGATCAAAATGGATGTCAAGAAATTAAGCAAAGATGTTGGTTGTGTTTTTCTAGATGTTCTAGAGAAGAGCACATGCCCTTGCTTTCTAAATCTTCTAGAGATGGCATTTTTTACTTGACTGTATCCCTCTTCTATCTTCAAAGCTGGCAATGGTACACCAAGTATCTGTATGTTACTCTGATACAGACTCATTTGTTTCCATACTTAAAGGCCCTTGAAATTTTATAGTCCTCCCTGATTACTAATTTTTCTGATTAATAACCCCAGTAACCAACCATATCCATAGGTATCTGTGACTAGAATATATACATATTTTGGAAATAATTCTTCTTTTGACAGTACACATAAACTCTCATAACCAAGATTTAAGTATGGCTTCATAATTGTAGGAGTGCCCTGTGACATAAAAATTTGGTTGTGCAGTACTTTTCAAAATGTATCAAATATTCCATGTTTTCTAATAGATAAAATTATTAACTAAGTATGTTTTTCTCATTTCGATTCCACGTATTTCATCACTCCCTTCTTTCTGCAGTGTTATTCACAACCTCATTGACATTCACATTCACAAGACTTTTCTTGAGAGCACTGGATTTCTGTTGGTTCTATAAAGTAATCATTTCTATCTACCCATCGTATTACCTGTGGTTTTATTATCAAGAAATTCCATCTGTTCTTTAAAGATGAAATTTAAGCACTGGTTCTGTTAAGACATCATTTTAGATTTGTGCTAGAGAGATCACCCTTCTACTTCTGCTCCTCTAGAATTATCGTACAGAGATAGGCAATGAACAAAAAGTATTGTATGATAAAAAGATACATGTTAGATGTGGTCAGAGGCAAAAACAGTAGCAGAGGCAGGGGCATTGCTACAAGTTCAAGGTCAGCAAAGTTCTTCATATATTGAGGACTTATCTAATAAACAAATGAACAAAAGTTTAAAAGGACAAAAGAAAATACAAAAAGAGACTAATGAGCTATAAGTAAACTAAAGTTTATTTCAACTAATCTTCTACATGATAGCCTCAACATAAGTTACAAGAGTCCAGCATATAATGTTTATGTATCTAATATTTACATTAACAACTATATGATTCTAGACAGTATATAATAAAATTTTATATAAGAAATTCTCTCAAAAATTCACTTAAATGTTATATTTTGGGGTATGATTTTTGTCTTTTATTGTATTTAATTTCAGATATTGACAACTTTAGAAACTAATTTTATTCAGTTCAAATGGATGAAAGCATTATGTAAATTAATGAGAACAACCAGAAAAACTGTGATTACTTTTTCAGAGTTGTCACCATGAAGTAGTTAGCCAGTAAGACGACTGTCAGGCAGAAGTTCAAAGCTGGAATGGGAAAACTTTTCAATAAAGTAAAGAAAATGTTTTATATATACTCAAACTGAAGGTGTATACTTGAAGAAGCTGCACATTATCTATCCAGAAGCAGGATATCATATACAACAGTAAGGAGAGCTCGTTCTACTTTTCAGTTTAGAGGAGGAGATCTGACTCACAAATAGGGCACTTGGAAGTTCTTTGTCTTCTATTCACTCTTCTTAGCTGATTGTCACAGAGAGATTGTTTGATTCCTAGGTTTGTTTTTGCTCAGACTGCATCAGGCTTTTGTTTTCCACATATGAAGTGCTCATTTTCATTATTTACGTATTGATATTTTGCCTAAGATTCTACCTTGGTTATTCACTAGCTTGTGCAAATCTAGGCAGTGTAGTGAAGGATAATGATAAAGACACTGTTTGCTTATTTACCTCATCAACCTATGCAGAAACTTGTTGACTATTTTGTTCTTATAGTTTCATAAAAATTATCTGAGGAAAAGAGAGCCATGTGTACACATTTAAGAATCTGGAAAGAATTCACTAGCTCACCATCCTAATAACTATATAAAAATATCATAAATATTTGACAGTTGTTGTAGGGTGTCTAAGGATTAGAAGTTTTAATCATTCCTCTTGGGTGGAGACAACAAATTCCATAGTCTAAGAGGATAATCCCTAGAGATTCAGTTAGTTGTTTTCTTAAGGTGGTACATTTTCTGATTTATCTTGTTTTTCCACAAACCCAAGATGGCAAGAAAAATGTCAATGGGAAGGATGAATACCCATATTACAAAGAAAACATATATAATTATGATTGTCTAGTAATATTTGTGACAATGAGTTGAGACTAAAATGTTTTACAGATGAGACAAAGTGGGTCTCATTAGATACTGCACCCAGAGTCAGAGTCTGTTTTGCATTCTTTACAGATTTTCCTTTCTGAGTGCATTACACAGATGAGACACAGCTCTGATACCTTGCATGAGAAAAATCAGTTTTATTTCCAAGGTACACTGTCTTGTTATCTCATTTTGCAGATTTCAGCTGTCTTGAAATTTCCAGGTTTAAGTAATTCATTAAATGAGAATATTTATGTAGAAATAAGCCTCATAACATGATGCAGAATTAGTGTGAAGAAAGAGGATACAAGTGTTCCAACCTCAGAGACAACAATATTTAGTAGGGAGAAAGTAGAGATGTGAGATAAACATTGTCATTTCCTGTTTGAGGTAGAATCAAGGTCTGACATAGCTGCACTGTGGATTTTGTCCTCTATTAGTGTCCTCTAGGTGACATGTTTTGCATATTTTCCTAAGAGTATTTGTTGAATTCAAGTGTAGAATTGCCCATAATGCAATCAATATTGTAATAATTGGACATTTGTAGAAAAAATAAATACTAATAAAACGGATGATTAACGTCACCTTCTGAGGAATTCAAAGCTCCCATGGGGTTGATTTTTTTTCAACATGGGATTCTGGTTGTGCATAGTGTATTTGATATTAAGACTGTTTTCTGATTTCAAAGATGGATCATGTCCAGAGTATGCCAGAGAAGTTTTTCTTCTTTTACTTACATAGCTTTCCACTCAGACAAATTCAGAGTTTCTTCATCATATAATGAAAAGTGAATTCAAGGCTTGCTTCTCTGGAGTTTCACTGCTATATTTGGTGTTCCCATTGCTTATACACTTCAGACTGCTGAGAGTGAAGAACACCTTTTAAAATATCAAATATCTCTTCTAAGAGATGATTACTTTGGTTATCAATCTTAGGAAAGTTTGAGGAGGGAATATATATATATATATATATATATATATATATATATATATATATATACACACACACACACACATATGGAGAGAGAGATGGTAGATAGATATAGATAGATAGATGATAGAAAGAATATAAGAATATATGATCATTGCAATATTTTTCCACACCTGCATAGATAAGGGCAAGATAGTATTGGAGGTAAATTTCTTGAAGGCGTAAGATTGATAGCAGTCCTATGGTAGAACTTGCTGGATCTCTGAGGCAGAATACTATGTGGCCATAGGACTAGCAGGATTGTTTTTGGTCCACACAGTTCTGAAAACTTTGTTAATTTCAAATTAAAGATGCCACTTGTTTTTACAAAAATGTTTATAAGATTAAAGAAATGTTCGAAGTCCTTAGTCATCAGGGAAATGTAAATCAAAACAACTCTGAGGTTCCATCGTATACCCATCAGAATGGCTAAGATGAAAATCTTAAAGATAGCACATGCTGGTAAGGATGTGGAGCAAGGGAAACACTCCTTCATTGTGAGTGGGAGTGCAAACTTGTGCAACCACTTTGAAAATCAATTTGTCATTTTCTCAGAAAACTGGGAATACTTCTGCCTCAAGACCCAGCCATATCACCCCTGGGCATATACCTAAAAGATGCTATAATACCTCACAAAGACTCTTGCTCAACTATGTTCATAGTAGTTTTATTTATAATAGCCAGAAACTGGAAACAGCCCAGATATTCCTCAACTGAATAATGGATAAAGAAAGTAGGGTACACCTACACAATGTAATATTAGTTAGTTATTAAAAGCTAAGACATCATGGATTTTTGCAAGCAAATGGATGGAACTTGAGAATATCATCCAGAGTGAGATAACACAGTCCCAAGAGCACATGCATGGTATGTACTCACTTATAAGTGGATATTAGCCACAAAATACCATGTTACATTCCACAGACCCAAAGAAGCTAAACAAGAAGGAAGGCCCAGGTGAGGACTTGAATCTCACTTAGAAGGGGGAATAAAATAGTCATAAGAGGTAGATGGCAGAAGGTAACTTGGAGGGAGGGGTAATGGGGAGGGGAATGAAGGATTCAGCATCAGGTGTGTAGAAGGACAGGAAAGATGACTAGATTGTCGTGAAAATTAATGGAAGTATGCAATTGACAAGAGTGAGGAGGTGAGGGCATCTCCAGGCAGAGATCTGGGATAAGAGAGGCACCCAAGTTTTAATGAGAGTGACCTTACCTGTGACTCACTACACTTGGGATATGGAACTTGAAGAAGATGCCTCCTATAGCCAGACAGGAACCCCAGTAGAGCAATAAAGATCCAAACCCACATACAAAACTTTCAATGCAAAGTTTGTCCTGTTTAAAAGTAATGGAGGCATGGGGAATGGAGCAGAGATTGAGGAATGGCCAACGAACAATGAGTCCAACTTAAGACCTATCCCATGGGCAAGCACCAATCTCCAACACTGTTAATGAATATTTCTTATGGTTGCAGACAGGAGCATGTGGTCCTCTGAGAGGTTCTACCTAGCAGCTAATTCAAAAAGTACAGATAGCCACAGTCAAAGAGTGGATGGAACTTGGGGACTCTTATGGAAGAATATGAGGAAGGATTGTGGATCCCTAGGGAGATAGGAATTCCACAGGAAGATCAACAGAGTCAACTAACCTGGAACTTTGGGGCTCTCATAATCTGAACCACCGACCAAAGAAAATACATGGGCTGGAACTAGGCCTCCCCACTCACATGTAGCAGATGTGCAACTTCATGGGGACAGCCATTACAAAATCTATTGCATGTACATGGCATATGGTCTACTAGCTGGTTTGCCTTGTCTGTCCTCAATGGGAGAGGAAGAGCCTAGTCTCCCAGAGAATTGAAATGCTAGGTTGGAGGATACCCAGGAGGCTGCACCTGATCAGAGAAGAAGGGGAAAGAGGGGAAGGATTGTGGGAGGGGAGGGAGTGACTGAAAGGGGGTCAGTGAGCAGGATGTGAAGCAAATAAATAAAAGCAATAAAATTAAATAAAAAAAATGGGTGGTAAGAAAAACTTGTATTTTAAAAGTGACAGTCTTGGGGTGGAGACCTCTGCCTGGGCCACCAGGAGTCCATAGCCAACAAGCACCAGGAGAAAGCTACCCTCCCAGGAGCATGGAAAAGCCGTGAGTGGGGTTAGGGGGAGCAATATTGCTCACCTAGACCTGCCCGGGACTGGCGGGATACAGGGCCCGAGGAGAACTCGGGAACAGGAAACCTCTGAACCTTCCAGTTTCCATCTGTGCATGGAGACCTCTGCCTGGGCCACCAGGGGTCTGTGCCTGAGGTGCTCAGTATGGGTCATAGGGCTCCAGGAGAGAGCTGTTATCCCAGGAGTGCTGCCACAGGCAAAACCACCACTTCTGTTCAAACTCACTGGATCAAGAGAGACCCTTGCGGAGCCATCAGGACATAGGAACCAAGGGACAGCTGGGCACAAGATCCTTCTGATTTCTGTCTGCACCCCAGAGCTGACCTTATGCCACAGCTCTCCAAACCCAAACACCTCTCAGAGAGAGCTGACCTTCAAGGAGTATTGACACAGGGGCCTGCAGGAGGGGCAAGCCACAACCAGACAGAGTAAGCCCAGCTAACATCAGAGTTAACAAGATGGCAAAAAGGCAATGGATAAAAACATAAGAAACAGAAACTAAGGCTACTTGGCATCATCAGAACCCAGTTCTCCCACCACAGCAAGCCCTGGATATCCCAACACACCAGAAAAGCAAGACAGATTTAAAATAATTTCTCAAGTTGATGATAGAAGACTTTAAGAAAGAAATGAATAACACATTAAAAGAAATACAAGAGAACAGAAATAAACAACTAGAAGCCTTTAAAGAGGAAACATAAAAATCCATTAAAGAATTATAGGAAAACACAATCAAACAGGCAGAATTTCAAGAAAACACAATCAAACAGACAAAAGAAATGCACAAAACTATCCAGGAGCTAAAAATAGAAATAGAAACAATAAAGAAATCACAAAGGCAGACAACCCTGGAGTTAGAAAACCTAGGAAAGAGATCAGGAGTCATTGATGTAAGCATCACCAATAGAAAACAAGAGATAGAATAGAGAATCTCAGGAACAAAAGATACCATAGATAACTTCTACACAACAGTAAAAGAAAATGCAAAATGCAAAAAGCTTCTAACCCAAAACATCCATGAAATCCAGGACACAATGAGAAGACAGAACCTAAGGATAATAGGTATAGAAGAGAATGAAGATTCTCAACTTAAAGGACCATTAATATCTTCAACAAAATTATAGAAGAAAACTTCCCTAACCTAAAGAAAGAGATAAACATAAATATACAAGAAGCTTACAGAACTCCAAACAGATTGGACGAGGAAAGAAATTCATCCTGTCACATTATAGTGAAAACACCAAATACACAAAACAAGAAAAGAATACTAAAAGCAGTAAGGGAAAAAGGTCAAGTAACATATAAAGGCAGACCTATCAGAATTACACCTCACTTCTCACCAGAGACTATGAAAGCTAGACGATCCTGGGCAGAACTCATACAGACCCTAAGAGAACACAACTGCCAACCCAGGCTGCTATACCCAGCAAAACTCTCAATTACCATAGGTGGTGAAACCAAAGTATTGCACAACAAAACCAAATTTACACAATATCTTTCCACAAACTCAGGCCTACAAAGGATAATGGATGGTAAACGTCAACTCAAATAGGGAAACTACACCCTAGAAAAAGCAAGAAAGTAATCTTTCAACAAACTCAAAAGAAGATAGCCACATAAAAGTAAAAATAACATCGACTATAACAGGAACCAACAATCACTATTCCTTAATATCTCTTAACATCAATGGACTCAATCCCCAATAAAAAAACATAGACTGACAGACAGGATCCATAAAGAGGACCCAGCAGTTTGCTGCATTCAAGAAACACATCTCCATGATAAAGACAAACACTACCTCAAAGTAAAGGCCTAGAAAAGAATTTTCCAGGCAAATGGTCCCAAGAAACAGGCTGGAGTACCCATTCTAATATCGGATAAAATCGACTTTCACCCAAAAGTCATCAAAAAAGATAAGGAAGGACACTTCATACTCATCAAAGGAAAAATCTACCAAGAAGAACTCTCAATTCTAAACATCTATGCTACAAATGCAAGGGCACCCACATTCATAAAAGAAACTTTACTAAAGCTCAAAGCAGACATTGTGCCCCACACAATAATAGTAGGCGACTTCAACAC
>CM052712.1:3112970-3142266 GCA_028551405.1 Uromys caudimaculatus | reverse complement strand
ACTTTACAGTAACTGCTGGACTGAGTGTGAGGTCCCAGATGGAGGAGTTGGAGAAGGGAGTGAAGGGGCTGAGGGAGTCTGCAGCCCCATGGAGGTAGCAACAGTGTCAACTGGCCTGAACCCCCCCCCCCTTGTCCTCCTGTAGGCTGGACCACGATCCAAAGAATACACATGAAGCGACCCATGGCTCGGACCACATATGTGGCAGAGGAGGACCTTGTTGGCCATCAGGGGGAAGAGAGGCCACAGTAGAGGGGAATGTCAAGGTGGGAATATGGGAGTGGGTGGGTGGGTAGGTGGGAGGTGGAATTCCCTCATAGAGGTGGGGGAGGCGGAGGGGTTAGGTGGCTTCTAATGAGGAGACCTAGAATGGTGGAAACATTGGAAATGTAAATAAAGTATCAGAAAATTTTAAAAAGTGACAGTCTTGTCTATGTTTGTGTGCCTATAAACTGCTCATCATTAGACAATTCTTTTCCCTCTGAGATAAGTCATCTTTAAATAATTGGCTCTGTTTGTAAGATTACAAATTAGGTTTTGAATATTTATGTTTCTTTTCCAGGCTGAAAGCAAATGTCATATTGTTGGTATTCTTACTTGTTTCTGAAGGAGACAGAAGAATGCCATAAGAGTTTCATAAAGAAAAATATAGATGGCTACATCTTGATTGAAGACTTCTGACATTAAGTAAGAGGGGTTTGTTGGCATCAGTACCTCTGAAACTGGTGACATCACACCCAGACAACAACATGACCAGCACACCTGTTGCCAAGGCAACCACCACCATATTCCCAGAATCCCCTTGGCCCACCTCCCACCTTTACCTGTGGCTAAGTCACTATCCACATATAAACAGAAGACCTCTCTGAACTCTCTCTCTCTGTCTCTCTCTCTCCCTTCCTCCACCTCCCCTCTCTCTTTCCAGTTCTCTTTTCTCTGCCACCTTACCCCCCTCTCTTTCAGTAAACCTCATGTGGAACTGTTTGGTCTGGTGTGGTCTTTCTGGAGCCCTGTGACCATCACAACATTGGTGCTGAAGACTTCGGGAATTGCTATGTAGAGGAGCTATGGAGTCCAGGCAGTAGTCGCCACCTGGAGCAATCATGAAGCCACCGCTGCTGCTGGAGGGCTGACACCACATGGACTACCACCACCACCATCACCACCCACAGCCATTGCTAAACCAGGTGGAGTCCATCTGCTGGCTGGCACCTGCTATCATCCACCATGATTTTTCAATCACTGGTGCAGACCATCGCTGCTGCTGCTACTGCTGCTGCTGCGAGACTCACAGACTTCTACCATGTGAGCTGTGCTGCCGTGGCCCACAATGTGTACCTAGCATCTGGCCACACCAACCACATGGTTTCACACTTCCTGCTACCCTACTGCAGAACTCCACAAACAAACACCACCGGCATATTGTTTGGTAAGGAGTTTCTCCAATCAGTGGAAGGGACCCTGTATGCCCAAATAGTGCCTGGCCAGCCTTTTCTGGGCTGAGGGGTTGTTGTTTCAATGCCCCGGTCCTTATGACCAGCCTTCTGGCTGGCCTACGAGTTAAGATTTTGACCCTTGGGTGACCTCCCTTTTCAAAAGCAGTTCATAAATCCCTCAACCTTTTGTAGCCAGTTTAAATTCCTAGTACTAGGTTGAATTACTTTCTGGCAATTTCTGGGAAATTGCTGGCCATATCCCCTAGGGATTTATGTGATGACCTGAATTTCTAGCTTTGCTTTTACACAGATCCCTTGCTGAACTTTTCTCTGGGATGCCAGCACGAATAGTTCAGTAACATTCCCAACACCCAGTGGGCACTAAATGGTCAGAATGTGCCCTCAGGAACCCCACTGGAATGTCTCCTGGAAAATCTCAAATATCTTAAATTAATGCCTGATTTGAGGCCCTCAAAATTGATACTCTCTGCAATAAGGTCTGGGTTCAATGCCCTTTAGATAATAGTTCCAAATGGCCAGCTAATGGGACATTAGACTGGATCATTTTAAGAGATCTCCATACATATAGCCAGCAGTTGGGTAAAGAGAAAGAAGTCCAATATACCCAAGCATTCAATTATCTTTGCTCTCACCCTTCAATGACTTCTTGTTTTCCATCCTAGCTTCTCTTAACAATGAAACTTAACCACCACTAGATGACTTTACAACACTATATACAGCTAATGAACTGCCTCCCTTCCACTGCAGATCTGCTTCTGCACCGCCAAAAACCCAAACTGCTGCTTGAGTCTCTCCTCACCAGGATACCCCTGGGTCTACTAGCTTGACCTCTCCAGACTCCTCCCCTCCTTCTGTGCCAGCTCTAGGTCGCTCCAATCACCCTGCATTGGCGCCAACCTTCACTGTTCCTATCACATGTTCTAAGACTACAGACAAACCCCCAATTCCTTCTCCTCCAGAGTCACCTGACCCAGCACTGGTTCTTCCTCTAAGGGAAGTGGCTGGGGTTGACAGTCTGGTCAGAGTTCATGTTCCTTTATCACTGAACTTTCTCAAATAGAAGGCCGACTGGGTTTGTATATTTCTAACTCTTCGAGCTTTGTTAAGGAGTTCTAGTACATCACTCAATCTTATAGCTTGACTTTCCATGATGTTCATATGATTTTTACTAATAGTATACTTCCTGATGAACACAGGTGAGTTTGGACAGAGGCAAAAATGTACACAGATGGAATTCACCAAACAGATAGAACATACCCAATACAATTCCACAGGTGGTATCTTAGCCAGAGACAGGTTTATTACATGCCTTCTGGCTGTCCTAAGAAAGACAGCCTTAAAGCCAGTAAATTTTGAAAAACTCCAAGAGGTTGTCCAGAACAAACAGGAGACTCTATCTCAATTTTAGAATGCCTCACAAAGGTCTACTGCAATACACTAATTTAGATCCTGAAAACACAGAAGGTAAGCAACTCTGATGACCTACTTTTTTCTCCAGAGCTACTCAACATAAAAGCCAAACTTAGGTGGTTGGAGAAGGGGCCACTAACTCCATGGGCAGAAGTCTTGGTGCGGGTCTACAAGGTATACCATGAGAAGGATGAGAAAGCTTGAAAACAAAAATACCACATGCTGGCAAAGGCTGTTCGACCAGCCTCAGCTGCTAACCCAGACTCCTGGTCTTCTAAGGCTCAGGGATACCAGGCCCCTGCTATAGATGTGATCAACAAAGTCACTGGGCGAGGGCTTGCCCCACCCCCAGCAAACCAAGGGACCATGTTCTAGGTGCTATCAGGAATAACATTGGGCTGTCATCTGCCCTCATGTTGTGCAGAACAGAGGGATGTCACTCCCAGGTAACCCTACAGCCGACCTCCTAGCTTGGCTATAGATGACTGATAGGGCCTAAGATCTCTTGACCTGACTATGCTTATCACTAGCAGGGAGCCCCGAGTAGTTATCATGGTATGTGGGCGGCCCATCTCGTTTGTTTTGGACACTGGGGCCACTTACTTGGTCTTGACAGAGTTTTGGGGACTCACTTAACTTTCACATTTTCCTATTGTCAGGGTAGGAAGACAACCTTATCTCCCTCCTCAGACCCCACCACTTAGTTCAATTTTTAGGAGTGTACTCCTCACCCATTCCTTTTTGGTAGTGCCAACATGTCCTGTCCCCTTACAAGGAAGGGATCTTTTAGATAAGTTGGGAGTTTCCATTTCCTTTGCTCCACCCATTCGCCTAAACTCAAGCTCGCCAGCAGTTTCTCTGCTCCTTCTTCTAGCCAGTCAACCTATTAACACTAACACGTTTTTTCCTTTACCAGCTTCTCCGGTGGAGCCCCAAGTTTGGGATGTCCAGAACCCCTCTGTTGCTAAACATCATTCTCCAGTTTTCTTCCAGTTACTGTACTCTACCAGGTACATCACCCAAGCTCAAAACCCGCTCCCTATCCAGAGTCTCAGGGGACTTAAGCTATCATTTCTGACGTCTTAATGAAAAAATTCCTTCACCTCACCTCCTCCCCCTTTACACCCCATTAGTTTGCCACCTTTGTTATCTCCTATGGAACTTCTTTAACCACCATCTACTGTGGCCTCACACTGTCTCCTGTCCACTGCCTGTCAACATTGGAGACTAAGTCCTTCTATACCCTCCAGATCATCACCCCTCACCCTTCTCTCCCAAATGGCAGAGCCCTTTTAAAGGTAATTCTCATGACCCCTACAGCTGCTAAACTCAAGGGACTCTCACATTGAGTCCACCTGTCTCACTTCAAACCTTTTATCCCTCCACCTAAAAATGACTCTTTTCCATACACATTGACCCTAACAGGAACATGTTCTGTTAAGCTCCAGAGGATGTCAAGACCACCCACCTTGTCCCCAATCCCAGAAAATGAGACTCCACTTCAGCAGCCGAACTTGACCTCACTGGATTAGATATGGGTTTCTCATCTTCTCCCTGCTGTTTGTTTCTATCCAGGGTAGCCCTTACATCCGGAGATTTGAAGATCAAGAAACCCCCACAGATAAGAAACAGTCTTTCCAAATAGGGTCTGGAAACTGCTCCATAGCCGGATGCCAAGAACCAATCCAAATTGCTATCATCCCTGCATTTGTTATCCCATCTAAATATTACAATCTCTATACTTGCTTTCTCTTTGACCAGACAAAAGATTATTGTAAAAAATGGCCAGACAAATATGGGAGCTGTCCATATAGGCCTTGTCAAATACATACGCTAGGATCATAGATCAATCATTTCTTCTATCAACACCGCAAGACACCTTTTCTATGTACAAGACCTATGGGATTCCATGTGGGAGACAGGAGTTGTTGGTAAGCTCTACTGTAAAAATCAACCCAGGTCCTCAATAAGTACTATCCATATCCAGAGAAAATATGTGTCAATTGCCCAACCTCTAGACATTAGAAAAGTAGGGGAAGTAATCAAACATTCCTCCAAAGTCATTACCTCTTTGACATCACCCCTCATAAATGGCACTAACTTGTCATTTCGCCTTTTGCTTTAGACCTTGACCTCAGCATACCAACTCCTTAATGTCACCAGGTCTTGTCGATTTAAAGATTGCTGGCTATGCATATGGAAGTGAATACTTCCTTTCATAATGCCTTTTCTACTCATCCTCCTAGTGCTATTATTCGCTCTCTCCTTCATTAATCTTGTTTCTACATTCCTTCAATGACATATACAAAAAATTTCTAAGCAAACTTTTAATCAGTTCCTGTTACAGGATTGCCAGCTGCTGCCTGTAGAAGAGCCGCTGTCCACAGAGGAACCTGATGCAAACATTTACCAGGTTGACCCTAATGGTAAAAGTCAACTATACCCCATAATTGATGACACCCCTACACAGTAGAGAAACAGCTTAAGAGACATGATGCCCCAATTTCCTCTTCAGCATCAGCTTCCCCCCTTTTTCTTCTCTTTATAATAATAAGAAGGGAGATACGTTAGAATCAGGATCTCTGAAACTGGTGACATCATACACAGGCAACAGTGTTACCAGCACACCTGTTGCCAAGGCAATAGCCACCATATTCCCAGAATCCACTTGGCCCACCTCCTACCTTTACCTGTGGCTACGTCACTATCCATATATAAATGGAAGACCCCACTGATTGATCTCTCTCTCTCTCTCTGTCCCCCCACTTTCTCTTTTCATCACCACCTTTCCCCCTTTTCTTTCAATAAACCCCACGTGGGACTGTTTGGCCTGGTGTGGTCTTTCTGGAGCTGCACACCCATCACATCTGGATGGAACAGTTTGTAAGCCTGGACCAATTGAGCTAGTACTTTGAAGTTGTTCTGGAGGCAGATTTTTGATTAAACAGCATTTGAGGCAGTCTGAGATTAGATTATCTGGACTACTTATCTGGGCTTCTTTGGTTTCTGGTCCTTTTGGTCTGAAATATTAAATTTTCAAAGATAATAAACACAACTCTATTAACACATGTATGGAATATGCAAAGTACATAATTCAGTTAAGAATAATTCTTTGATCTGTGTTCAAGTAGGAAAAAGGCATCAAACTTTGTAAGTCCTTTTTAAAAATTAGTTTAGGCTCTATAACCAAAGTGTAATGCAAACTTTCATCTTTGCCATTTGAAAGAATGTCATGAGGACTCTGTAGCCAACAAGATTTATTGGTTATGCGTAGTTGAAGACATGGGTGGAGACATTTTCCTGTCTCAACCTGTCTCAGATATGTTCCAACGTAAAAGGACCAGTGTTCGTGTTACCTATTTTGTTGTTCTTGATTTTTTACTTCATTTCAGAAGCCAAGATTTTCAGGAGGCCTCCCCTGGTCAAATCTAATCTTTAATAATTTAGATGTAATCCATAGCTTTTATTGCCCTGTTAAAACAACAAAAAAAAACCTCTTCCCCAACTCAACATACTTCCTTTCTTCAATTTGGAAGTTAAGACATATATAGGCTGATTTAATTCATCAGTCTTTTCTAAAATTCACTGATTTTCAGCGACTGTGCTATCTGTCTCATTGGCATTTTAAAATTTTAAAGTCAATAAAGCACTATTTAATTGATTTCTTGGAGATCCTATATTTCCCTTCTGTTCAATGAATATTTTCTTCAAGCCCTGTTCGATCTCTCCACAATTGCTTATTTTATAGGATTATGAGAGATGCCAGCAACATGTTTCATGCCATAATATATAAAATATTGTTGTAATGAATATATATGTTGAAGCATTATCAGCTTCAGTCTGTAAATGCATCTCCAAAATAGTCAAAATCATTAATGTGGAGAGCCTTTGGGGGCTATTTCTAGGAATAGGCAGGAATTTGACATTGGTATAGGACTAGGAAGTCGACTCAAGATGAATACAGCTGAGGAATGTTTTCTTTGTATCTTGATGGGTCTTGTTAAGACCCTGAATATAGTAATCATGGGGCCTTTGCTTATGATTTGTTTGTTCCTTAACTAATCTGTTGATGCCCTAGAACTGACCTTATTCTTTACATGTACTTAGAGTGGTATAAAAGCAGACTAGAGATAAATAAAGCCACTCAGCCTCAACATTGGCTGGAGTCATGTAATGTTGTCTAATTGTCTTTTTCTTTTCAATCCTCACTCCCTCCTTTTGTAAGACTCTGAGGAGCCTTAGCTACCAGGGACCCTCTGAGTGAACTATGTGAAGCTGGGGATCGATGCAGGAGCAAGAGGAATTTATTGTTCCAGCATGCTGGTGTCATCCTGCACCAGAAGGATTGGCGGCAACCCCGGGCAGCCTGTTCAACAAGTTTTTATACAGTTTCCAGGAGCAGAATAGAGCATCAGCAACTAAGCACAATATGATTGATGGAACAATGCACCCTTTAAACTGATTGGTCTTTAGGGAATGAGGTAGTAAGGGCTTCTCATATTTGCAGGCAGCCAATGATGGTTCACCCTACGTTTTTTGTTTTTTTGTTTTTTTTGTTTTTTGTTTTCCCCCCAGAGGAATATAATCAGCCCCTATCTACCAGCCTACGTGCTCCACCAACATCTTCCTTTTGGGAGAAGAGGGGTGTCTATGGGCTCTACTGACCTCTTTCTTCTGGAAGTGGAGGGGCCTTCATGTTTTGAGACCTGGTGGAATTTTCCAACAGTCTTTAGTTAGCTGACCTCTTTACCTTGAGACCTGTTTGAGTAACTGATCTGGCTTGGTCACATGGCTCCTCAATGTTGGAGCTCAAGTATGAGCAGTACAGTGAAGGACACCACAGGAAAGGATGTGCTTGCATAGGAAAATTTGGCCCATTTGTGAATAAGCCCTATAAAAAGGGACAAGGTAATGGAAGAATGCTGTTTGTTTATATAGGACCATGAAAGGCAGCCTGGTTTCTGGTTGAGCTAAGGTTTGAAACCCTGGAGACTCAGTAGGGGGTCCCCAGCTGGGAATAACCATACAAGGGATGGTAGGTGTTTTGCCATGCTCCTGGGCTCCAGGCTCCAGACACGAGACTGCAGCTCTCCATAGGTCTGTGACCACAAGTTATGTAGCCCCAAACCCCTCTACAGGTAGAGGTGTGGTCACATATCCTCAAGACATCCCCATTTTAATGAGGCACATAGAGGCTTAGCCAATAAACTCCCCTTCCAAGATACTCCTCCCTGCAGAAGATATTTTAACCTCATGCCCACCCTGAGGTTGGAGGGTACGATTTCACTCATCACCACTCTCCACCATGACAATAAATGCCCTAAAACCATGGACTGTCTCTCTTCATCGGGATCCACCATGGGGAACAATGGAACAGGCCTTCATCTAAAGAGCCATGTCTAGTCTCCTGCAGAAGGCCTCTCAGCACTCCCAGCCACCGTCTCTAGAAACCAAACTAGCTAACTGGCAACAAGCCAAAGACATGGTCTCTGGCAGGACCCAGCCAGGCTCCTCCCTGCCATTCCCCCTCAGCCCCAGGCTAGATCCAGCCCATGGGCACCCACTCCATTGTCAGTTCTTCTACAGCATCCAGTGGCACATGGGATGCCCAAGAACCTGAGAACCAGATGGAGCGGGCTCTAGGAAGTTCTCGGGACTGCAGGCCACCCTCCCCCACCCCTGGGTGGTGTCCTGTGGCTTTTCACAGTCCAACACTGGACTGGCCATGGGGTGAATGAGGTCAAACTTCCCATGTCTCATCTCTCCCAGAGGCCAGAGTCCTGGGGGGAAGTAGGACTCTCACTACCTTAACCCAACATGTATGTGTTCAGAGTTAGTTTAGAGTTGGAGCTAAAATCTAGAGGAGTGAAGATAATTATCTTAAATGGTTTTAGTCTTTAGACCTTGATTAGAGATAGTTTAGACCATAGATATGAGAGAAAGAATGGGTTTCAGAAAAGTAATCCTGTCCCCTGTCCACGATGCTTTGGCAAAGAGAAGAAAAATGAGCATAAGCTGTTCTAGAGCTCTCCAAGGGACAGGAGGAGGTCAGGAGATGTCCTGCTTCCTCTCTGGGTCCTACTGGGGGAATGCTTAATTCTGGTTCTGGGTCCATTAGGTAGGATATTTGGGTTCCTTTGGTGGCACATCTAGTTCTCTTCCCTCTCTATTTTCTGTCCTTGGTGCACCAATCTGTCAATGTCTGTCAGTTTATGTCTGTGCTTTTGTTTCATTGCTTTATTGTTGCTATGTGTTCCATACTCAAAATAAAAATGGATAAAACTTTATCTGCTGGCCATTCACCCTTTGGTTTAGTTTTAACTCATTAAAAAATAAATAAACAAATAAATAAAGAAATAAAGAAAGAAAGAAAGAAAGAAAGAAAGAAAGAAAGAAAGAAAGAAAGAAAGAAAGAAAGAAAAGAAAAATCAGTCTCAACTGGCACAACAAAACTGGAAAGTTGTCCTGCATCTGTAGCTAGGAATTTAGTACAGCTGGAGAAGTCCTGCCAGGGGCTGATTGTCTGTAAAAGCTGTTCTTAAAGGGGCCAGCAGCTTCTCAGCTTCTTTGGACAGGAAGCTGATGGTTGTTTTTCCTACAAAAATCTCTGTAACTCTGATTATTGTGTTGAGCAGATGAAATACAGCTAGAAAAAGTAAGAATGTTGTACAGTCTAAATAAGTAAATGTGCAGCCACTTCATGTTTGTTTCTGACTGGTCATAAATGTATAAATATGTTATGCATGTATTGGTTATAGATTATTGGCTTATACATTATTGGGTATGGTTAAAAATTTGTGACATTGGTAACAGATAGTTGGCTTAAAACTGGTAATTCAGGGTTGGAGTCATTCTAGACAACAACACATGGCATGAGCCAACCCAGAAAAATATGTCTCTAAGGATACCTCAAAATAGGGACATTTTATGTAATTTCTGTGCTAGAATCCAGACTTATAAGAGATAGGATATCTTTAATGAGGTATTAAAAGCTGCACTATCATCCATTTATATATAAGAACTGGCAGTCATACTTTTTAACATGAAAGTAATGTACATGGTATTGATTTTGGAGATCTAGGATCATTTACACTGCTAAAAATTGGTTTTTGCTTTCCAAAATTATGGTTATGCTCTGATATAGCAAAAGAAACTTAAAAATTATACTTAAGCTGGCAATGTTCCATTAGCTCCAGTTTGCAATTCAATCACAAGCTCAAGATTTTAATTCACCTTGGAACTCACCCATATATGTAACTAAGAAAAAAAATCAGGCAAGTGGAAATTATTGCAATATTTATGAAAGGTTAATAAAACTATGGAACTTATGGAGGCAATATAATCTGGCTTACCTATGCCAGATATCATTCAAAAAATGCATATAAATTATCATAGATTTGAAGTTTGTTCTTATGCTATTTCTTTGCATTCCAATGGTTGTAAAAGTTTTGCATTTAGTGTGCTTGCTTCTAATTTTAAAGAACCTATGAAGCAATATCATTGGAAAGTTTTGCCTCAAGGAATGGCCAATAGCCATACACTAGTTAAAAATTTGTTGCTGCTTCAATACAAGAAGTTAGGACTTTGAATCCTTCTGTGTATATTATTCATTATATGGATGATACTTTATTAGCTGAGCCCTCTGAAGGAGTTTTACTACAGGCCTTTTCTCTTGTACAACAAGCTTTAAAGTTTTGGGACTTACTTGTTGCTCCAGAAAAGATACAAAGGTAATATCCTTTTCAATATTTGGGTCATCGGTTATATGCTAAACAAATTGTGGCCCAGAAAATTCAAATAAGAAATGATAGTTTACTTACTTTAAATGATTTTCAAAAGCTATTAAGAGATGTTAATTGGCTAAGACCTCATCTTAGGCTTACCACAGGAGAACTTAAACCTCTGTTTGATGTTGTCAAGGGGGCTACAAATCCTAATACTCCTTGACAATTAGCTAATGGGTTACAAATAGCTTTGCAGGAAGTAGAGAAAGCTATTAGTCAACAACAGATGCATTATATAGACTATGATCAATTGTTGGTTGTTTGTACCCACAGCAGTCCTTTGACAAAAGGGACCATTATGTGGATTCATCTTTCTTTAACTCCAAAGAAAGTCTTAAAGCCCTATTATGAAGCTTTTGCTATGTTAATACTGAATTGTAGAATAGAATCATGAAAGTATTTGGGGAAAGAAACAGATGAAATATTTATTTCTTATCCCAAACAGCAATTAAATTGGATATTGCAGAATACTGATTGCTGGGAACCAACAGATTTACAGCTTTCTTATTAGCTGGAGTGAAGCAATTTTGTGTTAAAGTTAAGGCTTAAGAGAATGTACAGTTAAGAGAATGTACAGTTCCTTATTTTGAAGGACATTTAAGAGCTTATACTGGATTGCCCGAACCCCTTAGTGAGGGCAATGCCACAGCAGATTTGTATACTAAGAAGGTTATAGGCCTTACACAGGAACAATTGGCCAAGCAATCTCACTTTTTACATCATCAAAATAGTAATAGCTTGCGACAATAATCTGATATTTCTAGAGAATGTGCAAGTTAAATTATAAAGACTTGTCCTCAGTGTCCTTAATTTCTTTATATACCACATAATGGTGTTAATTCTTGAGGACTCGTACCTAATCACTTATTAAAAATAGATGTTATTCATATTTCTGATTTTGGAAAATAAGAAATATACGTATTACTATTAATACCTTTTCATGCTTTCTAGTTACAACTGCTTTAATAGGAGAAGCAACTAAAAATAAAATTAGTCATTGCCTACACTGTTTTTCTATACTGGGTGTTCCAAATAAGATTAAGACAGATAATGGAACTGGCTATTGCAGTCAGGTATTTGAGATGTTTTGTTAATAATTTCATATTAGTCATATTACTGAAATTCCTTATTATCCTCAAGGACCAGATATTGTGGAACAGGTCCATGGAACTTTAAAACAATATCTTTAAAAAACAAAAAAAGGGGGAATCATATCCCTGAACACACAAAAATTTTAAAAATTTAAAAACTAAATTTTGGATGCCAAGGAACTCTCTGCTAAGTATCTATGGCACCCTACAACTAGTCATACTTATGCCTAGGTAAAATGGAAGGATTAACTTGCAGGCATATGGCATGATCCAGATCAGGTATTTAATATGGGGAATAGGGCATATTTGTGTTTTTTCTACAGGATGCTAAAGGAATATGCTAGCTTCCAGAGTGATTGGTGAGACATGCTGATGCTGGGACAAAGAATGATGCTGACCGACCATGACAAATGCCCTGACAATGGTGACAGAAAAGCTATGTTGGACATCTGTTCCTGACCTACCTTTGCTTGCCTATATCCCAGATTGGACAAGTGCCTTGCCTCAAGATTTTAGACCTTGTGGGACAGAGAAAATATAGACTCTGGAAACTGCTTCAAAAAAATTAGTCAAAAAGAGAAGGTATAATGATTTTTCTCTTTCCTTTAATGAGACCAGTTATTCTGATTCAATCATGGACTGGTATAGAAATCAATCCAATATTGGAAATGACAGTCTTCATTGAGAAGGCTGGTTATGGACATTTTCAAAGACATATTTGGAAGTTAGCTGCAGTTTTTGATGATGTTATGTTAGCAAGAGATAAAGTTGGAACAGGATCTGCACTTTTAACAAGTGTTAGTACATGTGTTTAGTCTCCTAATTTTTTATTTATTGGTCATGTTAAAATTTTCTTTCTTCTACTGAATTTAATTAAGTTGTATTGATTGTACACTTTTTAATTGTGACAGAGTATTGGAATCTGGTATGTCTGTTATGGTGGTCTATCAAGTAGCCTTTGTTTTATTACTTGTGAGTTTTACAGGACCTTGGTATTCTAAAAAAGGCTTACATGTACTGGAAGAAGTGAGTCAGACTTTTAAAACAGAAGCAAGGGGGTAGTGGGCTTGATTATTATTGATATAGCAGCTTTATTTACATTAATGGCTAGCACCACTGCTTCTACAATTGCTTTGATAGCTACTTTTGTTAATTATTCTGCAAAATACGTATTAATGTAGTGAGTATTTAAGAGGATTTAGATTGACATTTAAAACAACAGATTGATTCCTTGGCATCTCAACTTATGCAAGTACATTACCATCATCGTCTTGATATGATTGACCAAAGCATTGAGTTGCCTAAGACTAGTGAGACTTCCATGGGAGCTGCACAAAATTCAGATATGTGCACGACTGCTTGAGAGCAGCATGGATACCAAAAGAGGTGCAAGGCTAAGCACTTCAAGGGGAGGATCATGTATTCTGCTTCTGAGTATCCTGTGGAGCAAACCTGTTTGCATAAAGGTTGGTGTTCAGAGGTGCTTCTTTACCATCTTTGCAAAAAGGAGACCTAGGCCCTTTCCTCACCAAAAGACACCATTTCAATGCTATTTAAAGACCATAAAAGGCTTTCTGGAGGATCAGGTTCACTGCTTCCCCTCTTTGGTTAAAGCCTACCTATCTTTCAGACAGGTTTTTGTTTATTCACTGGCCATCACATAGATCTTAAAATAAATAAGAAGGGAGGAGATGCCAGGAACCAATGGATTTGCAGCCTTCTTATTAGCCTGAGTGAAGCCGTTTTGTGTTAAAGTTAAGGCTTGGAAATAACAGTAGGCCAAGGGTGCTGCTTTCTGAGCTTCAGGATTTTGTTTAGGTTCTGTCTCTCAAGAGATGGATTCTTTCCCAGGTCAGGGTGACTCCTTTGATGTTAGGTGGCTGGCAGAATATGAGTGGTTGTCTTGGTAACATGTCCATGTCCTTGTGGCTAGGAGTCTATAACTCCTTGGATTTTTCCCATTCCTGTTGCTTTTTCTAAGTCTTGTCTATATTGCTTAAAGTTCCTTTCTCTTTCTTATTATAAATTGATGTATGGGAATTAAAGGTTTTGGATCCTGAATAGAGGGACTCTGTCTTGCTCCCAGGTATCTCTGTCTTTGTCTCTTTTATCCTCCTCAGGACCACGCTGAAGACCCCGAGGGCCAGGGCAACTGATATTTGGCCTATTGCTTATCCAAACTTTTCAGACAAAATTGATAATCATTATCTAGCAAACAAGTCATTACAATTTGTCTCTATGCATGCTTTGATATATTCTGTAAATCTATACATGTAGCCCATAGAGAATGTGCCTACTGTATTTATAGATGGCTCACTTAATGGGAAAGCAGCATATGTAATTGGATCACATGTTTATTCTATTGAGTTCCCCATCCCTTCTTTAGCACAAATTACTGAATTACATGCTGTAGCTACTGTTTTTGAAATGTTGAAAAATCAAACTATCAATTTGTATACTGATAGCAAATATATAGCTTCTGGTTTACAATTGCTAGAAATTGTTCCTTTTTAAGATACTGCTATTCCTCATATTTTCAAATTATTTATGCAAATACAAGTCAATTTAAGAGAGACTATACTGTTTCTTACTTTATAGGACATTTAAGAGCACATATTGGGTTGCCTGGACCCTTTAGTGAGGGCAATGCCACAACAGATTTCTGTACCAGGCAGATTTTAGGACTTACACAGGAACAATTATTCCAACAATCTCATTCTTTGCATCATCAAAATAGTAATGACTTGAGACAACAATTTGGTATTTCTAGCAAATGTGCATGTCAAATTGTAAAGAGTTGTTCTGAATGTCCTCAATTTTTTCTGTACCACAGAATGGTGTTAATCCTTGAGGACTCCTACCTAATCAATTATGGCAAATGGCTGTTACTCATATTTCTGATTTTGGAAAATTAAAATATGTACATGCAACTACTGACATCTTCTCAGATTTTCTTCTTGCAACTACTTTAACAGGAGAAACAAATAAAAATGTGATTACTCATTGCCTATGTTGTTTGTCTATGCAGGGTATTTAAAATCAGATTAAAACAGATAATGGAACTGCTATTGTAGTCAAGCATTTGAGACATTTTGTTCACAATTTAATATTGTCCATATTACTGGGATTCCTTATAATCCGCAAGGAGAAGGTATTAGGGAATGGGCCTATGGAACTTTAAAACAATATTTTCATAAAATAAAAAGGGGGAAGTTATATCCCTATACCCCACACATCTATGTAAATCATGTTCTTTTATTTTAATTTTTAAAATTTGTATGCTTAAGACCTCTCTGTGTGTCTATGGCATCCTACAAATAGGCATGCTTATGCCTAAATGAAATGGAAGGATACACTTACTGGCATGTAGTATGCCCTAAATCTGGTATTATTATGGGAGAGAGGGTATGTTTGTGGGGTTGTTTCTGCAGGATGATGAAGGAATGTTGTGGTTTCCAGAGTGATTGGTGAGACATGCTGATGCTGGAATAAAGAATGATGCTGACCGTGAGCTTGCTGAGTGGCCTGAAAATGGTGACAGGGAAGCTCTATTGAGCATATGTTCCTGACTCACCTTTGCTTGCCTATATTCCAGACTATGCAAGCTGCCTTGCCACGTGTGGGACAGAGAACATGAGGACTGTGAAAACCACATTTAAAAAATTAAACAAATAGAGAAGTTGTTATAATGACTCTTTTCTTTCCTTTAATGTGATGAGTTGTTCTGACTCAGTCTGAAAATAAATCAAACACTGGGTAAAAGGAGAGGTCCATAGTTTATTGGCAATCAAGTTCTGGACAATTTTAGTGACATATTTGGAAGTTAGCTGTGGTTCTCTATGATGTTTTGTTAGCAATAAACAAAATTGGGATAGGATCTGGATTTTGAACAAATGTTAGTACATGTATTAAGGTTCCTAATCTTTTATTAAATGGCCATATAAAAATTACTTTGTTTCTTCCACAGTATTTAATATAATTTGTATTGATTGTACACTTTCTAATTGTGTTAGTGTGTTGAAATTTGGAATGTCAGTTATGGTGTTCTATCAAACAGATTTTGTTTTATGCCTTTGAGTATGACAGGAACTTGGTACTCTGAAAAAAGCTTGCAGATACTTGAAGAAGTGAGTCAAAATTTAAGCAGAAGCAAGAGGTTAGTGGGCTTGATTATTGCTGGTATAGAAGCTTTGATTACATTAATAGGCTAGCACCACTGCTTCTGCAATTGCCTTGACACAAGAAATTAAAACAGCTACTTTTGTTAATTATTTAGCAAAAAATGTTACTAATGCTCTGAGTACTCAAGAAGATTTACATAGGTACTTAGAACAATAAATTGATGCTCATTATAATACTATTCATATTATTAGAGAGGAGGTTCAGAGTTTAAGAGTAAGAAGCCACCTCAAGTGCCATCCTAAATAACCATAGATTTGTGTCACTTTTAAAATTTACAATGACAGTCACTGTAATTTGGGGAAAGTTCAAAAACACTTGCAGGGTATTTGGTGTAATTCTAACACTTCTCTGAAAGTTTTAACTTTGCATACGGAGATTATGAATTTAAAGAAGGCTGATCCACTGAGGTTTGATGCTGTGGATACTGCTTATAAAAATTTTCATGGCTTAAAGTCATTGTTTTCATCTTGGTCAATCTTCACGAATGGTTTATATAGCTTGATTGTGTTGGGCCTTCTTATCCTGGCAATAATTTTATTTCTGCCCATTGTGATAAAACTTGCCTTTAACAACATCAACATGTTGGCGGCCAAAATACATGGTTTGAAACTAAAAATGCACCCCACACAGAGTCATTAATTTAACAGCCTGGCAGTCAATGATGGGTAAGAATTTGACATTGGGCTATGAAGTAGTCTTAGACAAGACTTTGACATTGATCTAGGACTAGGATGTAGGCTCAAGATGAACACTGCTGAAGAATATGTTCTTTGTACCTCAGTGGGTCTTGTTAAGACCCTGAATACAATGGGACTTTTGTTTATGCTCTGTTTGTTCCTTAACTACTCTGTTTATGCCCTAGAATGGACCTTATACTTTGCATGTATTTAGACTGGTATAAAAGCAGACTGGAGAAAAATAAAACCACCAGCACCAGCTGGAGTCATGTTGTCTAAT
Source organism: Uromys caudimaculatus (assembly GCA_028551405.1). NCBI lineage: Eukaryota > Metazoa > Chordata > Mammalia > Rodentia > Muridae > Uromys > Uromys caudimaculatus. Next base: position 3,125,385 of record CM052712.1, on the reverse strand, counting down.
TTTTTATTTTTATTTTTTATTTTAACAATCCTCCCTCCCTCCCTTGAGACCCAGTTGACTGACTGAGCTGACTTGGTTACTTTAATAAATTTTCATTCTCAGAAATACGCCTTTTAGAACTCAAGGCAGAAGCTTTTGGAATTCTGAACTTGTACCAATTATATGATGTGTGCACACACACATACATACACACACACACACACACACACACACACACACACACACACACACACACTTTAAATGTTGATACTCTACAACATAAAAGACATAAGCTTTTTATGACATTGCTCTTAGATGACTTCTTTAATCAGTATTTAACTCAGTGTATTGCATCTATATGATTTGTCATTTCAATTTCTCAAGATTTTAGTAGATTTTTATCATATGAAATTATCTTTTTATTTTGTTGTCGTTGTCATTGTACATTCCAGATTGGATTCTTCTGAAGATTCTTTAGTGTGATTTCTGAAATCCTCTAATCTATGCTTTATGGGCTCCAATCTAGAATTTAACTTTTTGTCTTCTTCTTCTCTAAGTCTGTATTATTCTGATCTTTCTTAAAGAGCATACACATAACTACATTCATTACTGAACAATATTTAATTGCATCCTAATAACCAGAACAAAATTATACAAGGTCCATGTGCCCTCTGTTATGTGTTTTTTCTCGATTTTTATCACGAACTATTTTCTTTTTAATCTCTCTTTATCTCTCTTCTTAAGAACTTCCCATGTATTTTACCAAGTCTGTTGACTTTTTAGCTTTTCCCACCATTTCAATGTGTCTGTAGCTGGTGTTGGCCAAGTCTTTCTGCCTCTACCTAATTTCTCTGGGTTTAGGCTATTTTGCTACTCAGCTACCACAGTCATGCAGACTGCTGGCTTCTGGCTTTGCCCCCATTAGGTTGGTCCCTCTGTCTGCTCAGTTCTCATGATTGTAGAATTTTCCATGGACCCAAAATAGGCTGTGGTTTTCCTATGGGCTGCTTAGCTCTCTTTATTGTGCCCTCTGACACTTCTCTGGAACCATACAATGCTTGGGAGAAACAGCAGTTAATGTGCTCTGAAACTGTAGTAGAGGAGCTAGCTTTTCTACTCATCAGGGACTTTCAAAAGAAAAAATTATTATTATTATTATTATTATTATTATTATTATTATTATTCACTTTACAATCAGATCACTTCCTACCTCCTAGACAACCCCATCCTGCAATCCTTCTCTGTCTGGGCAGGTAGGGGCCCTCTGGGTATCTCCCTACCCTGGCATTTTATATAGCTGTGAAGCTAGGCAATTTCTCTCCTACTAAGGCCAGACAAGAAAGTCCAGCTAGCAGAACATATCCCACATACAGGCAACAGCTTTAGGGATAGCTGCCCACAGGAAGACCAAGGTGTACATCTGCTACATATAAGTAGGGAGGCCTAAGTTCATCCCTTATATGTTCTTTGGTTGGTGGTTCAGACTCTGAGAACCCTACAGGTCCAGGTTAGTTGACTCTGTTGGTATTCCTGTGAAGTTCCTATCCACTTATGGATCTATAATCCTTCCTCCTATTCTTCCATAAGAATCCCCAAGCTCCATCCACTGTTTGCCTGGGTGTATCCATATCAGTCTGAGTCAGCTTGTGGATGGAGCCTCTCAGAGGATAATTTGCTCCTGCCTGCAAGCATAACAGAGTATCATTAATAGAATTAGTGATTGAGGTTTGCCTATGGGATAGGTCTTGAGCTGGACCCATTATTGATTGGCTACTTCTTAGTCTCCGATTTCTCCCCTATGCCTACATTACTTACACACAGGATAAATTTTGGATTGAAAGTATTGTGGTTGGGTTTGTGTCTCTATTTCTCCACTGTTGTTCCTACCTGGATAAAGGAGGTGGCGTCTTCAGGTTACATATCCCCAGTGTGGTGAGTCACCACTAAGATCACCCCTATTGATTCTTGGGTGCCTCCCTTGTTGTAAGCCATATTTTTTTCCAGGATATGCCCCTCAGCACTGACTTTTTAAAAGAACAGCCTTCTGCACTGCCTCTGTGTGGTTTCCCGACCCACTATTTGTGGAAACCTCCTTCTGCCTGGGAGTCCTCAGGCTATAAGCCTGGATTTTAAGAGCCCTAATGTTGGAAGCCATTTCTAACTTTTTGTCTTTTATTCTCCCTCAGTTCTGGAATAATGACATGGTGAATTGTTTATTTACTTATGTCTTTGTCCTTAAGTTAGGCTTGCTCCTCAACTAGCTCTTAATTTTTATTATTTCTTTTATACTATTTTATGTCTGCCAAATGTCTGATTACATCTCCTCAGTTCCACATGTACAATTTATTCAGGGTCCAGGTAGCAAACACTCTGTGCTTATTTCCCAGAATTCCTCTTTCTCTGCCAGATGTCCCACCTTCTAATCTTGCCTCAGTTTATATGTCATCATTTTTATTAACAGGTGATTCTTCCACACAGTACCCAAGAGATTATTCCTGTAGATGTTCATAAAGAGTGTATAGACTGTAAAATACTTTCTTAACATATGGCCTTTAAGCATGATGTTAAACACAGATATTCAGGTTGCTCCCTCAGTCTATGCACAATAAAATAAAGTTCCTGTTCTGGGACACTGGGGGTTTATTTTTCAGGTATCATCCATTTTGGTTGTGTTGTCATTACTATTAAAATTAGGTACACACAGGCAGGTTCTCAGTAAAAGAAAAAATATTGCATAGACTGAAAATGATTATTGATATAACCCAGAGACAAAATATTAGAACCACACTCAGAAAATTCTTCAGTTGTAATTTTAACACATTTATATAATAAACTGTTTCTGGACTATTTTGTGTGATGAGTATTGAATTTAAAATGATACCTCAACATTAAGTATACCTCAAAAGATATTTTGGTTTCTACTAAATATTTACAGAGGCTCAAAATGACTGTATAATATACATGCCAGGTCACTTACTACAGAAATTCTACAAATTTTAATAATTATAAAAAGACACAATCTAATTTGGAATGAAGAAAAAGAAAAAAGTAATAAAATTTATACTAAACTTGTGTAAAGGAAATAACTATAAAGTGAGAAAGACAAGTAACATTTGATATATCCTTCTAGAAAGATCCCCTATATTCCCCATTAGCAGTAATTTACACTGGTGGAGTCTAGAAACAATGGCAGAGTTGTGCATGTGGCTGTAAGTGCAGAGATAAAATGTGTATAAATCTTCTCCCATATTTGAACACTTACTTCATTTTACTGAGAAAAAAATATTTTTTTTCATATTCTTTTAGTGTCAAAAATAATGTCAGAATGACTTTCTTATTCTTTCTTTTCCTTTCTCAGTGATGGAGCTCTCCTGCAGGGTCTTGAATATGTAAGGCAAGTGCTATTCCACTGAACTCTATTCTGTCTCAGTTTTTCTCTTTAATATTATTTTCACTTATACCAATAACTATTTAGTATGAAATCATTTTCATATTCTAGTAATAAAGAGCAGTGATATGGAGTTAATCCTTTGAAAAGATGATTTACAATCTCTTAACAAAATTAATAACAAGAAACAGAGACAAGACACAAATATAATTAGTCATAAAAAATGAAAGAATTGAAATAGATGTAACTGAAACTCATATGATCTTGAGAGGTCTTTTTTAACAATTATACTTCAACAAATTATAAAACTTAGGTGAGATGGATACATTTTTAAAGTATAGCTATCTAAACTAATCAAAGAAGCTGGGTCTATAGAAACAAGTTTGAAACAAAATAGTTGCCCAACAGAGAAAAGCTGACATCCAGAAAGATTCGGTGCTGAAACCCACAAGATATTTAAATGTCTTGTGATGGATTATAACTCTAGATTTATAAAGTATTTAGAAAGGAATGAAAAATATCTAACTAAGAATTGCAAACTATGACAGCCTTCTTAAAGCAATTGTTGTTACTAATGTGATTTTTTTTTTTTTGGTCATATTTTTTCTCCCTTGGAGTGCTCCAAGAGGTTCATCAAGTAACTTCTAAATATCATGTATATCTTTATTATCGTACATTTACACAAGCATCTTTGGAAGCTACACAAGAATTATGGAAATAGAAAGTTTATGGTATTATAAGGTCCTATTTCTACCTTGTCGCTGGGTGTAGAAATACCACTTGGGTAGGCAAAACAGGAGATCCTAGACTACATTTACCCTATGCTGTCATTGGGTGCTGAACCTGTGGTAAACACCAATGCCCTGCTTGGAGGGTAGGAGAATGCAGCCTGGACTGGGGGCCTCAGTCTGAGTGAAAAACAAAATACGCTGAGGCTGAAACTAGGATTCCATGACTCCTGGGTATCTAGTCACTGCGTGTAATTGCATAGAATTGAGAAGAGAAGTGGCCCATGAGCCTGAAAGGAGAAGCCTAAGACCTGGGGTTCTCAAACTCCTGGATAACCAAACACTAGTGTATACAATCTCTCCAGGGTGAACCAGCAATTAAATACCTTTTTCAGGAAGGAATGTCATGAAAGGGAAGCTTATTGGTTAAACCCTTAGGGCCTCTAGACACCTCATTAGCATGGAGAACTCTGTTCAGGGTGATGTAACTACTCATCAGGTCCCTTTGTGGAAAGTGTGGTCACATGTTACAGGCCAGGAATCTTGGTATGGAGCAGGAAGATACCTACCATCCTTAGAGGGTGCTGGGGTTTCTGAACCCACTCAACCTTACCATGTTTCCTGGCACAGTCCATTGCCCCACAGTGCTATGGAAGACTTAATGAAATATGACTCCAAATGTTCCAGTATTTCAACATGTGTTTCATGGTTGTTGGCACTGTTTAGGGATATTGTGATACATTTAAGAATTAAAGCCTAGATGGTGGAAGTGGCATCATTAGGAGCATCTTTGAGAGTTTATGGCCTTATGCCACAAGCAGGTTAATCACTCTGCTTCTTGTTTGCAGATAAAGATGAGACTTCTCAGCTTCCTTCTCCAGCTATCTGTTGCCATGCTTCCCTGTTATGTATTCTCCCTCTTGAACACTGAGCCTAAAGCAACTCTTCTACATGTTCTTTCTGGCAACAATATTTTATCACCAAAGCAAAAGAGTATCTAATACATTTGCTAATGTGTGCCATAAACAATCATTGAGCACCAGTGCATGACCATATAAATAAAGAGACACACAAATGCAGAACAAATGTCTAATACAATGGCAGAGAAGCAACTGCTAGGTATTATTTAAATAGGTATGATTTATTTCCAAAATTAAAGTTTAAGATAAAATCAGAAATAATTACATCACATGTGTTTTCTTTTGTTTTGTTTGTTTGCTTTGTTAACAGTTTTTCTAGGGAAAGTTTGAATGAAAAGGAAGAAATGTCACCCTCCTTTGAAATAGTTCGGTGTTCACCCCTGCTCCCCCAGAAGCCACTTCAGTAGACAGAACCCTAAGTAACCTCCCCAACCATGGACGTTCACCACTCTCTCAGTGTCTTCCCAGTCTACCCCCATAGAACCTTTTCTCCACTTCACCATATTCTGGCTCACAATTCTAACAGAAGCTCCTTGCTTGATCAGTAACTATACTGGCTGTGATCCAGCAAAGGAACCCTGCTAGAACAGAGACCACACTCTCTGCCAGACCTCCAGGAAGAAACAACATGCTTGACCAGAAGCCACCCAGACCACCAGAAGTCCAGTTCTCAACTCAGGTGGACAAACTTTACTCAACCAATGGCCACTCCACTCTGGCAGAAGACCAGAGAAGAAACAGGAACCAATGAACAAAAACACATATCCAAGAACTATAATCCTAGATGCCTAGATGCCTGTGTAAGAACAAAATCAACAACAGCCAAGGTAGTATGTTACCAACAAAACTCAGCTATCCTACTATAGCAAGCCCTGAATATTCCAACACAGCTGAAACTCAAGAAAAGAATCTTAAAACCAATTTATGAAAATGATAGTGGTCCTTAAGAGGAAGTGGATAAATTCATTAAAGAAAGTGAAGAAAAAACAAACAGGTGAAAGCAATGAATGAAACTGTTAAAGATTTGAAAATGGAGACAGAATCAATAAAGAAAACACAAACTGAGGGAATGCTGGAAATGTACAATCTAGGTAAGTGAATAGGCACTACAGATGTATCACCAGCATAATATAAGAGATGAAAGAGAGAAATTAGATGTTGAAAATATGATAGAAGAAATAGAAACATCAATCAGAGAAAATGTTAAACATAAAAAACATTCTGGCAGAAAGCATCTAGAAAATCTGGGACACTATGGAAAGACACTGTGAAAAGAGCTTAGAATAATAGCAGCAGCAGAGGGAAAACAATCCCAGCTCAAAGGCTCAGAAAATATATTTAACAAAATCATAGAAGAAAAATTTCATAACCCAATGGACATGTCTATAATGGTATAAGAAGCCTACAGAACAACAAATTGATTTGATGAGAAAAGAAAGTACCCTTGCTATATAATAGTCAAAATACTAAATGTACAAAATGATGAAAGACTACTAAAAGCTGTAAGGGAAACAGTCCTAGTAATATATAAGGTATACCTATTAGAATGACCTAGACAGATGTGCTGTATACTTCAAGAGACCACAGATATGAGCCCAGGGTACTATTGAGAGCAAAGCCTTCAATAACCATAGATGAGGAATACAGGGGATATACCTAAACATATTAAAGGCAACATACAACAAGTTCATAGTGAACATCAAATTAAATAGAAAGAAATTCAAAGCAATTTCACTAAATCATGAGCAAGAGGAAATTGTCTACTCTGTCTATATATATTCAATATAGTACTTAAAATCTCAACTAGAGCAATAAGAAAACTGAAGAATATCAAAGCGATATAAACTGGAAAGGAAAAACTCAAAGTATCATTACTGACAGGTGATAGTATGTATAACTGACCCTAAAAATTCCACCAAGGAACCACTGCAGCTGATAAACACTTTCAAGAAAGTGGCTAGAAAAACAATAACTTAAAATTATCGGTAGCCCTCCTGTATACAAATGATTCTGGCAATGAAAGATATCAGGAAAGCAATATATTTCCCAATAGCCACAAATAATATAAAATACCTAGCAGTAACTTTAACCAAGCAAGTGTATGCCAAAGACTTCAGTTCTTCAAATAAAGAATATGAGAAGGTGAAAAGATCACCCATGCTCATAATTTGGAAGGATTAATATAGTAAAAATGACTATGTTACCAAAACAATCTACAGATTAAATGCAATCCCCATCAAAATTTTAATAAAATTCATACAGACATTTAAAGGACAATACTCATCTTCATATGGAAAAACAAAAGCAAAACAAAGCAAAGTAAAAAACAGCATAGCTCAAACAATCCTGTACTCAATCTCAATCTCAATCTGTACTATAGAACCATTGTAATAAATACATATGGAATACATGGTATAAAAATAAACAGGTTTATCAATGGAAGTGAATCTTAGACCCAGAAGTAAATTCACCCACCTATTGCCCTGTAATTTTTATTAAGAAGCCATGAATACAATGAAAAAAAAATCATCTGCAATAAATGTCACTGGTCTAACTGAATGTTGGTTTGTAGAAGACTGCAAATAGACTAATATCTTTCACCATGCATAAAACTCAAGTCTAAGTGGATCAAGGACCTCAACATAAAACCAGATACACTGAATCTGACAGAAGAGAAAGTGGGGGAATAGCCTTGAATATATTGGCACACGAGATAATTTCCTGAAAAGAACACTAATAGCGCAGCTACTAAGATTGACAATTAATAAGTTTGATCTCATGAATATGGAAAAGTTCTGTAAGGTAAAGGACACAACCAATAGAACAAAACAGCAGTCTACACAATAAAAAATATTTTCAAGGACTGCATATCTGACAAAGGGATAATATACAGAATATGTAAAGTAGTAAAGAAACTAAGTATCAACAAACCAAATAATCCAATTTATAAATGGAGTACAGATCTCAATAGAGAATTCTCAACAGAGAAATTTCAAATTGCCAATAAACCCTTAAAGAAATGTTCAACATCTTTACCCATTAGGAAAATGTAAATCAAAAGGAAAATTCTGAGATTCCGTCTTACACATGTCAGAATGGCTAAGATAAAAACCTTAAATGACAGATCATGCTGGTGAGGATGTGGATCAAGGGGAAGGCTCCTTCATTAGTGGTCAAAGTGCAAACATTTATAGCCACTGTGAAAATCATTATAGCAGTTCCTTAGAAAATTGGGAATTAAGCTACATCAAGACCCAGCTCCATCACTCTTGGACATATATGCAAAAAATGATTCATCATACCACAGGACACTTGCACAACTGTATTCATAGCAGTTTTGCTCATAATAGTCAGAAACTAGAAACAACCTAGATGTCCCTTGATGGAAGAATGAACAAGCAAAATGTGGTACATTTACAGAATGAAGTATTACTAAGCTTTAAAAAATGACATGAAATTTACAGGTAAATGGGTGGAACTAGTAAAAATCATCCTGGGTGAGGTAACCCAGACTCAGAAAGACATCCATGGTAAGTACTCACTTATAAGTGGGCCTTAGTTTTAAATAAAGGATAGTCATGCTATAATACATAGACAGAGAGAAGCTAAGTAACAAGGAAGGCTCAAGCAATGGACCTATGGATCTCCCTGGGAATGGGATTTTGTGGGTGGGCTGGGCCCAAATGAGATGTCAACATGGAGGAGCAGTTGAGGAAGGGAATGATGAAGAGAAAGAGTATTGGGTGAGCTGGCTAGAACTGGAAAGAATTTTGGGATGGGTGTGGAAACCTGTGTAAATTCCCTGGAATTTATGAGGGTGACCCTTGTAAATACTCATACTAATGTGGTGAACAGGCTGTCTTCTATAACCAGATATGACTTCCAGCAGAAGGGTTGGGGTGTTAACTTAGCCACAAAATCCTTTTTTTTTTTTTTTTTTCTTTTTGGTTTTTCAAGACAGGGTTTCTCTGTATAGCCCTGGCTGTCCTGGAACTCACTCTGTAGACCAGGCTGGCTTCAAACTCAGAAATCCGCCTGCCTCTGCCTCCCAAGTGCTGGGATTAAAGGCATGCGCCACCACGGCCCGGCTCACAAAATCCTTTGACCTACTATTTGTCCTGTCTGCACAATGTGCTGTGGTACTGGGGGCATAGAACTCATGAGTTTGGCCAACTAATAACTGGTCCAACTATATGCCTACTGCCATTAGTGTTAGTCCATGACTGACCCTGGCTGGCTGGCCAGAAACAAGAGGCTGGACAACTCAGAGACATAGGAGAGAGCAAACACACTTGCAAAACAACAACAACAACAACAACAACAACAACAACAACAACAACAGAAAGAGTCGATGAAATTTGTTATACACATAAATTGGTGCCTAGCCCAATTGTCATCAAAAACACTCCATCTAGCCCAGCAACTAATGGGAGCAGATACAGACACACAGAGCCAAACACTAGACAGAGCCAGCCAGAGTGGTTGAGAACACCAGTAAAACACAGGCCACAAAATCAACTAAGCAGGGTTTAAAGGGGCTCATACAGACTTGAAGTGACAATCACAGAGTCTGTATGGGTTTCATCTGGGCCCCCTGTATATGCCTTATTATATAACTTAGAGGGTTCCTAACAGGGGGATGGGAGTGAGGGTTGTTTCTGACTCTCTTGTCTGTTCTTGGCATATTTTTCCTCCAACTGGGATCCTCCTTCAGCCTTGAATTGAGGGTATGTGCCTAGTCTCATTGTGACTTGTTATGCCATATTCTTGATATTCCTGAGAGGCTTACTTTTTTAAAAAGGGAAACAAAGGTGGAATAAATGTGGGGAGAGAAGAGATGAGGGGGAGACTGAGAGGCATGGAAAGAGGGGAAACAGGCCAGGATGTAATGTGTGAGAGAAGAAAAAAACAAGCAAAAAAAGAAAGAAAGAAAACAAAACGAAACAAAGAAAGAAAAAAAATTTGTGTTCTCTGGATTATTATGCAGAAATATTCACATTTATAAAGTTATCACACATTATTTACTGAAGATAGGGTTAGAATACACAATATTTACCATATCATTGTACATAGAGGTTCGGGCATTTTGGTTAATATTCACAGAGGTCCACTGTAGTAAGGATAAGCAATAATAAAGGATAATCAATTTAGTGAATATACATAGTCTTTATGCTACCTAGTAGAAAAATACAGCTGACAAAACATCACCAAAAACTCAGTAATTTGATAACATTATTAAAATCATCAAAACAATAATGAACATGTGAGTCTATACATAAAATGATTAGAAAAACTAAATTCAGTATAATACAGAGTGTTTACTACTTAGATCATCTTTTTTGAGAAGTTTTCAAATTTCTGTAGAGTAAAATTAATATCATCACTTAGTGTAATATTTGATCTGTGATTAAAATACATTTAATATTCTATCTCTTCAAATATAAAGGCTTAAGTTGAATTCCTGAAGATTTATTTATAAAACAGGACAGTTTTTATTATCTATTTTGTGCAGTGACTATAACAAATCATTGCTTAGAAAATTGTACAAACGATTAGAAAACTAACAGATCAAATATGAGTTCAACACTAGACTTTTCCTTGAAAAATTAACTTTCATTACAAATTTTTTTAGTAGCTGGTAATAAGGAGCTAGATATTTCAACTCATCCCAATTCCCAGCTTTCTCTTTGAACTTAACCTTTGAGATTTTCAACGCAAATTTAAGTTTGTCTTCAGTTCTGGAGTTGAGTAACATTCTCAACTTTCTCAAACACAGAAATGCTATATTTCTGTGTTTTATTCCATTTCTTTTCTCTGTGTGATAAAGTTTCTCAACAACTTGTACACTACCCCAGTCCTAAAGTTACTTTACTATATTAGATCACAGGTCATTTCCCAGGACTCTTTGTATTCAACTTCTTAACGAAAAATTTAAAAAGTCAATTTTCAGTTTTTGCTAATATATTTGCATTTAACTACTAACTACCTTAGAAGAAGTGGCTGGTAAGCTAAAAATAATCTAAATACTAATCTTTTTAACCCACTTAATTTCTAATAAATTAAAATTCTAATAATAATAATAATATATTATAATAAATTAAAAATCCTAATTTTTCCTAAGCCACCCAAAGTCTTTTATAGGAGGTTGGGTATCTATGCAGTCACCACTAGTGACATGCTAAGTACTCATTGTATATCTATACTCCAACTTTTAATTTGGCCCACTTCCACTAGAAATGAAAATCATATTTTTAATCTCAAATGCAGCTAGACTTTCATGAGCATATGTATTGAGCAAGGATACTAGGAAGTCTCTTTTAAATAATCAGAATCCTGTGTGGATAGCATAATTTTACTGGTGTGACCTTTAAGTTAACTGTCCGGTCAGTTATCATGAGCATAACTTTAGTTGGCACTTTGGCCTTGAAAGTAGAAGCCATAGAGTGACCTAATGCTAGACACTGGTACATAAGAGTGGTAAATTCCCAATTGCATAAAGCTAATACAACAGATAAGATAGCCACAGTGACCGGGCTCCATAGCAAATTAGCACCGGGACAAAGATACCCTCCCAGCAGCTTGGAAAAGCCGGGAATGGGCCCAAGACAACCTCCACAGCTCACCAGGAACTGTTCCGAACCTGGGAGACACAGGGACCGAGGTAGGCGGGCATAGGAACCCCCTGGATCCCAACAGCGGGCGGCTGAGGCAGGGGACTTCTGCTTGGGCCTCCAGATTTTCATAGTCAAGCAGCGCCGGGAGAAAATTTCTCTCCCAGGAGCATGGAAAAGCCCCGAGTGGGGGCAAAACGAGCCCTAGCGCTCACCGATTCCTCCCGGTTTCTTTGGGGCCACAGAGATTGAGGGACAGGAACTTCCCCCGGCAGTGGGGAACAGAGCTTGGGCCACACGGCTCCATAGCAAATTAGCACCGGGACAAAGATACCCTCCCAGCAGCTTGGAAAAGCCGGGAGTAGGCCCAAGACAACCTCCACAGCTCACCAGTAACTGTTCCGAACCTGGGAGACACAGGGACCGAGGTAGGCGGGCATAGAAACCCTGTGGAGGCAGAGACCTCTGCCTGGGCCACCAGGAGTCCATAACCAACTAGCACCAGAAAAAGCTACCCTCCCAGAAGCTTGGGAAAGCAGTGAGTGGGGTTAAGGGGAGCAACACCTCTCACCTGGACCTGCCCAGATCCGCTAGGACCCAGGACCTGAGAAGCAGGGGGCACAAAATCTCTGAGCCTTCAGGTTCCCACCTGTGGGTGGAGACCTCTGCCTGGGCCACCAGGGGCCTGTGCTTGGGGACCCCAGCCTAGGCCACAAGGCTCCAGGAGAGAGCGGGTATCCCAGGAGTGCTGACACACCTTTGAGCACAGGCAAAACCACCACTTCTGCT
>CM052712.1:3069859-3112470 GCA_028551405.1 Uromys caudimaculatus | reverse complement strand
GGGGCAAGCAAGGACGGTCTTTCGTGAGTTCTTGGGGGGTCGCGCCATCCCAAGACTTTGAGCGAGGGTCTCCCCAGCTCGGAGGTCTTTCAGAACCACATTTAGTCTCCCACAGAAGGCCTCCCAGAGCTCCCAGACATGGCCACCACCAAACCAAACCAACCCAGCTAGCTGGCGCCAAGCCACAGAGTCCTGTCCCTGGCAGGAACCAGCTGTGCTCCTCCCTGCTTTTCCCCCTTCGGCCCAGGTGAGCTCCAGCCTGTGGGCCATCACTTCATTCTTCCATGGCATCCAGCAGTGCATGGGATGCCCAAGAGCATGGGAACCAGACTAAACTGGCTTCCATGCAGTTCCCGGGACCCCAGGCCATGCTGTACCACCCCTGGGCAGAGTCTCTGCAGTGGCTTCTCATAGCCTGACAACCCCCACCCCCACACGGGGGTGCCTTGGGGTAAGTACGGTCAAACTGCCCACGTCCTACCTCTCCGAGGGACCTCGAGCTCAGGGCGGATACGTGGGACATCACCACACCGCCAGTTTAATCCAACACATGAACACTTGTGGAATTGTTGAGTCAGGTAGTAAGGCCCTGCCAAAGTATGTCTGTGTGCATCTATGTGGGTGCTTGATTTCTCCCTTTTCTTTTGTCACTGGCTCATGTGGAGTTAATGAACTCCAACACTCTCACCTGGTCAGCAAGTAGACCTTGAGCCAGAGAGAAAAGAATTGACAAAAGTAAAGCAGCTTTGACCCCAATCTTTGACTCCATACCCATTCATTGCCTTCCTCAGTGAACTTGGTGACAGGGTTGGACCCAGAAGTTTTTTTTCCATTGTAAGACTTGAGGTTTACATTGATAGTAACATTATGGGTGGTAATTAAAACAGAAAAGACAGAATTCCTGTTCTTGATTTTTCATGAATCCATCTGTTGTGCTTCTGAGTGGCTTGCTGAATCAGTTTAAATATATAAAAATAGTGACTTTCAACTTTATAAGTCTATTTACATGCCAGAGTATTTTAGCAGAGAAAGAAGTTTTTTCTTTGGGGGTGATTATTTCTCAATTTACTAGCAAAAATGACACCTTGCCCTCTTAACAGCATGACCTGCTTTTATCTGCTAATGAGTATACTGAGTGCTAAGGGATTATCTTGTGCATAAGAAACTCAAAGACTCAGAGGTCAACATCAAAGCCACTGCCTGTGGGGGTGGGGGGGAAGGCAGTTCTATGATTTGATACTTATTTGGCCTCCTTAAAGTGACAACCATCTAGTCATATTGATAATCCGAGGGGAGCATCACTTCAAAGCTGTCACTCTGCTAGTATCTGTATGCTTACTGTATCATATACTTACTATTCTGATGGATTTCACCTTTGGTAAAAGTTCACCAACACCTACTTTCAGGTGAAAATACAACGTTCTAGCCTCTTATGGCCCACCACTACTCTTTAACTCCACCAATTTATGGCAACTTTCATTTCGCCATAATGTCAACAGTTCTACATCTGTAGTTCTTCTTCCTTCAAAGTTTAGTATTTGGTCCAGAATAGCCTCTATTTTTTCAGGAGGTTGACTTGTTCTTTGAAATATTTTCTACAATGTCTCCTAAGATTTTTGTGTCCAACACATTCTACATAAATCATCCAACATTTGGGTAAGAGGTGTACAAAACACTACCCCCCCCATTAATGTAGGCTCTCAGTTTCCTACCATAAACTATGGCAAAAACCTGTTGATAAACATACAACATATTTTAGTGATAGCACACAGAGAAATCAGATTGATAGTGATTAGGAAGCTTCTTCCTGCTTTCATAATCCTGGGTGTATTTCACAGTTCTGGAAGTTGCTATGCATGTTGTTGGTAGGGAAAAGTCATCAACAATGTTACACAGCTATTAATCCTGTAAACTATAATAAATACCAGCTATTCAAGATATGCCGATAAGTGCAATAGTGGTATGAATGCTATCCTGGTAACCAGAAGCTTTCTATTTGAAATTAAGGCCTGCTCCATAGAAGAAACACACCTGGTACTGCAAATCTGATCACAAATCCATGGTCAGGAATCTCAGAGGCCCCAGGGTGAACCTATTTCTATTATTTTGTTAAATAAACATAGTATCAAACTGCCTTCTGCATTCATATCTTTTTGCCTGTATATTAGTGTAGTTCTCAGACCTAATCAGAGAAGTTTGTTTGTGTAGTGGATAGTAGCCGAAGGGCAGAAATTACATTCCTGTAGAGTGTACAGCTACAAATAGACTATCTCTATCTCTATCTATCATCTATCTATGTAACCACTCAACCAAGGATACAGTACTATCTCAGAAGAGGGAGCCAGAAACATTGTAATACTCAGGGATCAAGAGCAAAAGAGTATTTTCTAGACATGACAAGACATCTATACCTATGAACTCATAGCCAATCTCTTCCTTCTCTATGCTAGAGGGTTGACTGACTTCATCTTATGCATACAACCTCAGTAGCTATGAGGATCTATTGATGGTTGATAGTTTGAAGGAGGAAGACAAATATTTTCCTAAGAACATGACTCTTGCTAGGCCAAATTATATGCTCCATTGGATGAATGTCTCACACCCAAGAGTATATGAAGAGTACAAATTATTATCAGTGTGTTTATCAGTGCCCAGTCTCTCCATCACTAATCTCCTAGCTAGCACTACTGCTTTCCTTCCTTTTGTGCACTTCCAAAACCCTTGAGGTTTGATTGCCACCCTAAACTACGCTTATAATCTGATGCACTCCACTTTAAAAACTTGAAGATTACGATATCAGTGGCACTATTATACAGTCAAGTAAATTTGTCCCTCACCTCCAGGTTTCCCCTGTTTACTATACTTATTAATAATGTAATTTTTGTATTATAGCTAATGAACACAATCTCTCACCCCTTGGTAGATTACTAGTTTGTCCATTTTTAGTTAGATATAGAAATGAATTTCTAAAATGTAGACTCTTCAGTATCTTTCTTTTTTTGTTTTGTCCTAAAGTTTTAGCAAATCAAACAGGTTGTGTACATGTGAGCAATTGTGGTAGATATACCGCAGTTTGGACATTGAATTATGTCTACAATGAAGATATTATGCATCAATATGATTAAGTACAGCAATTTCTTTGAATATTGATTTTTATTTCTTTTAACTAAATACCTGAGAGTTGAAATACATTTCTTAATCATATATGTGATGTGGTAACATGATAAAAATAGTTTCTCCATAAAATTTAAGTTGACTCTTCATATTATTAGTATTCTTAATTTTTTAACTGTTTTAATGTCAATCTTCCCAATGGTAGTATTATTTAAATGCTTATTGGTGTGTTCATCTTTTGGAGGAAATCACTATTAAAATATTTTATTTATTTTCATATTCCCATAAAGAAAAATTTATTCCATTTGCCATAGAGTTTTGTGAGTTTTGAAAACGGCATAAAGTTGCACAACCAATGCCATAGTCTGAATATGAAAGAGGGATCTTCCTATAAAATGACCTCGTTGTATACTGCAGGTGGCCTTGACTGGAAAATTTTTATTCAGTATGTGTTTTCATGCTCTTAAGATAAGAATGTTGTTTGTATATTTTTAATAAGCTCCGTTCAATTAAATTAGAACTATAAATTATCATTTTAAAATTTATTTTAAATGCTATTTTGCTTAATGTGTTTGAATGTTTTACCTACACTGTATGTACATGGAGCACATAAATATAGTGAACACAGAGGCCAGAAGAAGGCATTGGAATCCCTGGTACTTAGCATTATAGAGTGTTGTGAGCTGCCATGTTGTTTCTGGGAATGAGTAGGAAGTACTTTTAACCACTGAGACATCTCTCCAGCTCCATATTTTAATTTCCTAGTAGAGTCTTTTTAATTAGTATGAAAATAATTGGCTGCACAATGACATTTTCATGATAGTGATATTTAAGAAACAGAAATTTAGATTTTAGTATTATGTTTAATATTTTTCTCATGATGGTTTGTGTTTGACTAACCAATTTTGCTTAAATTATATTTATGATTTCTAAGAGGGTTTATAATTATGTTTTTAGTTTAATAGGATTTATTATTTTAATTATTTGAAGAGAAAGGGGTGTGTGTCTGGCATATAGGAAATATCAAATTTGTAGACTAGTGAGATGATCCATGGGTAAAGAGCTTGCTGCATAAGTGTGAGGAACTGAACCAGATCTTTCAGAGCTAATTAACGTCAGACCCAATGACACATCTACAATCCCACTGTAGACAGAAAGGAGAATCCTGTGAGGAACTCAAGTTAGACATCTTGTTGTACATAGCCACCAATGAACTGAGACCCTGTCTCAAAGAAGAAGGTGAGGGTTGATGTTCAAGCTTGATGTGTTGCTTCCACACATGAGCCATGGCACATGTATACTACACACAGGAATATATGCACATGTGTACAAACACAACCATACACAGTATACAAAAAGACACACACAGATCATTTTTTGTCTGTTTGTTTTAGAATGAATATGTAACACAATTGTTGTGGAGGGCTGTGTTGCAGAGGAGAAGGCACTTTACTGTGTCATTAGTGGATATCTACTGTTCTTTACTGATAAATTCTTGACAGTTTTCCTAGGAATCCTGGAGTTTGTAACAGAAATTGGTTTATAATTTTGGCAAATTCTTAACCTGTGTCATTTGAAATCATCATAGCTATCTCTGCTGTGTTCGGCTAATGCAGCATTTCAAATTGATTTGGTTTTCTGATGTCAAGCTGACCTTACAATGCTAGAATAAATTCTACTTTATTAGTTTCAATTTACTGTATTTTTTTTTTTTACTAAGTATATTTGAAATTGTATTCATGAGAAAGTTGGTTTGCAATTTTCTTATGTTTTTGCCTTATTTTAATAAGAGGAAAATTCTGGCTTAGTAAAAGAAGTTGGGGAGTGTATGTTTTTACTTCTCTGGCTTTGTGATAATACTGATCTGGGGAAGCCTGGAAACTGTTGCTGACTCATTGCCCTTGCCTCAGGCCAGGTGGTGGGGCAGCTTCTGATGGCAGGGTAGTTTCTTATTGGCTGCCTGCAATCTGAGGTTTTCACTTGCCTGGACTTGCTGAGTTCTGGGAAACAGAGCTCTAGGCCTAGTCTTCTGAACTTCCACTTTGAAGTCTGTCATGGAGTCAGTCTGTCTCAGTCCTCTTAATGGCAGTGGGTAGAAGGAAGAATGGCAGAGTAAAGGAATATTTCACTAGTCAGAGGTGGCTCTTAAACAAAGCAGGTTTAAAGGTCACCGATCTCAAGATGAGCCTGTGATTGTGGAGATGGCTACATGAAGAACAGGGGATGAAAGGGGTAAGAAAAGGGAAGAAGCAACTTTCTGGACAAAGGTGGCCTATAAACACAAAGGGTCTGTGAGACATGATCTGGAACTAAGCATGTTGGTTTGCAGATGCAGGATGTAATCTTTTTTTTATTTATCATTTGTGAAATATGTGATTTATTTGTATAAAATCAAGTTTATCTACTATTATTATTATTTTCTACTGTAGCATTGCTCATCTGGAAATTTTTTCTATATTTTGTCTTCATGGTATTATAAAAGATTAATAAATCCTTAAAAGAAGGACTTTTATATTTGTGTTGCTCAAGCAGAGGTCAGGGAATCTTGTGGAAGAGGCCCTGAAAGAATTGGGCAAGCAAAAGGGGTCAAGGACACCACACAAAAACCTAGAGTGCCAACTAACTTGAGACCATGAGTGTTGTGTTTTATAAAAAGATAGAGAGAAGGATTATGTTTGGTGGAGGTGCAGTAAGGTGTAGGGGAAGGGGGTGCCTCCAAGGGCCCATGCTGAGATATTCTTTCCCCATGATGGACCAGCCACAAGAAGATATAGCATAGAATAGAATTAATTCAAGGCATGGGGAGGGAAGGTTGAGAGAGTAGTAGAGACAGAGAAAGGCAGAGAGAGAGGAGAAGAGTAAAGGCCGGACATGAGCATGTGGGGGGGGGGCAGAGAGGGAGAAGGGGGAAAGGGGCAAAAGGACAGAGCAAGAGCAAGAAGGAGAGAGAGAGCCAGAGACAGAGAGACAGAAACAGAGACAGAGAGAGGGGGAGAGAGGGGTCAAGCAGCCCGTTTTATAGTGAGTCAGGCATATCTGGCTGTTGCCAGGTAACTGTGGGGTGGAGCCTAGACAAAATGCTAGCAATGATGGCTCACAGAGACTGAACTTCCAAGCAAAGAATATGCAGAGAGTGGACCTAGGTCCCCTACACATTTGTTGTACATGTGCACCTCGATCTTCATGTGAGTTCCCTAAGAGCTGGAGTGGGAGCTGTCTCTGACTATGTTGCCTCCCATTGAAATCCCTTCACCTATCTGGACTACCTAATTCCACCTCAGTGGGAGAGGAGGGGCTTAGGTCTTGTGGAGCTAGATGTCTTAGGGTGGATTGGTACCCAAGGGTGGGGGCTTCCCCTTCTCTGAAGAGAAGAGAGAAGGAGTCATTGAGAGAGGAATTTGTAAGAGCAGAACTGGGAGGAGAGGAGGGAGGTGGGCTGTAATTGGATTGTAATGTGAATAAAAAGTAAATTATAGAAAACTATTGTTTCGTTTTTAGTTTATTTCCATCAGGGACAAGGCAATCAGTCATTCCGTATGGCCTCTCAGATAGTATGTCATTTTTATATTTTTACTATTTTTAAAAATGCTTTCTTGCATGATATTTAACATTTAATCCTTTTTTTGTCATTTCATAAGCATGATGTTACTCTTCTCATGACATAATAAAGTGTTTCCTCTATTTTACCTCAACTTATTGGAGCATGACTTCAGAGTCCTTGAGAAAATGGTTCCTGTCTTATATTGTCTCAGTAGAAACATCTAGAAGTGTCATTTCAATGAGGGTTGGATATAGACAAATGATGCCTTTCCTTTTTATAAACCTGCCCTCTTAAGCGCTGACTCTGACTAATAACATTTTTTTGTTATTTCAAATGGATGGAAATTTCTCAGTAGTCATGAAATATATGCTTTTCAAAAGACTTAGAGATTCTCGCATCTTCTGATGTTAATTCAGTACCTATTCTGGTTTAAAAGTCATTGTAAATACAGTCCACAGGCAGTATGTGCTTGAGACTATACATTAATATATAATTAATAGATAATACATGATATATAATTACAATATATAATATATGACAATGTATATTATATAATAACTGATATACAATTCCACATCTTTATTCACGGTGTCCCTGAAATATTGAGGTTTATGATATGTGTCTACCAATTTTCAGTTTAGTTTAACACATGGGAAACTGCTTCCTATGTTGTAAAGAAGAGAAGAAAACTGCTCTAACTATCAGTTAATCAATCTAATCAAGAGATAACAGTCAACATATGCTCAACTGAGAGAAAATTATGGAAAAGAGAGAGATCCTCAGTCTTTCTAAATCTCACAAAAAAGCAGGTAGAGCAAACCATGTGTGGTTTTCCTTATAACATAGCAGTATAAGACCCACAAGTTCCTCACAGTTCAGGGTTTCAGAAATTCAGTATCCATCCATCTCCCCTCCCTCATATCCTGTCTCTTTTGAGCTATATACAGTTAGGGGTTAACAGGATGCTTCCTTTCTAGAAGTTCTTGAGAAAGATTCATTGTTTTTCCATTGTCTGGCTTCTGCAAAATTTTGACTTCTAGATTCAAGATCCCTTTGTGGTATCAGGATAGATGCTTCTTTTTTTGTCACCCCTCCACACTCCTACTTTTCTGCAGTACTCAGCCCTGTCATCCTCTTTTCATGAGGACACAATTACATATAAAGCTTATACATATGATATATACTCATGAAAATATTACTGCCCAAAGATTCTTAATTAATAATTCCTGTAAAGTTCCCATTACAATTAAAGGAAACATCCCCCAGTTCCAGGAGTAAGATCTGACTTGGACTAATGCTTTGTTGGCTGGGAGAGCACTTGGATTATTTTCTCTCTCTCAAAAACTAACAACCAACCAACAAATACATAAACAAACAAAAATAAAAGGAAAAGGATCTCTGGTTTCCATCTTTGGCCTGGGACCTGAGCCATGAGCCTCCATACCCAAATAGCTCCACGAGAGAGCTAGCCTTCCAGGAGTGTGGACAAGCCTGTGAGCAGGGGTAAGACCAGAACCTCAGCTCAGAGGGACAAACCCAGAATCCTCAGGGCACAGGGACTGACGAATGGGCTTCCAGTTTCCTTTTGCGGCCAGGGAGCTGATCCTGTGTCACAGGGTTCCACATCCAAATAGTACCAGGAAAGAGCTGGTCTCCTAGGAATACTGACACAGAGGCTTGCAGGAGGGACAAGCCACAGTCTAAGAGAGCAAGAGGAGCAAACACCAGGAATAACCAGATGGAGAAAGGCAAGGGCAAGAAAATAAGCAACAGAAACCAAGGTTACCCACTTCTCCTACCACAGCAAGCTCTGGATACCCCAACACACTAGAAAAGCAAGACTCAGATTTAAAATCACATCTCATGATGATGATTGAAGACTTTAAGAAGGAAATAAACAATTCCCTTAAAGAAATATAAGAGAACACAGGTAAAAAGGTTGAAGAACTTAAAGAGGAAACACAAAAATCTCTTAAAGAATTAAAGGAAAACACAAGCAAACTGGTGAAAGAAATGAACAAAACCATCCAGGACCCAAAATGGAAACAGAAAAAATAAAGAAATCACAAAGGGAAACAACCCTGAAGACAGAAAACCTAGAAAAGAGATCAGGAGTCATAGATGCAAGCATCACCAACAGAATACAAGAGATAGAAGAAAGAATCTCAGGTGCAGAAGATACCATAGAAAACCTTGAAACAATGCAAATTGACTTGAAACAAGTCAAAAAAATGCAAAAGGTAAAAATATTCTCACCCAAAACATCCAGGAAATCCAGGACACAATGAGAATACCAAACCTAAGGATAATAGGTATAGAATAGAGAGAAGATTCTCAACTTAAAGAACCAGTAAATATCTTCAACAAAATTATAGAAGAAAACTTCCCTAAGGTAAAGAAAGAGATGAACATAATCATTCAAGAAGCCTACAGAACTTCAAATAGATTGGACAGAAAAGAAATCTTCCCGTCACATAATAGTCAAAACATCAAAAGCACAAATCAAAGAAAAAAATATTAAAAGCAGTAAGGGAAAGGTCAAGTAACATATAAAGGCAGACCTATCAGAGTTACACCAGACTTCACACCAGAGACTATAAAAGCCAGAAGATCGTGGGCAGATCTCATATAGATCCTAAGAGAACACAAATGACAGACCAGACTACTATACCCAGCAAAACTCTCAATTACCATAGATGGTGAAATCAAGATATTCCATGACAAAACCAAACTTACACAATATCTTTTTACAAATTCAAGCCTACAAAGGATAATAGATGGAAAACTCCAACACAAGGAGGGAAACTACACCCTAGAAAGAGGAAGAAAGTAATATTCTTTCAAAAAACCCAAAAGAACATAGGCACACAAACATAAAAATAACATCAAAATTAACAGTAAGCAACAATCACTATTACCTAATATCTGTTAACATCAATGGACTCAATTCCCCAATAAAGAGACATAGACTAAGAGATTGGATATATAAATAGCATTTTGCCCACATACAGGAAAGTCACCTCAGTGTCAAAGACAAACAAGACCTCATAGTAAAAGGCTGGAAAACAATTTTCCAAGCAAATGGTCCCAGGATACAAACTGGAGTAGCCATTCTAATATTGGAGAAAAATGACTTTCAACCAAAAGTCATCAAGAAAGATAAGGACGGACACTTCATACTCATCAAAGGAAAAAGTCTACCAAGAAAGACTCTCAATTCTGAACATCTATGCTCTAAATGCAAGGGCACCCACATTCATAAAAGAAAGTTTACTAAAGCTCAAATCACACTTTGTACCTCACACAATAATAGTGGGAGACTGCAACAACCCACTCTCAGCAATGGACAGACCTTGGAAACACAAACTAAACACAGACACAGGAAAACTAACAGAAGTTATGGACCAAATGTATTTAGCAGATATTTATAGAATATTTCTTCCTAAATCAAAAGATTATACCTTCTTCTCAGCACTTCATGTTACTTTTCCCCAAATTGACCATATAATTGGTCACAAAACAGACCTCAACATATATAAAAAGACTGAAATAATCCCATGCCTCCTATCAGATCACTACAGATTAAGGCTGGTCTTCAATAGCAACAAAAACAACAGAAAGCCCACATTCACATGGAAGCTGAAAAACACTCTACTCATTGATAACTTGGTCAAGGAAGAAATAAGGAAAGAAATGAAAGACTTTCTAGAATTTAATGAAAATGAAGGTACAGCCTACCCATATTTATGGGGCACAATGAAAGTAGTGCTAAGAGGAAATCTCATAGCTCTGAGTGCCTCCAAAAAGACATTGGAGAGAGCATACACTAGTACCTTAACTGTACCCCTGAATGCTCTGGAACAAAAGGAAGCTAATTCACCCAAGAGGTATAGATGGGAGAATATAATCAAACTCAGGGCTTAAATCAACCAAGTAGAAACAAAAACAACTATAAAAGAACCAACCAAACAAGGAGCTGATTCTTGGAGAAAATCAACAAGATAGATAAACCCTTATTGAGACTATCCAGAGGGCACAGAGACAGTATCCAAATTAACAAAATTAGAAATGAAAAGGGAAATGTAACAACAGAAACTGAGGAAATTAAAAAAATCATCAGATCCTACTACAAAAGCCTATACTAAACAAAATTGGAAAATCTGGATGAAATGGAACGAAGACATATTCTAAGTGTAAGAAAATAGCACTTTCTGGTGTTACAACTATGTGATTGTAAAATGTTTCTGGGCCTATGTAATTATTATGAATAGTTGCTGGAAGTTTTAGGAACTATGGTGGTTTAAAAAGGTATGGCCCCATTAAACCCATGTATTTGAGTGCTTATGCTTAGTCTATAGGGAGTGGCATTATTAGGAGTTGTAGCCTTGTTGGAGGAAATATGTCACTGTGGGTGTGGGCTTTGAGGTCTCCTATGGTCAACCTACATCCAATGACATAGTTTACTTCTGATGCCTGTGGACCAAGATGTAGAACTTTAGCTCCACTTTCAGAACTTTGCATGCTGTGTCTGCATGCTGCCATACTTTTCACCATAATGATAATGAACTAAACCTCTGAATCTGTAAACCACCCCAAATTAAAATATTTTCCTTTGTAAGAGTTGCCTTGGTCATGGTATCTCTTCACAACAATGAACTCCTAGCTGTGATTGGCAGCACAATCTCAATTGTTCTTTATAACATTAACTGGTTTGTCATATGTATGACAAATAAGAAACCAACACAAATTTATATTAGATAAGTAAATATCTTAGTTTTCATTGAGAGACGTTTGAAGATAGAAGCAATAAGTGATAGTTGTTTGTCATTTGCACAATTATATCCTGTCCTATAAATATTATTTTAAAGCATATGTCAGCCTCAGAAGCTATCCCTCAGAATGATACTTTTAAGCAGCTAAACTACTACTGTGATAGAGAGAGCATTAAACCTGAAGATGTTTCAGTAAAGCATGTACTTTCTAGAAATCCCATGGATGATAAAAATTGGGAGTTTGTTCACTGATGACTTATTGTGTAAAATATAAGAAAATTAATGTTTGCTGCCCATGACACAGAAGAGTTATTTGATATAAATAAAGGCATAAAATTGATGCTTAATTTCTTTAGAATTACAACTGAGATGGGATGAGCTGCCAAGGTTCCTTTTATGCAACGATCTTACTAGTGTATCTTGCAATAAAATTCTTGTCAGGAAATGTGAAATTCAGGCTATACTGCTTATTTAAAACTTACATTTCTAGAGTGTACACCCAGTTGAAATTAATGAAAAAAATGTCAGATTTGTGTCTCTCATTATCCAAGATAGTATCAGTTCTAGTGATACAGAAAGAGCTCTAACAAGGAAATGAGAAGTGAGTGCTGAGTTATTCTCTCTGCTAGGACTCACTCACTGGGTTCTATTTGCCAGAACTCCATACCTGTTGGCACTGCAGTCTCTTACCAGTGAAAGATGGGGTGCTTGAAGTCAGTCCTTTTACACTTCACAGTACACTGTGAGATGAATTATTCCACCTCCAAATTAATGTATAAACATCCAAACTCCCAATACCTCAGAAAGGGATTTTTGTGATTAAGATTATTGGACATCTAATTAGCTGAGTCAGAAAGGCATAGTATTGAAGCTAAATAGGTTTCTTAGTCCAAGGTAATGAATTTTAATTTAGAACGACACAGCAAAATAGGACAATCTACAAATCAAGCATAAGGAAAGACATGATAATAAAAATGTTATTTCCCCTTTGATAAATTAAGACTCTATTTGAGGAGAAACATGAATTAACTGCTTTACATTACAAATCCCACACAATTTCAAATTGTTAACTTAGATTCAGGATGATATGTATTTCAGTTAGTGGAGAGCAGTAAACTGCACTGCTCCTGGGCTTGCTGAGAGCCATAAAGGGCAAAGGATGAAATGCCCCTGAGACACCAGTTTCTGGGGCCATCGCTGTGCTGAATTTATTTGACAAATTCTTAACTTCATATTTTCTCCTGGTTACTTAAAAAATACAAATATTATAAGAGAGGGGCAGGATGGATTTATTGGAGTGACAAGTTGGATTAAATTTACTGACAAGCTTGTCCTAAGTATGACCTTGACTGTGTCATTCAGAAGTGCTGGTTACTTTCCAAGCAGTCTGTTTTCTGTGTCATCACAAACTGCATGGAATAGAAGACAAACCATTTTTAGCCTACAGATTTGAACTGTTTCATTAATGTCTCATTAGACAATGAAAGGTTAGGACAAATGACTTCTAAGTTCTTAGAATTACTTCTTCCATCTTATCCTTGCCCCAAACCTGGAGGTGGGAGACATGTTATCAGTGTAAGTAGTCAAGGCACCAAGCATCTCAAAACAGCAAACAGCATTCCAAACATAATGCAGAAAAGTGGCTACACTTGAAAGAAAAAACAAGGCACACCTTTATTTCTTACATTTGAAAGTGATCTCAGAAGCCTTCAACTTAAAAAAAAAAAAAAAAAAAAAAAAAAAAAAAAAAAAAAAAAAAAAAAAAAAAAAACAACAACTTCGTTTCTTAATAAATCTGAGTTGCCTATTGCATGTCTAAAATATGAAGGGCCTCTAGAAAGAGAGAGATATGCTGACCTGCTCATCAACTGGAAATACACACTCATGCAAATGGCGGCACTTGACCAGGTGGGCAAAGACTGCCCGAAGAGAGTAGCAAAGACTGTAAGGAAAAACAGTATTAAAGAAGAAATCAGAATGCCCTTGAGCATTTTGGAGCTATACTAAATTGAGTAAATGCATTCTTAATTTTTTTCTTTTTGATTCATTAAAATACTAGAGGATGAGGAGTATGGGAGAAAATAGATCTGGGGATTTCTTAATATCATAATATTCTTTTGAGTACAACTATCAAACTTCATAGAAGTGGTTTTATATTTTATAATGTATCTTGGTATGTGTTGGATATTTTTATATTTGTGGGAAAAAATAACATAATAGGAGGGTGATTAGTATTGGCTCTTCAGTCTTTCAGAGATTTCAGACCTTCCTGATAAGGATAGTATATTATGCAATTCAGGTCATGCCTTGGAGTGAGTGTGTGTGTGTGTGTGTGTGTGTGTGTGTGTGTGTGTGTGTGTGTGTGAGAGAGAGAGAGAGAGAGAGAGAGAGAGAGAGAGAGAGAGAGAGAGAGAGCAAGCGACAGAGAACGAAGTCTGTCTCCCCCTATCCGTCCTTTCTTATTTATTGTACCACCCTCACAGGTGACAGATCTTCAGATCTTCTCTGGAAGTGTCCTTACCCAGACACATAGCCTGTATTTTACTACTTTCCTAGTCCCTTCTTAATTCTATCAAATTGAAAATAAAAGCTCAACATCAGACATTGAAAACAAATTGTAGGGACACACTAGAGTTTAAAAATAACTTTTATTTACTTAACACTAAATACTGTACTAAATCCAATATCAGATCATATGGATCTTTTAAATTGTCTATATATATATGAATAATTATATATTATGCTAAACCAGAAATAATTCAGTCTTTTAAGAACTGGCATAACTTTCTAATATTTATAAATAACAGTTTCACAAACAACTGTGTACATAGACTATTTCATACAGCATACACGCATTTATTATGACAATTTATAAGGAGAGCACAGCTGCATGTTAGTTACTAAATTTCTACTGTAAGTTTGCTCACTTTTCCCTCCTATGGAAATACAGGTAGTAGCCACTTTACTCAGACCACTGCCTGAGGCATTCATCTAAGAGGTGTAGCTTAAATCTTCTTTAAATCTTCAATGCTATTACATTAGTTTGGGGGCATTGTATTAAAAGGGGATCCAGTTTCACTCTTACACTCCCAGTTTTCCCAACATCATATCTAAAACAGGTTTCTCTCCCCATTGAACATCTTTGGCACCCTTTTCCATCGTCTGCAGCCTGTGGTGGTGGGTTTATTTTAGGGCTCTCTATCCTTTCCCTAGCCTATGGATCAGCTATTCTTCCTACTGAGTTCTATGTTAACTGCTTTAAGTTTCTATTTCAGGGTCCAAGGTAGGAGGTGCAATGTTTTACAAGCTGGCTGGAATTATTCTGTTTGCTTCCATAAGGATTCATTTTGCTTTACTTTTATTGTTTTTTTTTTTTTCAGATGCTACTGATATTATAATAGGAAATGAAGATTCTGAAGACGGCTTAAATATATGGATATTTAACAATATTACATTGTCTAATCCATGAATAACAGAAGCCTTTATGTTTGTGCATTTTAAAATTTGTCTTCAAGGATGATTTGGCTCTTTTAAAAAATAGCAATTTCTCTGTAATTTTTTTTAATATTGAAATGGCTGTAGATGTAATTCAGAGGTAGGGTACTTTCCTAGCACATACAGGGCCCAAAGTAAATGGAGGCGATTAAAATATCATTTTTTCATACACATATTTAGAGATTTATTACATGTATTATATTATCTTTAATAGCAAAAAGATCTATCTATGCCCAGCAAAATGGGACCAATTTGAAAAGAGCTGTTTAATATACAATATGCAATATTTGCATCCTACTGAAAATATTACACCAACAGAAAGGACTAACAAGTATAAGGTCGGAGTTTCTGCACATGTACACATGACTTCTCCCTAAGATTGGTTACTCCTTCTTCCAGACACATGTTATTACTGTTGTAGCTGTTGGTGACAAGCTGAAGCTTGCTCTTTCCCCTTCCTCTGTAGAGAAGCCCCAAATGCCAAATCTTCTGCTCATAGTAAACCTGAGAATGCAGATAGCCTCTTGTTTCTTTGACTTTTTTCTTAAACATATCTGCATCCTTCTGAACTATGAAAGCATTTTCTCTTTTATTTACTACTCTGTTTTGTTCAATCAGCATTTTTCTCTGAACATAGAACTAAAAGATGCACATAATTTTGCATGACTGTGCTTGTTTCCTGTGCCATAGCCTCTGCAGAAGAAGAGTTTTTGCTAACTCTGCCCTCCTCTTTATCCATCATTCCATTCATTTGTTGCTGTTGTAGTATTATGTCTATTTTGCACAAAACTCATAATGTTGACATGTTATTCTTTTACCCTTATAGTTCACTTTAGTGCCTTCTCATGTACACAGTTCCTGAGAATAAACATTTGATTTCAGTCCATTCTTTGTTATTTGAGTATCTTTCATTGAAAGGAACTTTACCCTTTTAGAAAAACTGTTATGATAGTCAAGAACACAATGTTTTGGAGCTCTGCTTTGTTAAGCTTTCTTCATATGGACTTGCTATGGTTCCAGTTGATCACATATAAAATATTTGATTATAAAGTGTGTTCCTTGAATTAGTCAAAATGGTTACATTTGCCATTAATGTGCTGTTTCTACAACAAGCTATGATCTACTGCTCATTTTCCATTAATACTTCCTGCTGTCCTTTGTATATTATGTATAAAGTTTTACTTTTATTTCTAATGATGTGTGTGTGTGTTTTGTGTGTGTGTGTGTTTGTGTGTGTGTGTGTGTGTGTGTGTATATATGCACACACATGGATGCACTTGTGAGTTCATGTTCTGTTAAGGCCACAGACATTGAATCCTGTTGGAGCTGGAGTTCTAAGACTTGTAAGATGTTCAAAGTTGGTGCCAGAAAATGAACTTGGGTCCTCTACAAGACCAATGCGTGCCCTTACAGTTGTGGCATCTCTTGAGCCCTGTCTCTGTTCATCTTAGAACATATGTCTTTTTAAGGTAGAAGTTAAGGCAATCAAAGAGGCATAGTTTCTAGTTTTACAGCTTTCTAAACTGTGTTTTCTGCTCATTAAATGAAGTGCAAATCAGTGATATAAAATGTACCACTTTAAGAGTTTAGGCAGAATTTCTTCCCTCTGAGTGTGGAATCACTATGTGGTTACACAGTAAATTACTTAATTACTAGCTTTGTTTTCTACTTATTGGCCACTAACCAACTATAAAACCCCACCTTTTCATATGTTTCATCATTCTTCCTAAAATTTTCTAGTCTCCAGTAAACAATTAGCAGACTTATAATTCATGCTCATTCCCTACATTTGCAATGTGCAGTAGACATCATCCATCTTTTCCATGTGGAAAGGACTCTCCAACTCTCCACACTACTCTGCCCCTCTTGTTTTGTTTGTTTGTTTGTTTATTGAGCACTCAAATGCTAGCTTTAATTGAATTTGATGTTTACTTTCTTACTAGTATGTATCATTATTGATTTGTCCACGATTGTTCTTTATGGATAATAGATCACATAGTGTTATTTGCTCTCCTGTTTGCTGTGTAGATAGAGTTATAAATGAGGAATGTGCAGGGCTGTTCATATTTAACTCATTTTTATCAGAGAGAAACCTCGAAAGGTATCTATGTCTGTCAGATTCCATCAATGTTTTCAAAATAAACAACTGATTTACTTTGAATTTATACAATGAAATTTGACGAAAAGCTGCATATTAATATTAATATAAAAAAGCTGTGAAATTAATATTAATATAAAACCACAGGAGAAATATTAATAAGTTCTCAAAACCAGATAATAACAAATTTCTTACAAGAAATTTCTAACAGGCCCCAGAATTAAGAAATCCTACTGGGCGCACTTGACTATAATAGTGTAATTTGCATGTAACTTAAGATGATTTAATTAGAAAATGATACTCAACTAATATAGACTGCACAACTTGTAGCTCTACAAATTTTTTAATTAGATTAATAAAACCTGGGAAGCCTTTTTAATCAACACAAAAATTCATAAACTTAGGTGAGTGTGTGTGTTTGGAGTAGTGTTTCTTTCCATAGAACAAGAGAGATGGCTCCCATGGTTAAGAGCACTTGCAGCTCTTGGCAGGGGAGGGGGGTATTCCAGGTTCAATTCCCAAGGCCCTGATGGCAGCTTCCTATTATCTACCATTACAATTCTAAGGAATCTGGTACCCTCTGCTGGCTTCCACAGGCACATAGTGTACATATAGCATTGTAGGCAAAATACTCAGACACATAAAAGAAAAAAAAAATTAAAAAATAAACTGTTGGTGATCATGCTAAAGAACCAAAAAGAAATTTCTAGTGAATAAATTTACAGCAGCAAAAACAAAAACAAAGCAATACTTTCCAACTCATGTTGTCCACTATGTTCCAAATGATATTACATTTGTGAGATTTGGAGAAAAATTCAAAAGTAATCAAGTCAGTTTTTATTTATTGGATACGAAAATGGTCTTTTAAAATTCTTAAAAGGAGTCCCTTCAGTACACATAATTCCACAGCAGAGTTGTTACTAGTGTAATTTCATACTTTGACTAAAACCTTTTTCATTTCAATGTTAGTTTATCAGGATCTAATAACCAGAGTTTTTCATAAGGTAGTTATTCAAATTTTGCCTATCCCAAGTAATATATTTTCCACATTATTTGATATTTTAACTTTAATATTTAGAAATATAATTTATTCAACTTAATTTTAGATAATATTAGTTAGAGCAGAATATTTTTAAATCTTTAATGATAACATCTGGTCTTTCAACATCCATCCTTTTGTCATGGCTGTGCTACAGAGATGTTTGATGGATATAAACCTAATATACAATACAGATTTTATTCTAGGCATTGGTCACCTGGCTGCTCCAGTGTAAAATTCTTTGCTGTCTTAATTGTTCCATTCACCTTTTAAAATTTGTGTTAGTATAAATTTCTCAATTCTTCTTTATAATGAATTTGTTTATTTTAGGTTGTTACAAATACTTTAAACTAGAATTTTGATAGACTCTGGCAAATGACTGAAGTATCAATCCAATGAATCCTACTTAATATTTTCATTAATTGCTCTGTTATTAGTATTGGTGAGAAGAAATAATTTAAGAATATAAACCAGCAATAGTAACCCTTACCTGACAGTATTGGTTTTTCATTTATTTTTTCATTAATTATTGTGGCTTTTTGTTCCTTTCGTGATAAGTCTTGAGATAAAAACATTCAGTATATTTTAAACCTCCTCCTTTAAATGATTTCTTTTTTCCAAGGAGTTTCAATATTTTGTGCAAGGAACTAAACAATAAATAGTCTAAGTTTTGGGGATAAGACATACTTTTATCAAAAGCACTAAAATTTATTGCTACAGTATAAAACATTTAGATAGGAACACTATACTTACAGAAAGTAAAATGTGACTCCCATACAACTTTAATGTACCTAAAATCATATTATTTAACACAGGCTATAGTATAGTTTCTTAATTTTTTTCACCAATTCTCAATTTTGGATTCCACAAAAGCAGGTAGGAGGCCAGGTTAAAGTTACAGGTGAGAGGTAATGACTCTTGTTGCCTGATACAAGTGATTCTGTAATGTAGTTTTCATAGAGGCAAGGATTACATCTCTGCTTTGATCCTGTGAACTAAATGACAATTTCACACATCTTTTGAAAGTCCTTTATCTTAGTTTCCAAATCTACAGAGTAATCATACCCAGAATTGATTTATTTGAAGATTAAATAAATTAATTCACATGAAATGCTTAGCTAGCATACTTTATAATAAGTATTTAATACTTTTAGCTATGATCCTCACTGACATTATCATTAGTCAGTCTTTCAATGTGGAAGGTTATAGTAGATCAAATTATTACAGTTTTGAATGAGTGTGATCCACAAGTCAAACTATGGAAGCACCAACACAGAGGATTGCCAAATATGATTGTAATGGCCATTATAGGTTGACTTTGGAAAGAAATTAATCTATCTTTAAATCCTAGGCATACCATGGTTAAAGGTCTGTTAAAATGAAAATATAACAAAAAATAAATAAATAAAAAAAATATAATTAAGACCAAAAAACATTTTTGGGACAGAAATATTCTTTTAGCGGTGATGTATTCATTGCCATATTATACTTCTCTAGTGAAAGAACAGCTATATAACCAAGCAGACCAAGCTAGGAAGGCAGGACGTAGGAAGCAAATCATTTCTCACACATAAATCATGTGTCTTATGCACTTATGCCATCCCCACTGTATTCCTGATATTCTCACTACTTCTTCCACACTCTCTGGATTAAGTATTTATTTAGAACTTTTGCAGCAGCTCATTGAAGTAATGCTTGCCCCATTTTTGTTGTGAGACTGAAGAGCAAGTCTAGAGATAAACGAACTCACAGTTGTTTCTGAAATTTCTTGCTGTCTTTATATTTTTCCTTTTACTCAACATCTTGTATTCTTAGAACATTAATAAAACATTACTCAGGGAACAACATTTACATACATTTCAGTTTTAATCTAAATTACACAAATACAAACTTTATCCCAGAAATATGTGCATTCAATCAAGAAAGAAGTCTAATATTCAAAGATTCTTAATTATATTGTCTAAGACTTTGTATCCTAATGCATTTAATTTATAATTATAAAATACTACATGTATGCATAAATCCACAACATAGACAAATCATGCAAGGTTTCTGAATCCTAGTTTTAATTTGGCAAAGGAACGCCTGTATTAATTTCTCAATGTTGAAAGCTCTCAATGCATTAGTGTTAAATGATCAGGCAGATATTGTCATTTTACTTTTGTATTTCAGAGGGAGGAAGAAATGGTAAGTTAGGAAGATTAACTATGCAGTATTTATAGCAATATTTGAAGCTAGCATCCTTATGGTAAGAATGGTTCTACTCAATTCATTACCTGTATTTTGGAGAGTAGTTGGCTTATTCCTCTTTGGAATAAGTTGTAAAATTCAGCAACCTTGTTGTATGGGACATTGAAATAATAATCCTGCCTTACAGATAAATCCCACAATGATTTTTAAGGTTTACAAAAACTAAAATAATAAGGATGGGGGAATAAAAGTCTGAGGGTGTTACAGATTTCATATTTTCCCTCAGCTAGGAGGTATTCATTTATTTTTGCATTAATGTCTTTATTGGCTAAATATATTTTTCAACAGTGTTTCCTTTTTCACCAAAGAAAGCAAAGCATGAAATCTGAGTCTCACCTAAATTATTTTTTTTCCATTAATGTATTCATTTCTTCACTTTTCATTCTAGTCTCAGCCCCTCCTCTATTCTTTCTTTCCAGTCCCACCCTCACAAATATCTCTCCCTTTTATCCCCTCCCCCTTTCTACTCAGAGAAGGGGAAGCTCCTCTTGAATATCAGCCCAAACTGGGACATCAATTTGAGGCAGGATTAAATGAAATCCTCTTTCAATGAGGCCCAATCAGGCAGTCTGGCTAAGGGAATAGAAACCAATAGCTGGCAACAGAGTCTGAGACAGCTCCCACTCAAATTGTTAGAGGA
This sequence comes from Uromys caudimaculatus, assembly GCA_028551405.1. Taxonomy (NCBI): domain Eukaryota; kingdom Metazoa; phylum Chordata; class Mammalia; order Rodentia; family Muridae; genus Uromys; species Uromys caudimaculatus. Next base: position 3,091,521 of record CM052712.1, on the reverse strand, counting down.
CACACATGAAGACCAAGCTGCACATCTGCTACAGGTATTTAGGGGGCCTAGATCCAGGCCCTGCACACTCTTTAGTTGGTAGTTCAGTTTCTGTGTGCCCTCATGGGCAAGATTATTTGACTCTGTAGATCTTGTGGTGTCCTTAACCCATCCAGGTCACTCAATCCTATGCCCCACTCTTCCATAAGACTCTTCAAAGTTCATCTGATATCTGGCTGTGGATCTCTGCATCTGTTTCCATTCCCTGCTGGATGAAGCCTCTCAGGATACAGATACGTTAGACTACTCTCTCAAGCATATCAGTTTATCATTAATAGTGTCAGAGGTTTGCTCTTTCCGATTGGATGGGTCTCAAGTTGGGCCAGTCAGTGGTTGGCTGTTCAGTCAATCTCTACTCCATCTTTATCCATGCTCAACTTACAGTCTGGACAATTTTGGGGTCAAAGGTTTTGTGGGTGGGATGATGTCCCCCTTCCTCCACTGGAAGTCCTTGTTGGCTACAAAAGGTAGCCACTTAAGTTTTCATATCCTCACTGCTAGGAGTCTCAGCTAGGGCTAGCCCAAAAGACTCCCAGGACACTTACCCATCCCAGGTTTCCAGCTAGTTCCAGAGATCCACCCAACAATTTCTGTTCTCTCTCCCAACCCTCCACCTAATCCATTACCATACCTGATCTCCATCCCTGTTATCCTCCTCACCCCCTTTCCTCCTAGATCCCTCTATCCATCCTCCTCCAGGGTCTGTTTCTTTCTCCTTCTGAGTGAGATCCATGCTTCTTTGCTTGGGCCTTCCTTATTACCCAATTCTTTGAGTCTGTGTATTGTAGTATGGGTATCCTGTACTTTAAGGCTAATATCCTCTTATAAGTGAGTACAGACCATGATTGTCTTTTTGAGTCTTGCTTGACTCACTCAGAACATTTTCTAGTTCCTTCCTTCTGCTTACAAATTACATGAGGTCTTTGTTTTTAGTACCTGAGTAGTATTCTATTGTATAGATGTACCACATTTTCTTTATCCATTTTTCAATTGAGGGACATCTAGGGTTTTGGCTTGTTGTTGTTGTTGTTGCTGTTGTTGTTGTTGTTTGTCTTTTTTGGTCTTAATAATTTATTACTGTGAAAAGACACAATGACCACAGCAATGATTGTAAATGAAAACACATAATTGGAACTGGATACAGTTTAGAGGGTTAGTCCATTATCATCATGGCAGGAAGCATGATGGCATGTAGGCAGACATGGTGCTTGAGAAGGAGCTGAGAGTTCACTTGGGTCCAGAGGAAGTAGGAAGAGACAGTGAACCACTAGGCCTAGCTTGAGTTTCTGAGACCTCAGACCCTGCCCCCAATGACATACTTCCTTCAACAATGCCACATCTACTCCAACAAGGACATATTTAGTAATTGTGCCATTCTCTGTGGGCCTATAGAGGGCATTTTTATTCAAACCACCACATTCCAGACAGTACAGAACAGTAGTCACTGGGCAGAACAGTAGTCAGAGGAGAGGTCAGAGGACAAATGACAGGACTGTGGTCACAGGATGGGACTGTGGTCACAAGGTAGAACAATATTCACAGAAAAGTATACCTCATTCAATTCCTCTATAGTCTTATAGTGATATCATAATGAAAAACTCATTTAATCCAACTTCAATAGTCCTCATAGTCAATTATAGTCTCAACCTTGTAAAAGTTCAAAGGACAAATTCATTTCTGAGACTCATGGTAGTCTTTGTTTTAATTAATTAATTAATTAATTAATTAATTTACATTATTTTAATTAATTTATATCCCAAATGCTCCCCCTCCTCCTAGTACCTCCTCACAGAGTCCCTCCCTCATCCTCCTCACCTTCTCCTCTGAGAGGGTGGGGATTCCCCTGGGTATGTCCCACACACAGTGACATCAACTCTCTGAAGGATTAGATGCATCCTTTTCCACTGAGGGCAGAAAAGGCAGCCATGGAGACTGAGCTGCAGGTTTGCTGCATATGTGTCAGAGGCCTTGGTCCAGCCAAGATGAATTCGGAATGTGTATGTTTCAAATACAAGGGCACCAACATTTGTAAAAGAAACATTACTAAAGAACAAATCTCAGATTGAAGCCAATACATTATTACAGGGAGACTTAAATACCTTACTCCCACCAATGCACAGGTCATTAAAACAGAAACTAAACAGAGAAACAACAAAAATAACATGTTATGAACCAAATGGATTTAACATTTCTACAGAAGTGTTCATTCAAAAACAAAAGAATATACCTTTTTTTGATAATAAAATTTAATTGTTAGAGAATTTTAGAGAAATGTCCCATAAAACAGTACAAATCAATACAGTAATTTTAATGAACAGTTTACCAACAAGTAGCAAAGTATAATTGTGCATACAATTTTATCTAGTAAACTAATTTTTAGGAATTTATGTTGACAAAAATATGTATGTATTGTGGGATATCTATCATAGTATTATATACAATGGTGAATTATGAGAAACATGTCAAATTAAATACAGATGTAATAAATTATGAAATTACTTGTAGATATTTCTATAATAATTAAAATGTTATTTTTTTGACTAAAACTTTAGAAGCCAATATTATCATCATCTTATAATTTCACATTATAAATATGATTAAAATAAATTAACCCACTTTGTACAAACATTGTGCAATTGGAAATTATTTCTGACAGATCAACTGTTACAGTTTTTTAGGCCATTCATCTTTTTTCATTTGAAATGACAAAGGAAGGTTGACTTCAGTCAAAATAGCACACATAACCTAATCTGATAAATCACATGTTTAATGTTACTTGTTTCAGTAGGCTTTGAAAACCTTACTACTGTCATATTCCACTAGAAATAAGGTGACAACTCCCAAATAACTTCAGAGAAAATAAATCCTAGTCTTCTAAAACATACAGGACTCACCTAATTAATATGAATATAAAATAAAAATACCTTCAATTTTCTCTCTTGAAGATATGTTAGCTTCACTCTGAGCAAAGAGCAACATTCCTTTGCGTTTCCCAAGGCCATTACACTGAGATTCATCAGATACTTAAAACACTTGCTGAAGTTACCCCTTAAATATTTCTATTTGACCAGTATGAAGTGTTCCTCCTTATCTTTTTGGATAACTTTTAGTTGAAAGTTGATTTTATTCGATAGTAGAATGGCTACTCCAGCTTGTTTCTTGGGACCACTTACTTGGAAAATTGTTTTTCAACATTTTACTCTGAGGTAGTGTCTGTCTGGGTCACTGAGGTGTGTTTCCTGTATGCAGCAAAATGCTGGGTCCTGTTTACATATCCAGTCCATTAGTCTATGGATTTTTATTGGGGAATTGAGTCCATTGATGTTAAGAGATATTAAGGAAAAGTGATTGTTGCTTCCTGTTATTTTTGTTTGTTTGTTTGTTAGAGGTGGTGTTATGTTTGTGTGGCTATCTTCTTTTGGGTTCACTGAAAGATTACTTTCTTGCTTTATCTAGGGTGTGGTTCCCCTCCTTGTGTTGGTGTTTTCCAACTATTATCCTTTGTAGGCCTGGATTTGTGGAAAGATATTGTGTAAATTTGGTTTTGTCATGGGATATCTTGTTTTCTGTGTCTATGGTAATTGAGAGTTTCCTGGGGATAGTAGCCCGGCCTGGCATTTGTGTTCTCTTATGGTCTGTATGAAATCTGCCCAAGATCTTCTAGCTTTTGTAGCCTCTGGTAAGAAATCTGGTATAATTCTGATAGGTCTACTTTTATATGTTACAAGACAATTTTCCCTTACTGCTTTTAATATTCTTTCTTCGTTTAGTGCATTTGGTGTTTTGATTATTATGAGATGGGAGAAATTTCTTTTCTAGTCCAAACTATTTGAAGTTCTGTAGGCTTCTTGGGTGTTCATAGGCATCTCTTCCTTTGGGTTAGGAATGTTTTCTTCTATAATTTTGTTGAAGATATTTACTGGCCCTTTAAGTTGGGAATCTTCACTCTCTTCTATACCTATATCCTTAGGTTTTGTTTTCTCATTGTGTCCTGGCTGTTTTGTGTATTTGGAGCTTTTTACATTTTACATTTTTTTTTTACTATTGTGTCAGGGTTTTCTATGGTATCTTCTGAACTTGAATTTCTCTCTTCTGTCTCTTGTATTCTGTTGGTGATGCTTGCATCTCTGTCTCCTAATCTCTTTCCTAGGTTTTCTAACTCCTGGGTTGTCTCCCTTTGTGATTTCTTTATTGTTTCTGTTTCCATTTTTAGGTTCTGGATGGTTTTGTTCAATTCCTTTACCTGTTTTCTTGTAATTCTTCAAGGGATTTTTGTGTTTCCTCTTTAAGCACTTCTAGCTGTTTACCTGTGTTCTCCTGTATTTCTTTAAGGTAGTTATTTATATCCTTCTTAAAGTCCTCTATCATCATCATGAAAAGTGATTTGAGATCAGAATTTTGCTTTTCTGGTGTGATGGTGTATCTAGGACTTGCTATGATGGGAGAATTTTGTTCTGATGCCATGTAATCTTGGTTTCTGTTGCTTATGTTCTTGCACTTGCCTCCTGCCATCTGGTTATCTCTAGTGTTACTTGCCCTCCCTTTATCTGACTGGAGCCTGTCCTTCCTGTGATCCTGGCTGTGTCAGAACTCCTCAGAGACCAACTGACTCTGTGATTCTGTGATTCTGGGATCCTGTGATCCTGAGATCCTGGGTATGACAGAGCACCTGGGAGTCAAGCTGCCTCTGAACCCCTGAGATCCTGTGATCTTGTGATCCTGTGATCCTGGGCATGTTAGAGCACCTGGGAGTGGAGCTTACTCTGAGTATTGTGGGACTGGCTGAGAAGTTCATACCCAGGGTTTGCTCAGGGCACTGGCCCAGACAGGAAGGAGCCCGTGCCACCAATCCAGTGGGTTTCTGGGTCCCTAGATACTGCTGGTTCCAGTTACTCCCCATGTTGGGATAGATGTTGAATCCTCCTCACCTCTGATCCTATTTTCCTGGGTATGTTAAAATGCCTGGGGGTTTAGCTTCCACTGGGTGTTCAGAATACACCTTCTTATCAGCATCTCATGGGACCTTCTCCAAAACTGGCCATATAATCAATAAGAAAGCAAGCCTCAACAGGTACAAGAAGATTGAGATAATCCCTTGCATTTTATCAGATCACCAAGGATTAAGGCTGGCCTTCAGCAATAAGAGAAACAATATAAAGCCTACATACTCATGGAAACTGAACAATTCAGTACTCAATGATCACTTGATCAGGGAAGAAATAAAGAAAAAGAAAAAAATTCTAGAATACAATGAAAATGGAGCCACAACATACCCAAAATTATGGGACACAATGAAAGCAGTGCTAAGAGGAAAATTCATAGCAATAAATACCTCCATATGGAAATTGGAGAGATCCCATAGTAGTCATTCAACAGCATATCTGAAAGCTTTAGAAGAAAAAGAAGCAAAAATATCCAATAGGAGTTGAGGACAGAAAATAGTCAAACTCAGGGCTGAATTCAACCAATTAGAATCAAAGTAAACAATACAAACAATCTACAAAATCAAGAGCTGGTTCTTTGAGAAAACCAACAAGATAGATTAAGACAATAAACCATTAGCCAAATGACTAAAAGAAAGAGAGACAGTACCCAAATTAACAATATCAAAAATGAAAAGGGAGAAATAACAACAGACAGTGATGAAACTCAAAGACTCTTTAGTTCTTACTTCAACAGTCTGTACTCCACAAAACTAGAAATTCTAAATGAAATGGTTGATTTTAGAAAGATACCACTTAACAAAGGTAAATCAAGATCAGGTAAACTATCTAAATGTCTCATAAACCCTAAGGAAATAAAAGCGGTATTAGAATTCTCCCAATCAAACCAAAGCAAACCAAACCAACCAACCAAACAAACAATCAAAACCCAAAAAAACAAAAAATCCCAGGAAGAGACTGTTTTAGTTCAGAAATCTACCAAAATTACAAAGAAGAGCAAATATCAATATTCCTCAAACTATTCTACAAAATAGAAACAGAAAGAATACTACATAACTCATTCTATGAGGCCATAGTCACTCTACCACCTAAACCATTCCAAGACTCAACAAAGAGAACTTCTGACAAATTTTGTTTATGGGTATTCATGCAAAAATGTTTAATAAAATGTTCACAAACAGAATCCAACAACGCATCAAAAACATTTGCCACAATCAACAAGGTTTCATCCCTAGGATGCAGTGATGGTTCAATGTATGAATATCCATCAAAGTAGTGTATAAAAACAAACTGAAAGAAAAACATCACATGATCATCTCATTAGATTCTGTAAAAGCCTTTGAGAAAATTCAATACTTCTTCATGTTAAAAGTTTGGGGAGATCGGGAATTCAAGGCAAATAGCTAAACATAATAAAAGCAAAATACAACTACCCAATAGCCAACATCAAATTAAGTGAAAAGAAACTTGAAACAATCTCCCTAATATAAGGGACAAGTCAAGACTGTCAGGAGGATGATGTGATAGTATACATGAGTAACCTCCAAAATTCTACCAGAAAACTCCTCCAGCTGATAAACAACTTTAGCAAAGTGGCTAGATATAAAATTATCTCAAAAAATCAAGAGCCTTCCTTTATACAAATGATAAATGGGCTGAAGAAATTAGGGAAACAACAGCCTTCACAATAGTCAAAAATAATATAAAAATCATGATGTCACTCTAACCAAGCAAGGGAATGACTTATATGACAAGAACTTCATGTCCCTAAAGAAAAAATTGAAGAAGATATCAGAAGATAGAAAGATCCCCCATGCCAATGGATCAGTAGGAGTAACATAATGAAAGTAGCCATTTACACAAAGCAGTCTACAGATTCAATGCAATTACCATCAAAATTATAACAAATTTTTTTTTTTGCAGATTTTGAAAGAGCAATTGTCCACTCCAAATAGAAAAAAAATTCTGGATAGCTAAAACAATCCAAACAATAAAAGAACTTCTGTTGGAATCACCATCACTGTTCTCAAGGTATACTACAGAGCAATAGTGGTAAAAACAACAACATGGTATTGGTACAGAAACAAACAGGTTGATCAAGGAATTCAAATTTAAGACCTAGAAATAAATCCAGACAACTATGGACACTTGATTTTTGGCAAAGAAGCCAAAACCATACAATGATAAAAAGAAAGCATCTTCAACAAATGGTGCTGGTCTAACTGGATGTCTGCATGTACAAGAATGTAAATAGATCAGTTTTTCTCACTCTGCATAAAACTCAAGTCCAAGTAGATTGAGGGCCTCAATATAATACATGATACACTAAATCTGTTAGAAGAGAAAGTAGGAAATAGCCTTGATCAAATTGGTACAGGTACAATTTCCTTAACAGACTCTAAGAGCAACAACTGATAAATGGTACGTCATAAAACTGAAAGCTTCAGTTAGGAAAAGCACACTGTCAATATGACAAAACAAAAGCCTACAGATTGGGAAATTTCTTCACTAACCTTGCATCCAACAAAGGTCTGATATCCAAAATATATAAAGAACACAAGAAATTTGACTCCAACAACCCAAATAACCCAATTAAAAAATGGCGTACAGAGCAAAACAGAATTCTCAACAAAGGAATCCTTAATGGGTATGCAGCATGTAAAGAAATGTTCAACGTTCTTAGTCATCAGGAAATCCAAATCAAAACAACCCTGTAACTACACCTTCCACCAATCAGTATAGTAAAGTTCAAAAAACTTAAGCAACAGCACATGCTGGCAAGGATATGATGAAAGGGGTACATTCCTCCATTGTTGGTGGGAGTGCAAGCTTATATAACCACTCTGGAAATCAATCTGGTGGTTTCTCAGAAAACTGGAAATAGTTCTATCTGAAGACTCAGTTATAGAGCTCCTGGGCATACCCAAAACATGCTCCACAGTAGCACAAGAACACATGCTCCACTATGTTCATAGCAGCTTCCTTTGTAATAGCCAGAAACTAGAAAGAACTAAGATATCCCTAAACTGAATTATGGATACAGAAAATGTAGTTCATTTACACAATGGGATACTTCTCAGGTATTAAAAACAAGGACATCAAGAATTTTGCAGTCAAATGGCTAGAACTAGAAAATATTATCCTGAGTGTGGTAACTTAGAACCAAATGATGCATGGTATGTACTCACCAATAGGTGGATATTTGCCATAACGTACAGGATACCCATGATACACTCACACAGAACCAAAGAAGTTAAACAAGAAGGAAAGCCTAAGTGAAGATGCTTAAATCTTACTTAGAAGCGGGATAAAATAGTCAGAGGAGGCAGAAGGAGGAAATTGGGTGGGAGAGGATAGTGGGAGTGGAACAGGTCAGGCAGGATCAGATTCAGGGAAAGATAGGGCAGCTAAAACTATAGTTTAGTATTTGAACATAGTGGCTGAGACAACATTGAATAAACTATTGGAGAACAATAGTCTAGTCTGTTTTATGGAGACGAACACTTAAAAACTACTTAAAAAATGAAGACCTCTGTACTGGCTGGTTTTGTGTCAACTTGACACAAGCTAGAGACATCACAGAGAAAGGAGTTTCAGTCGAGAAATTGCCTCCATGAGATCCAGTGGTAAGGCATTTTCTCAATTAGTGATCAAGGGGGAGGGCCCCTTGTGAGTGGTACCATCTGCAGGCTGGTAGTTTTGGGCTCCACAAGAAAGCCAGCTGAGCAAGCCAGGAGAAGCAAGCCAGTAAGAAACATCCCTCCATGGCCTCTGTATCAGCTTCTGCTTCTTGCCCTGCTTGAGTTCCAGTCCTGACTTCCTCTGGTGATGAACAGCAGCATGGAAGTGTAAGCTCAATAAACCCTTTCCTCCCTAACTTGCTTTGTGGTCATGATATTTGTGCAGGAATAGAAATCCTGACTAAGACAACCTCTGAGATTATTTTAATAAAAGGAACAAATAAACAAAGTCACAACTCTTGGCAACATAAGATTCCTACAGACATTCTGTAGTCTCAAGGGACTTGGTTTCTCATTTACCTCATGCATGCAGATTTAAAATTAGAACCTGAGCACTGCTAATGAAAGAAATGATGACCAAATATGACTATAGGATGTGTGGGTTAAGCATTCAAATTGACACATCTATAAAATTTCAATAGGGGCTCAACAATGAAATCTCTTTGTTGTTATAATTTAAGTGATTTGTAATACTTATTATAAAAAGTTAAGTATAACTATTTCATTTGTTGTTTAAATTTGTAAATATTTGCCCTAGATCTGAAATTTTGTGAATCCTCATTAAACTTCTTCTTCTTCTTCTTCTTCTTCTTCTTCTTCTTCTTCTTCTTCTTCTTCTTCTTCTTCTTCTTCTTCTTCTTCTTCTTCTTCTTCTTCTTCTTCTTCTCCTCCTCCTCCTCCTCCTCCTCCTCCTCCTCCTCCTCCTCCTCCTCCTCCTCCTCCTTCTTCTTTTTTGCTTTTTTTTTATTGGTTATTTCATTTATTTACATTTCAAATGTTATTCTCCTTCCCAGTTTCCTCTCCACAAGCACCTTATCTCTTCCTCCTTACCCCTCCCTCTCTGAGGGTTCTTCCCCACTTGCCCAGCCACTCCTGCCTCAGTGACCTAGCCTTCCCCTATCCTAGGTCATCATGCCTCCACAGGACTAAGGGGCTCCCCTTCTAGGGATGCCAGATAAGGCAGTCCTCTGCTACAGATCCACCTGGAGCCATGGATGCCCCTTGTATACTCTTTGGTTGGTGGTTTAGTCCCTGGGAAATTTGGGGGTTCTGGTTGGTTGATATTGTTCTTCCTATGAGGTTGCAAACCCCTCAGCTTCTACAGTCCATGCTCTAACTTCCCCATTGGGGTTCCCACGCTTAGTCCAATGTTTGGCTGTGTAGATCCGCATCTGTATTTGTCCAGCTGTGGCAGAGCCTCTCAGGGGACAACTATACTGGGCTCCTGTCAGTAAGCACTTCTTAGCATCAACAATAGTGACTGGGTTTGGTGTCTGTAGATGGGATGGATCCCTAGGTTGGGCTGTCTCTGGATGGCCTTTCCTTCAGTTTCTGCTCTACTCTTTGTCCCTACATTTCCTTTTAACAGAAGGAATTCTGGATTAATAGTTTTGAGGTGGGTGAGTGGCCCCATTCCTCAACTGGGGGCCATGCCTATCCATGGAATATGGTCTCTACAGGTCCTACCTCTCTACCCTTTGTTGGGGATTTAGATTAAAGTCCTTCCTGTTGGGTCCTGGGAACCTCTTAGGTCCCTGGCATCTGGGACTTTCTAGTGGCTAGCCCCCATTCCCCCTCCCCCCCCACTCACAGACCATATGAAACTCAAGATGAAAGAAAATCACACCAAAGTGATTGTGGATGCTACAGTACTACTCAGTAAAGGGAAGAGGATAATCTTTGGGAAGTAGAGGGAGAAAGAGATCTGGGAGGGAGAGAAGAGGGGGAGGGAAAAGGGGGGCAGTTCAGATATGGGAAGCCATAAGGGGAAAACGTAAAGTCTTCAGTTTGAATGAGCAACAAACCAAACTGTGATACTCAGCATAGGGAATCAACTCAAAAGATCTCAGAGGCACAAAGAAATCTCATTCATTCATATAGTCAAGAAGAATCCACAATTTTATATATGAACATTTACAATTCTCAGGAATAAGACATGGTAGTTTTTCTGTACCCTTAATTCACCTCGCAATAGTGGTAGTGAACTGTTTGATAATTTCCTGTGCTCGAATGGAGAATAATTCTCCTACATTTGTCAAAGGAGACAGATTTGCAACTTAAATCCAGTTGCTGACCTTGCTTCTCAGTAAAATTGAGAGCCAGAGATGCTATGTTCCTGTATGAAATTATTTCTGATGCTTTACAAAGATATCCCCGAGTCTTAAAACTGACAGAAGGCTACTGTAACATTAATATATGAAGATATTAATTACCATATATTAGTTTTTTGAAATGACAAAGAAAAAGTACCCATTTTTTAATTCCTGAATCAAATGCATTCAGAAATGAAATTAGAGGAAGCTTCTAAACTTTTTCTTTGGGACAATTAAGGTTCATTTCTTCTCTTTCTACAGGAGGGAATGATTATGATAGATGTGTATTTTTATAACTTTATTAGTTTGTCCCATATTGTGCTTAATCTAAAAGTCTGGATCAGCATTTAGAAGTAGTGCACTTAATTTAAACTCAGTTCTGAACCTTTGAGATTCTTTCTTTAGAATGCATCTTTTTTCATGTGTGTTTATCAATATAAATTTCTTACAATGTTTTAGGAGAGATTGGTGTTTCATGTGTATGGCATCTGCATCTCTTTCCTCCTAAGGAAGTAAAGCCTGATTATTAGCAGCCTGGGTAGGAAATCTTTCTGTATTCATGGGCAATGTGATTAATAAACATTGTAAAACAGATAAGGCACTAATTTACAACTATTCTTATAATGGAAAGGGTTTTAGATACTAGAATTTCACACTTTCCTAACAAATTATGAAGATATTTTTCTTTTGTGGCTCAAATGTAACTGAAAGTATTGAAAGGTATTTTGTGCGTTTATCATTATTATCATCATCATCATTTAAAAAACTGCATTAGAAATAGAATAAGTATAAAACACTCTGATAAAATTCAAAAGAATACACATATATGTGCACATGGATTATTAAACATACTGAGAATGAAATATAATGCCACATTCAACAGGGAGGTGAGCATTGGTGTGATAATTATATTATATAATCATATTTCTGGAAGACAAAATGTTATATGATTAATGCAGAGACTGGTATCTGGTACAAGGGCTAAGAATGAAGAGCATGAATGCTCTTTAAGATGGGCTGTCTATGTTAACCCTCTATGGTCTGGATTACAGTTTGAAATCCTGTAATTATAGGGAATTTAGAAATAAGTCAATGAATGTATTCTATTTGCATCAGTTGTCCCTTCAAAATTATCATAAAAGAGTGGCTGATGTATTTTTCTGTGTTTGTGAACATTGTAATAGTGGATAATAAAAATTAAAAGAGTAGAGATATTTCTGAAGAGAACCTGAGGAATGTATAGCTTATATGATCAGCACATAAAGAAAAGAAAGAGATTAAAGCAAGTCACGGAGTAGCAGCCAAGCAGATGACCCTCAGTCATGCACTTTTGCAGCATGACTAAAGCACCCTAAAAGGCAATGTAGGTAAGGAACCTGAACAAATAAAAAGGTCTTTTGATGAATTTTAGAGAGGAAACAAATGAGATTCACCTACTTAACACATTCAGTTATTTTATAGTTAAGAAGGGATCCACATGAAAGTACTTTTTATATCATTTTCTCATTAATATTTGTGGGAAATTTAGACTTTTTGATATCAGGTGCAATTAAATATACTGTTTCGTCCTGGTAATGAACTATTAATTCAACAGAAATAGAACACAAAACAAAGAAGTATGTGCAGGTATAATTTCTTATGTATGAAAGGTTTTAAATCTAGGCCAGAATAATTTATCAACCTGCAGTTTTCTATGAATTTTATAGAGTATTATCCATTTTTGGCTATTTGATTATCTTGCAAAATATAAATCTAATATAAGAGCTCATAAATAAATTAAAGAAAAACTGAAACAAGTTAGAAAAGTAAATTAGTCTTTGCGATATTCATATACATCTTTTGTAACTACATATAAATTATGTATCCTTATTTATCCATAGTGAACCTAGAATTTAAATTTTAATTTCTCAGAAAATTATAGTTTTAAATGAGATTTTTTTAAACTTAGACTTTGGTATTCAAATAGTTTTGCATCACTAAAAATATCACTGAATTGATTTCATTAAGATCTTGAGATAGTTTTCAGCTTAAATAGAAGATAAAAGATCAGACCTGTGCCTCATTAATGAGAAACTCTCACCTTGTCTTTTGATGAAGTAGCTTGATTCATTTTTACAATACTGAGTTTGAAGTTTCAGTGCTAGAATTTCAGTCAGTAATTGCACTTGAAATGGACTTATTTCTCTGCACCTAATATTTCTCCTCAGAAAGTCTAGCTAAGATATATATTTAATTGACTGGTTAACTTAAAAGGGAACCCTATGCTTCCATTTTTAACTGTCCTTCAATTACAGGAGTTAATAACACACAAGGTGGTAGAGGAGCAAAGTGATGTTAGAAGACTGGAAGGTTCTGTGATGGGCTGAAATTATGACTTGCTAAATATATTGGAGGATTTTAAAAATTATGTCTGTATGTACACATGTATACATATGGGTGCGGTGAATGTGTGCAGGTAGGACAGAGAGACAGAAGAGTCCGGAAACCATCTCCTTAATTTTATTATAAAATATCACCCGCAGACTCTTTTTTTGGATGATTGATCCTTAACTGCTAGTGGTATTTTGGGAATTTCTCAAATCATTAGAAGGTGGGACCTAGATGAAGGAATAGATCACTGGTGATAGGTCCTTTTCAGATATCTTGCCCCAGTCCATTTGTGTTTATATCTATGGTATGAGCTGAAAACCTTTTTTGCCACATGTTTCTGATGTCATGATTTTTTGATTAGGTATATAGTCAAGGGACTTTGGATTGAGACTTCAATACACTTCTCTCTCTATGGATGGTTTCACATCTGATCTGCAACTTTTCTTGGCAGGTGTCTCATGGCTCTGGCATCTCAAATGAAGTCTCTGACACAATCTAAGCTTCATGGAATGGCCTGTACTAGCCTCCACAGAGGGATTGCACTGGCAAATGCCTGGCCTCAACAGCTTTCCTTAACTACAGGGGAAGATTCTATAATTCCCTTTCTATTTCCTCCTTGACTTGAGATATACTCTGTGGAAGCTGCCAAAGTCTACTTCTTGCTTCAGTTGAAACCTGGCTCTCTGGAAGACCTGTATTTTCATGACCTTTGACTTGTTGCTGGTTTCTAGTCCAAAGAAATTCTTCAGGTCTTTCCTTTCTCAAGTTGCAGGAGTAACTGAATGAGGTCTTGCCCTAAAGGTATCACTCCCTTTGTTACATTTCTAACCAATCCTTTATCTCTTTCTTAAATTATGTTATCTCCTTGAATACAGGACTTGCCCCCAACATTTCATTTCCTCGTGCTTTTTTTTTCTTCTCAAACTATATATTTAATTTTTTTGCCATGCTTGTTCATTTTCATTGTAGATATGCATAAGAGTGATCACTAATAACCATGAATACTAAGCTGTCTTGAAATCTCTGCCAAGGTCATTAGTCTAAAACTCTTCCATTTAGCTTCTGTCAAATTGTTAGGACAAGGGCAAAATGCAGGCACTATTTTTTGCCAAAATATCACAGCAATATCTCCTCTGAAACCTTTGAGCTGGGTCTGTATAATTCACATTACCCTTAGCACTGTCTTCCATGTTCCTACGAGGATGGCCCTTTAAGTTTCTTTTTAAGCATTCAACTACTTTTCTAATGCAAAGTTTAGAATTCATTCATATTTCTTCAAAGCAGCATCATGCTCAGGCCTTTTGCAGCAATATGCCACTCCTAGGTTCCAACTTTTGTCTTTGTTACTGTTCTATTGCTGTGGAAAGACACTATGACTAAGGCAACCCTTATAAAAGGAAATATTTTATTCTGGGCTTGCCTACAGGTTTTTAGGTTTATTCCATAATCATCATGGAAAAAAAGCAGACTGGCATGGTGCTGGAGCAATAGATAAGGGCTTTACTCCTGATTTACAGGCACTAGGTAGCAAAAGTCAACTCTTCCTACAAGGTGCATTTCTAACTCTTTCCAAACAGTTCATCAACTGAGGACTAAGCATGCAAGTATGTGAGCCTATGGGCAAGTATGTGAGCCTATGGGCACCACTGTCATTTAAACCACTATATTAGTAATGCATAAATAATATTTCATGATACTGGAATACACCTATAGCAAATGCTTTGTTTGGAATTTGTGGGGTACAGTTAATGTTCAGTTGATCTCATGTGTACAACTAAATTCTACTAATGGTGAGTTAATATTACATTCCGTTAGTCCTCATTTCATTTAACTATAGGGAGAATTTGTAACTTTAATTTCTTCAAACCTTATTTTTAATGATGGTTCTTAAACATTTTAACCTCCCTTTTAGACCACCACCCACCAGAGGTAGTGGGAAAGAAAGGATAAGGGAGAAATAGATCCCTTTAGAAAGGTTCTTTGGAGCAACTCTTGTCTGTGTTGTCTGGAAATCAGCAGTTCACTTCACAGGTTAGCAGTGGCAGCTCGATTCTCTTGCAAATACTTCACAGATACAGCAACACTTCAGTTCAGTAGAGACGGGATAACAAACACGAATCAGCAGCAGTGGCATTACCCAGGAAAGACAACCAGTTCTCAGAAGGACCAGTAGGAATGCCAGGAGAAGCTCTCAGCTCAGCCTCTCTCAGGGAAGCAAAGATCAGTGACGATCAACAAGCATTGCACAGCTAGCTCTATAATCAAGTCAAACTCCACCTCCATCATTGTCCATCAAGTCCTATTTACACTCTCCAAACATCAGTGTCGTTCACAGGTCTTGCCTCAGCATGTAAGTCTGTCTCAGCAGACATCACTCTGCCAATCAACTTGAGTCCACAGAAACCACAAGAAACTGCAGTACACTACCACCAGGTTTTTGGTGCATTTTTCTCTATGGAGTCCAACAAATGCAGTTCCACTATGCAATGAAAGGCAGACCAATAAATACATATAATTATTGAAGAATCCTTCCTCATGTGTCCTTTCACTGCTTGCTTTAGCAGAACATCCTTTCTCCTGTATCTGCTTCTGCCAAATGTTCCTTCACTAGTCTGCCTTAGCCTTTCACCTGTGTCCACATTCCTTCACATGTTCGCCTCAGGCAAACTCACATCCAACAACTGACTTTCCAAAGAACGCCTATGTTTCTATTTTAAGAGTTAAATAATTCAGCTCTAGTCTTGGCCTGATCTCAGCAGATACAGGAAGAATTACATGAGTGACTCATTGTATATGTTTACTTCCAGGTTTTCTATTCCCAGATGTATTTGGCTTATCCACAGTCCTGTTAGTGGCATCAATCCTCACTCATTTCAATTCTGCTAGTTCCCCACTAATTAATTCACTCTGTAATCATTGTTTGTACTTCTAATTGCTTCATGTTGATGTTAGTCATTGTTTTACTACCCATTTGCCTTGTAAAAATTTCTGAAAAATTAGATATTTTTATTGTGAATTTAAAATTTTTATATGCTATACCTGTTAACAAATTTAATTCTAACATATGTAATCTATTCTACCTGATCTGTTTGTTTTCCTTTCAGCTCATTATACAGTAATTAATCTCCACAGTATTTATTCAGTTTTGAAATCAGGAAGTATTACTCATTCAAATTTGTTTTTTCTCTTCTTATTTTCTAAAATGCTTCTTGTTATTCCCAATTAATGATTTGTGCACAATATGATACTTAAATAGATTTAACAAATATATTTTCCTAATTGTGCAAGCTAGTTTTATAAATTCAGAAGTTCAGTTTCTATGGAAATGTTTCCTTTCATTCTGTGCTCCACTACAATGCATATTATAGTAAGGGAAGACAGCAAAATGAAATGCTGCCTGGTCATTTTGAAAAATTATTTTCTCATATAAAATACCGTGATTATAGTTTTCACTTTTTCATTCATCCCAGTTCTTCCCCACTTTCCCTCTCATGCAGCTCTACTCCCTTTCTATCTTTTATTAGGAAAAACGGGCTTCTAAAACATCACAATAAAATATAACAAAATAAAATATAATAAGATAAAAAAAGACTATCACATCAAATTTGGACAAGATAGACCAATGGAAGGAAAAGAGCCCGAGAGAAGGCACACAATCAGAGACCCACTCATTTGCAAGCCATAATATATACGCAAAGAACCTAGGGCAGACGTGTGCAGGCCCCGCATATGATGCATCATCTCCAGGAGTTCATAGAAGCTTTGCTCATGTTGATTTAGACGAACTTGCTTTCTTGGTGTCCTCCAGTCTTTCAGGCTCTTACACTCTAACCACCTCTTCTTCTGTAGGGCTCCCAGAACTCTGAAGGATATGATGTGATGAAGACATCACATTTAGCTGAGACATACAGGGTCTCACACATATGTCTGGTTGTGGGTCTCTGTATTTATACCCATCTGCTGAAGGAGGAAGCTTCTGTGATGATGGTTGAATAAGGCAATGATCTATGAGAATGGCATTATATCGTTAGAAGTCATTTTATTATACTTCTGATACCTTCCTCAATTTCTTCAGTGACTTGAAGGTTTCATCATACAAGATATTTTCTTGCTTTGTTAGATTTTCCTCAAGATATATTTTATTATTTGAGGCCTTTGTGAAAGGTGTTGATTTCCTGACATGTTTCTCAGTCCGTTTGTTATTTATATATAAGAGGGATACTGATATTTATGAATTAATTTTGTATCTAGCTACTTTTCTGAAAGTGTTTATCAGCTGTAGGAGTTTCCCAGTGGGATTTTTGGTTCACTTATGTATACTATCATATCATCTGCAAATAAAAATACTACACCTTCATTTTCAAACTGTAACCATTTCATCTCCTTCAGTGCCTTATTGCTTTAAGTAAGACTTCAAGTACTATACTGAATTGATATGAGGAAAGTATACAACCACGTTTGATTTTAGTGAATTAACTTTCAATTCCTTTCCAGTTAAGTTGATGTTGGCTATGTGCTTGCTGGAACCTGCCTTTATTTTGCTGATGTATATATGTCCCTGGTGTCTCTAGTCTCTCCAGAACTATTACTATGAACTGGTGTTGGACTCTGCCAAAGACTTTTTCTTAAAAATCTAAGGAGATGACTATGTGTATTTGTCTTTCAGTGTGTTCATAGGGTATGTTACTTTTATCTATTTACATATGCTGATCCCTACCTGCATTTCTGGGATGAAGCCTACATGATCATGATGGATGATCTTTTTAATATGTATTTTGATTTTTTTAATAGATATTTTATTGAGTATTTTTGCTTCTATGTTCATAAGAAAATTGGTCTGTAATACTTTCTTTTTTGGATGTTTATATAATTTGAATATCACACTAACTGTGACCTTATAAAATAAATTGAACAATATTCCCTTTTTACTATTTCTTGGAATAATTTGAGTATTTGTATTAACTCTTCTTTCAAAGTCAATAAAATTCTGCTGTAGAACCATCTGGACCCTGAGGTTTTTATTTTTGTTTTTGTTTGTTTTTCACTTGTGAGTTTTTAATGGCTGCTTTTCTTTCATTAGCAGTTATTGGTCTGTTTAATTGCTTTATAATCTTTATTTAAGTTTGGTAACATGGATGAAATTATCTGATTATTTTATATTTTTCAATTTGGTAGAGAATAGGTTTTTAAAGTTATGTCTTTATGATTATCTGGATTTCCTTAGTGTCTGTTGTTGTGTATGTGGTGGGTTTGACTTACTCTTTTTGTTCTAGAGCTTTCACATATGCAGTTAAATTACTGCTGTAAGATCTCTCCTATATTTTATATAGGCACTTAGTGCTAGGAACTTGGCTCTTAGAATTTCCTTCATTGTGTCCCATAAGTTTAGAATGTTATGTTTTGGTTTCCTTTCAATGCTGGAAAGTATTTAATTCTATCTTAATGTCCATCTTGACTTTTTCTCATTCAGTAAAATGTTGTTCTGTTTCCATGAGTTTGTAAGCTCTTTGTTGTTTCTATTGTTGTTTGTATCCAGCTTTAATCTATGGTGGTCTGATAGAATGCAAGATGTTATTTTTATTTTATTGTATCTTGCTGACTACCAGCTCAGCATCCAGGTAATTGAGGAATGCAATGAGGTGTGGTGTTGGCGGGGGTCAAAAGCTGATGACTTTGGGCTATTTCTCTCTCTCTCTCTCTCTCTCTCTCTCTCTCTCTCTCTCTCTCTTTTTCTCTCTCTTCTGGGGCCAAATAATGATGGCGTCTGGCAATTTACTTCTGCTGATAGCAGAAGGAGTTATGAAAAGAAACTGAGTTACTTGAACTCTTTACTCTTTCATTCAGGGGCCTCTTACTAATCAGGCCAGAGTAGCTCAGAGTTCATTAACATTTTATGAATCAGAGAGAAAGAGAAAAAAGAAAAGAAATAAAAGAAAGAACAAAGGAAGGAAAGAAGGAAAGAAAGAAAGAAAGACATACACACATACACACTGGATGAAGCAGAAAAAGGTTATACTACCACTTTATTGTTGTTCTTAGTTTTTATCCTTCTCAGGATAATTGATTGCATGGATTTCTAGGCACTTTTACATTCTATAAGTTCATAGTAAATTTAAGGCAGTATTTCACATCATAGATTGGTAAGGCTTAAGGAGTTACAGCAGAATTGTTTACATGTCTTTCAATTAAGACTGCTATCTAACATTCATTATCTATTCTCTAATGTCTCTAGCATTGATTATATAAGTTTAAAACAATATTTTTTATGTAAAACATTAGCACAGCTTTCTCAAGATATAGATTATCTGCTTTGTGTCTTATTATTTTGAAATCTTGTATAAAGAAGTCAATCTTTTATTTTCTGTCTGTGCATCTATAATAAATTGCCCATGCCCAGTTTATGACCTCTACTTACTAGATAGTGGCATCTTTCATACCCTAGAAGGATTGTTTACTTGATTGTAAATTTGTTACAAGCCTGTTTTTTTTCTAGTGCAGTTGGCCCATATAAACATAGTAGTTCTATAAAATCATTATCAGGAATTATGAAATCATCAATTCATCTACACAGCATTCCTGCATGAAAGTAAATCTTTATATTGATTCTGCAGGAAATCTGCCCAATAGGGTGGGCTGATGCCCAGGAATCACTAGGCTATGTAATAGTGACAGGAAAGTCATATCAGTAGTGAGAACTAATCCTGAGATGAAGTCCCTGGGGACTTTGCCTCCAGAGGGCACCCATCACTGCCATTCAAAACAATGGGCTCTCTCCAGAAAATTTCCTGAGTTGTTTTGGAAAAAGTTTCATGAGATGCTGAAAAGAAGGTATGATTTTTTATTTTTGGTTAAAATGTTCAGAAAATAGTATTACGTCCATTTGGTTTATAGCATCAGTTTTCAAGGATTTTTCTGTTTTCTTTTTGTCTGGATGACCTGTCTATTAGTGAGAGTTGGTTATTGAAGTACCTCACAATCAATGTGTAAAAATCAGTATGAAACTTAAGTTGGAAGAGTGTTCTTTTTTACAAACTTTGCTGCCCTTGTGTTTGAGGCAGAGATTTTAAGAATGGCAATGTTCTCTTGGTAGACTTTTTCTTTTATGATTATAAAGTGTCTCTCCCTGATTAGGTTTGGTTTGAGGTCTAGTTTGTTACATATTAAAATGGCTACAATACAATAGTTTCTGTGGTCCCTTTGCTTGGAATATCCTTTTACTTTGAGGTGATATTTATCCTTGATGTTAAGATATGCTACTTAGATGAAGCAAAAGGATGGATCCTGTTTTCATATCAATTCTCTTTGTTTGTGTCTTTTATTGGAGAATTAAAATCACTGACAGTGAGTGATATCAATGACCAAAGATTGCTGATTCTGATTATTTGTTGTTTTGGTTCTTGATGTCCTTGTTGTTGTTGTTGGTGGTGGTGTCATTGTTATTGTTGTTGTTGGTGGTGGTGTATGTGTTTCCTCCTTCTTTTGATTTTGTTTTTCTTGCATTATTTATTCCCTGTGTTTTCTTGGATGTAGTTGACCTCCTTTTAGGTTGGAATTTTCCTTTTACCACCTTCTATAGAGCTGGATTTGTAGATAAACATTGCTTAACTTTGGTTTTATCATGGAGTGTCTTATTTTCTCCATCTATGGTATTTGAAAGTTTTGTTGGGTGTGGTTTTTGTTGGGACTGGCATCCTTCTATTAGAATCTACAGCACATCTATGCAAGCTCTTATGGATTTTAGAGTCTCCATGAAGAAGTCATGGGTAACTCTGATACTTTTGCCTTTATATATTGCCTGGTCATTTTCCCTTGCAGTTTTTTATTTTTATTTTTATTTTTGATACTTTATTTACATTTCCGATGTTTCCCCTTTTCTGGGTCTCCTCTTTGGAAACCCGGTATCCCCTCCCCCTCCCCGCCTCTGTGAGGGAATTCATCGTCCCACCTACCCGCCCACCCATTCCCATATTCCCACCTTGACATTCCCCTTTACTGGGGCCTCTAGCACCCTCAGGCCCAAAGTCCTCTCCTTTCTCCCTGATGACCATCAAGGTGATTCTTCTGCCCCATATGTAGTCCAAACCATGGGTCAATAGATGTGTATTCTTTGGTTAGCCCTCTGAACTCCAGGACGACCAGGGGGAGGGTCAGGCCCATTGACCCTCTTGATCCCTCCATGGGGCTGCCAATTCCCTCCGCTCCTTCAGACCTTTCTCCAACCCCTCCATCTGGTACCTCACTCTCAGTCCAGCGGTTACTGTTAAGTGAAACTTGGACATTCTGAACTTGTGGGCTAATATCCGCTTATCAGTGAGTACATACCATTTTCATTCTTTTGTGACTGAGTTACCTCGCTCAGGATGATATTTTCAAGTTCCATCCATTTGCCTGCAAATTTCATTAAGTCATTGTTTTTTATAGCTGAGTAGTACTCCATTGTGTAAATGTACCACATTTTCTGTATCCATTCCTCTGGT
>CM052712.1:3052504-3069359 GCA_028551405.1 Uromys caudimaculatus | reverse complement strand
TTCCGCGTTCCTGGGAGAGAGAATTTTCTCCCGGAGCTGCTTGGCTATGGAATCCTAGTGTCCCAGGCAAGAGTTTCCTGCCTCAGCCGCCCGCTTTTGGGATCCAGGGGGGTTTCTAAGCCCGCCTACCTCGGTCCCTGTTTCTCGCGGGTTCGGGGCAGTACCTGGTGAGCTGTGGGGTGTGTCTTTGGCCCTCTCCTGGCTCTTGCGATCTCCTGAGAGGGATCTTTGTCCCGGCGCTAATTAGCTGTGGAGCCCTGTGGCCCAAGCTGAGGTTCCCGGCCGCAGCCGGAAGTTGCTGACCTTCAATCTCTGTGGCCCGCGCAAAGCGGGCAGAGTCAGTGATCTCTGGGGCTTGTGTTGCCCCCGCTAGGGGCTTTTCCGCGTTCCTGGGAGAGAGAATTTTCTCCTGGAGCTGCTTGGCTATGGAATCCTAGTGTCCCAGGCAAAAGTTTCCTGCCTCAGCCGCCCGCTTTTGGGATCTCCCTTGCAGTTTTTAATATTCTTTCTCTGTTCCATATGTTTAGTGTTTTGGTTATTATGTGCCAAAGGAAATTCTTATTCCTAGTCCAGTCCATTTGGTGTTGTATATGCTTCTTTTACTTGGATAGACATCTCCTTTACATTAGAACATTTACTTTTATGGTTTTAACATATTTTCTGTACTCTTGACCTGGCTTTATTCTCCTTCCCATATTCCTCTTTTTCTCAAATTTAGTCTTTTCATAGGGTTCCAGATTTCATGAATGTTTTGTACCATAAGTTGCTTTAGATTTAACATTTCCTTTAACCAGTGTATCTGTTTCTTCTATTGTAACTTTAAAGGTTGAGATTCTCTCAACTCTTGTATTCTATTGTTGAAGACTGCCTCTCTTGTTACTCTTCTAGTTTCTCAGTTTTTCATTTCCAGATTTCTCTCAGAGTTTTTGTTATGACTTGATTTCTACATTCAGGTCTTGAATGCTATTATTCATTTACTTCCATGGTTTGTTTGTATTTTCATAGAATTGTTTAAGGGATTTATTTATTTTCTCTTTAAAGACATCAACCACATTTATAGAAGCTGTATTATGGTCTTTTTTCTTGTGCTTCAATGTCGGGAGCCAAACCTTTGAGATACCGAGAGCCAAACCCAGGAAACTACCTGATGTTCTATGAAACTTAATCAGTTAACGTACAAGGTTAGAAAGGACAGGGCATTTACAGTCTTGGGTCTCAGGGATTGAAATAATGTCTGGTATTTCCTGTAAACCGGTTAAAGTAGTGGGTTAGCCTTGGGCCATGTGTAATTTTCCCATCCACCTATAATCTTTTTTCTTTTTTTTTGGTTTTTTCGAGACAGGGTTTCTCTGTATAGCCCTGACTGTCCTGGAACTCACTCTGTACACCAGGCTGGCCTCGATCTCAGAAATCCACCTGCTTCTGCCTCCCAAGTGCTGGGATTAAAGGCGTGTGCCACCACTGCCCAGCCCCATCCACCTATACTCTTAAGCTGCTGTTCTGAAGTAAACTTTGGAGCTCAAATGGAGGGATTCTGTCCTGCTCCCAGGCACCTCATGTCTCTTGTCTTATTCTTTCACCCATCAGTCCCCTTTCCCTAGGACCATGCTGAATTTTCCCCTCAGGCTGGGGCAATTGGTGCCCAACGTGGGGCTTGAGGAACTGGACGCGCAGCTGATGGATGTCGTTTGGAAGCCTGGCCAGGTGATAGCATGCTCCTATTGATGAGAAATAGCACGCTCCTATTGAGGAGAGTTGGAGACCCCACAGAGTGACCCGCCCATGAGACTATCCTTACATAGCACTGTGAGTGACGATATGGGACAAGAATTAAGCAAGCATGATGTATTTTTACAAGGATTCAAGGAGTCCCTCAAGACACATGGTACTAGGGTGAGAAAGAAAGACCGAAAGAGATTTTTTTTTATTTATAAAAGATGTGTGCCCCTGGTTTCCCCAGGAAAGCACCATAGATGAGAGAAGATGGCATAGAGTAGGAAGCTGTTTACAGGATTATTATGAGGCATTTGGGCCAGAAAAGGTGCCCTTGCAGGCTTTTTCTTATTGGAATTTGATAAATGAAATTCTGAAAATTTATAATCATTCTCCTGATATTAAAAAAGTAGTAAAGGAGGGCGAGAAAGTACTTAAAAAGTTCTTAAGACCTCCCTCTATCTGTGATTCTGATTCTGTTTCTATTTCCATGCCTCCAATAGAAGAGGCGAAGACTTCCCCTCCTGAGGAAAATCTTCCCTCAGTTGAGGAAGGGTGTCCTCCCCCTCCTAAAATTTATCCCTCCCTCAAGTCCTTTAAAAAGAGAGACCCTGATGACATTTTGTTTCCTGAGGAGGAGGCGTCCTTTGAGGAAGAGGCTACCAAAAATAACCTTGACTGGCCACCTCGCTTGTCTTTCTTTCCCTCTAGACCTCCTCCATATGGTCGTCCCCATTTTTGCACTCCTGTGCTTGACTCCCTGCCACCTTGTATCTCTGCCACCATAGATACAGCCAAAGTGTCTCTGTCACAGGAGATTGTCTCTCTAAGAGGCCTCTTGCAACAACGTAATGAACATTTGATACTGATTAAAGAACTAAGAGCCCTAGAATTGGAGATCTGGGAATTCCTTCCTCCTGCCCTCGGATCTCCTGAACAGAACGCCCCTCCCTATTGAATGAGGGATGTAGCCCCTAAGGCAAAAGCAAAACCAAAAATGACTTTGGCCTTCCCTGTGACCCATAGTAAAACCAGACAAGATGCTACATGTGCTCAAGGAGGCCCTTTTGAAGGTCAGGATAACAAAGAAGTTAATGCAGGCCCCATAGAGCCACATGCCATGGGCGATACCTCTATTGGCAAGAGGGACACTTTTGATGAGTTGGAGGCAGAGGAAGATGAGGAAGAGGAAGACCCTGACAATGTCAGGGAAGGGTGATGCCTGCATGGTTTTTACTGATGGCTCTTCTAATGGAATAGCTTCTTATGTTATTGATGGATAGGCAAGGTCTATTAAGTCCCCCTATTTATCCTCCCAGATTGTGGAATTTTATGCTGTAATTCAGGTTTTTCAATTATTGATGGATTGTCCCTTTGTCCCTTTAATTGGCTTACTGACAGTGCCTATGTAGCTAATTTTGTTCCTGTTTTAGAGACTGTTCCTTAAATCAAACCCTCCACGAATACTGCCCCTTTGTTCTTTCAACTCCAAAAATTAATTATATCTAGACAACATCCTTTTTACATTGGATGTCTTAGGGCACATTCTGATCTGCCTGGTCCCCTGTCTAAGGGAAACGCCTATGCAGATACCGCCACACACCTTGCCTTCTCTGCCATCATCGCTAAGGTTGATCAGGTGAAACAGGCCCATACTATACATCACCTGAATGCCCAGACCCTATGGTTTCTTTTTGGGCTGATGAGGGAACAGACACACCAGATTGTTAAACAGTGTCCTGCTTGTGTCACGCTGCTTCCTGTCCCTCACCTTGGACTTAGCCCTCAAGGTTTGGTTCCTAATGAAATTTGGCAGATGGCTGTAACCAATTTTGCTGAATTTGGCAAGCTTAAATATATTCATGTCACAATTGATACCTTTAGCGGATTCATTTTTGCCCCTCTACAAACTGGTGAGGCTTGTAAAAATGTCATTGCTCATGTGCTGAGTTGCCTTTCCGTTATGGGCAAGCGTAAGGCAATTAAAACCAATAATGATCTGGGTTATACTGGAACTAAGTTTCAACAATTCTGTTCTCAGCTACAGATCAAGCATGTCACAGGCATCCCTTATAATACCCAGGGACAAAGCGTTGTTGAGCTTGTACATCAGACACTAAATCTACCCTTCAAAAATTAAAAAGGGGTGAACTATATCCCACAAAAGGATCTCCTAGGAATATTCTGAATCATGCATTGTTAGTGCTTAATTTTTTAAATTTGGATGAAAACGAAAAGTCAGCTGCTGATCACCTCTGGCACACAAAGACTGACACAGGCTTTGCCTCAGTCACGTGGAAAGATCCGCTCTCTTACAAATGGAATGGGCAGATCCTGTCCTAATATGGGCCCAAGGCTCTGCTTGTATTTATGATGCAAAAGAAGGAGCAGCTCGATGGCTGCCTAAAAGATTGCTGAAGCACATTGAAACCCCCCGGGAAGTTGATTCAATAGAACAATAATAAATGATCCAGGGAAAAAAGGCTTCCCTGAGATGTCCTTTTTTTTTTCTTTTTTTTTTCTCTTTCCAGGCCTTCAAAAATGAATTCCATGGGACTAAAAAATCTGGTTTTCCTGATGACCTTGATAACTCTGATTATGGGAGGGACAAACATCCATCAACTCTTCAATCTCACCTGGCTGGTAATGAATGGGGAAGGTGATGTTATTTGGAGCACGTCAAAGGTCACACACCCTAACACCTGATGGCCTGAGCTTTATTCAGACCTTTGCAAATTAGCCATGGGTGCCCCAGCTAACTGGGACTTAGTGGGATACCATGATCAACAAAAGCCACCCTCTTCACCTTCCCCTCTTGGGAGACATGGCCTTGGCCTGTGGGGAGGCTGTGGCACAAAGGATAGAAGAAGCATGCTTAGGGTGCTCACCTTTTACATCTGTCCCGGCTTCCATAGAGACTGCACTTTAAACACTTGCAGGGGCAAGGCAGAATACTTCTGCCGTAGCTGGGACTGTGAAACATCAGGCAATACTTATTGGAAACCCTTCTCTTCATGGGACTATATTAAGGTAACTGCCAATTATACACATCATGAAATTGGAGGCCAGGGCTGAACAAAAATAGAGAAATGTTCTGGGTGGTGTCACCTGCTACGTATCCAGTTTACTGAACCAGGAAAAAGGTACAAAAATGGGCAAATGGAGTCACCTGGGGCCTGAGGCTATACAAAGAACGCTGTGATGATGGTGTAATCTTCCCCATAAAATCACAGGCGCCCCTTCCAGGGGCCGATAAACCAGCCAAAGCTGTAGGACCTAATATTGCCCTAACTCCCCCTTTTTCTGTAATAAAAAAAAACCCAGTCCTCCTCCCAGGGATGGAATTCCTGTTACTGCCCAACACTTTAAAGCAGACCTAGGGCTCTATTCCTGCCTGTTTATTTTAGATATAATCAATCAAACCTTTAATGTGCTCAATCATTCCCACCCTGAGCTTACCCAGTCCTGTTGGTTGTGCTATCACTCTGATCCCCCTTTTTATGAAGGGATTGCAATAGTTATGAATGTTTCAGAGACTCAGGATGCTTCAGAATGTAGATGGAAAAAACAGGGAAATGCCAAGATGACCTTGAGCGAAGTCTCTGGTCAAGGACTGTACATAGGCAACATGATTCCCTCCACCTACACCCTTCTTTGCAATAAGACACTCCCTGTTCCTGCCTCTTCTGCTTACCTTCTCCCTTCCGATGATGCCTGGTGGGCCTGTAGTGATGGCTTTACACCTTGCATCTACCTTCCCAATCTAAAATCTAATAATACCCCCTTTGTGTACTTGTACAGCTCATACCTCGGCTAACTTATTACACAACTGATAATTTTGCTCAGCAGTTGGATTCCATAACTGCTTGTACTCTGCCCAGAGTGAAACGTGAAGTCATAACAGCAGTCACCCTATCTGTCCTCCTTGGCCTTGGCATTGCCAGCACTGGGACAGGTATAACCTCTCTAGTTCTTTCCAACAGACATTACACTGACCTGCGACAGGCTATCGATCAGGATATAGAGAGGCTTGAGACTGGTATTACCAACCTAGAAAAATCCCTCGTCTCTTTGTCTGAAGTAGTTCTACAAAACCGAAGAGGACTCGACCTGCTTTTCCTCCAACAGGGGGGACTTTGTGTGGCCCTAAAGGAAGAATATTGCTTCTACACAGATTATACTGATGTAGTCAGAGACAGTATGAATAAGGTCAGAGAAGGGGTAGAACAGAGATAAAAACAGAGAGAACTAGATGAGGGCTGGTTTAGAAATTGGTTCTCTGCCTCCCCATGGCTCACCACGCTCCTTTCCTCCCTCATAGGATCCTTAATTTGATGCCTTCTGCTACTTGCTTTTGGTCCATGGGCCTTTAATTGACTCACAGGTTTTATTAAGCATCAGATTGACTCCTTGGCATTCCGACCTTTACAAGCCCATTACCAGCACCTTGATTTGATTGACTGAGGCATTGAAGTGCCTAGGACCAGTGAGACTCCTATGGGAGCTGCACAAAACTCAGATTTGTGCATGCTAGCTTACGAGCAGCATGGGCATCAGGAGAGGTGCAAGGCAAAGCACTGCAAGAGGAGGACCATGCATTCTGCTTCTGAGTCCCCTGTGGATCAAAACTGATTGCATAGAGGATGGTGTTAAGATGTGTTCCTTAAATTATAGAAGGACACCTAGACCCTCTCCTCTTCAAAAGACACCATTAAACATTATCTAAAAGGCATAAAAAACTTCCTAGAGGATCAGGTCAATTCTCCTCCTCCCTGGTTCTAAGCCCACCTGTCTCTTGGATGGGTCTTTGTTCACTCACTGATCATTATGCAGGTCATAAAATAAAATAAAAGGGAGGAGATGTTGGGAGCCAAACCTTTGAGATGCCGAGAGCCAAACCCAGGAAACTACCTGCTGTTCTGTGAAATTTAGTCAGTTAAAGTGCAAAGTTAGAAAGGACAGGACATTTATGGTCTTGGGTCTCAGAGATTGAAAGAATGTCTGGTATTTCCTGTAAACCAGTTACAGTAGTGGGTTAGCCTTGGGCCGTGTGTAACTTGCCCGCCTGACTCTTAAGCTGCTGTTCTGAAGCAAACTTTGGAGCTTCAACGGAGGGATTCTGTCCTGCTCCCAGGTACCTCGCGTCTCTTGTCTTATTCTTTCATCCATCAGTCCCCTTTCCCTGGGACCATGCTGAATTTTCCCCGAAGGCTGGGGCACTTCAGTTATGTTAAAATAATTAAGAGTTGCTGTGGTAGGGTTGCTGGGCTGTAGGGGAGATACTATCTGGGCTGCTATTGATTGGGTTTTTACGCTGGCATCTGGGCTTCTGAGACTAAGAAGATTATAATTCTAGATGCTGGTTTTATCTTTTGGGGGTGCTTTTTGTTTCTGGATTTTGGTTTTCTCTCAGGTTTTTAGGAAAGTATGCTGGGGTGGCTATGATGGTCTTTCTCCTACTAAGGTTCAAATAGGTGTGGCCATTGGAGATTCTAGGAAAAATGTGTTTCTGGTTATTGGTACCTGATACTTAAGAATAGAAATTGGCTGGGGTTTGTTAGGAAGGCTCAAAGGAGTGAGAAAAGTAGGGTATTCCACTAGAGTCTACTTAGTTAATCCCCTGGGAATGGGGCCGGAAAGTGTGGAGAGACTACAGTAGAGATTTGCCCAGGATTATTGAGTTGGGGATTGGACTTGTTGGAATGAATGAGGAGGTAAAAGTTTGCAGTTAGCCTGTCCTTGGTCAGTATGAGCTGAGAGTTCTCAAGAAGTGCCTTCTGGAGTTGGGGGCTCAGACAAAATAATGAGATTAGGGAGTGTTTTACTCAGGGTTTCTATTCCTGCACAAACATCATGACCAAGAAGCAAGTTGAGGAGGAAAGAGTTTATTGAGCTTACATTTCCACTCTGCTGTTCATCACCAAAGGAAGTCAGGACTGGAACTCAAGCAGGTCAGGAAGCAAGAGCTGATACAGAGGCTATGGAGGGATGATACTTACTGGCTTGCTTCCCCTGGTTTGCTCAGCTTGCTCTCTTATAGAACCCAAGACTACCAGCCCAGGGATGTCACCACCTACTATAGTCACCCCCCCTTGATCACTAATTGAGAAAATGCCTTGCAGCTGGATCTCATGGAGGCATTTCCTCAACTGAAGCTCCTCTGTCTGTGATAACTTTAGTTTGTGTCAAGTTGACACACAAAATCAGTCAATACAATTGACCCCTTGTTAACTTGACACACAAACACATCACTATTAAGTCTCAACCCTTATTTTCTTATTCATCCCCAAGATCCAAATAACTTTAAAAGTCCAACAATCTTTACATATTAAAAGTTCAATCCCTTTAAAACATCCAATCTCTTTTAAAATTCAAAGTCTCGTAACTGAATGCTCCACTAACATACCTTCTTACTTAAGAGGGAATAATATCAGGGCACAGTCACAATCAAAATCAAAAATTAAACTTCAGCTGTTCAATATCTAGCATCCACTCACAATCTTCTAGGCTCCTCCAAGGGCTTGGGTCACTTTTCCAGCTCTGCTCTTTGTAGCACACACCTTGTCTTCTAGGCTCCAGATACCTGTACTCCACCGCTGCTGCTGTTCTTGGTGGTCATCTCATGGTACTGGCACCTCCAAAACACTGCTGTGTTCCCCTGTAACTAGGCTTCACCAATAGCCTCTCATAGGCTCTCTTCATGGTGCCAAGCCTCAACCCCTTTGCATGACCCCTTCAGCTCTGGGCCATCAATTAGAACAGAGACTGCACCTTCACCAATGGCCTTCTGTGGCCTCTCACAGTGCCCAAACTGCAACTGTTCTCCATGACCCCTTCATGCCTTCAAAATCAGTATCACCTGGGTGACTATTACACATTACCATGTCCAGCCACAGCATTAGGCACAACCTTGACTATCTCTGAAATACAACCTCTATGCTCTCAGAAAACACTTCCCAGAAGATTCCACTAATTTCTTAGCTCCAACTAACCAGCATCAATAGTCCCAGTAATGCAAAGTTTTCGCTTTAATAGTTCTGGTATCTTGTTGATTCTTCAGCCCCAGCTAACCAAAGCCACAGAATCTTCACAATCAAAATAGGAATAGCCCTGATAAGAGTCTTTAATCTTCCCTCTAAAACTTCACACACCAGGCCTCCATCTTCTGCACTGTTCTCAACATTATCTTCCAAACTCCTACAAAACATCCCACAAAGCTCTTAACACTGAATGGATCTTCTAGACCAAAGTTCCAAAGTCCTTCCACAGTCCTCCCCAAAACATGGTCAGGTTGTCACAGGAATACCCCACTTCACCAATTCGTTTTAGTGAGGGTTTCTATTCCTGCACAAATATCATGACCAAGGAGCAAGTTGAGAAGGAAAGGGTTTATTGAGCAAACATTTCCATGTTGCTGTTCATCACCAGAGGAAGTCAGGACTGGAACTCAAGCAGGTCAGGAAGCAAGACATGATGCAGAAGCCATGGAGGGATGGTATTTACTGGCTTGGGTCCCCTGGCTTGCTCAGTTTGCTCTCTTATAGAACCCAAGACAACCAGCCCAGGAATGGCACCAGCCACAATGGGCCCTTCCTCCCTCAATCATTAATTGAGGTAATGCCTTACAGCTGGATCTTATGGAGGCATAAGCTTCCTCAACTGAAGCTCCTCTCTCTGTGATAACTCCAGCCTGTGTCAAGTTGACACACAAAACCAGCCAGAACAGGGAGAGAGGTTAGGATGGAAAGACCTATAGAATCCACTAGAGATGAGGTACAGGGGAAGGCTGCTATAGGTATTCTGTTACAGAGCTGAGGGTGGAGTTGGGGGGATTAGATTTGGAGGAGCAGAGGAAAGATCAGCTACATGCTATCCTGGGAGGTATATCTTTTCATATTTCAATTGGAGGCTAGGATAAACTCACCGATTACAAAGCAATGATCAGCCCTAAATTGCTAGCTATTTTATTTTCAAAAATTAACTGAAAGCCCAGAAAATCACTTTTGGACAATGAATACTCACTGGATGAACAAATGATAAATTTTGAGATTCTTACCACTATACATAATCGGCATACTTTGGAAGCACAGGAGTGGCAGATTGTTGAGCAAGGAACATTTAATATCTAAAATATCAGTATAATAGAAATTATGCAGAACAATGAAACATTCTAAATTTATAGTCTTATATTTATGATGAAAAAATAAAATATAAGATAAAAATGTTACTGAGAATGCATTGATTGTAAATGTCTTGAAAGAAAATGACAGACATGTCAGAACACACATATATTAGCTATCTTTTTACTCCTTGGCTAAAATATCTTAACAAATGACAATTTACAAAGGAATGCATTTATTTGAGATATATTTTCATGGGGAGATTCAAAAATGGCAGGGGAGGCATTACAGCAGGTTACCATAGCAGGGAACCTAGATATCATGTGCTCAGGCACAGTCAGAAATAAGTAAGAATCTAGAAGTGCAGCAAGTTTATAAATTCTCAAATTGTAAACCCAATGATATACTTCCATTTGCAAGGTTGCACCTCTTAAATGTTCTACAACCTCTCAAACAGTGCTACAAATCAGAAGCTAAATGTTGAAATAGGTGATCCTACTGGAGACAGTTTCTCTTAAATCACCACACTACATAACACAGAATATTTAGTAGACTCTTAGGCATTCAATGCAGATGATTTCTTAAACCAAAGAAAGGTCTTTAAAGGATACATTTATAAGAATGCTATACATGTTATAAGGTACCAAGTGCTTCATTTCTGATGAAGTGGGCTTTTGTCACTGAAAAAAATTAAAAATTTAAAATGTAATGTAGACCCAGCATAGCAAAACTAGTACCAAAGGGGAAAGTTGATAAAAGAATAGGCAATAAGCATGATCATGTCTCTAACTTGACTAACATGAAATAGATGCTGTTTTGTATCCTTCAAGACCCGTAAGAGATTGTGCTGCTGTGAAGTAAGAGACTTGAGGATTGAGTCTATCAGCAAGGAAAGGAAACATGGATGAATTATTTTAGTCACATGACTTTAGTCTCATATATCTGCTAAGTTGAAGATATTTAAAGCATATTTATTATTTTATATAATACATAGGCTCATTTTAAAAGTGAAAAGACAAATATTGAAAATAAAACTTCCTACCAATTGAAAATGACAGCAATACCCTAAGCTGAATGAAAAGTTAAAAGTAACACTTACTTATAAAGCCCCTAATCTTTGTTCCTAGCTAAAATAATTGCATATTATTTTTTGTAACATTTATTAAAACATTTAACATATTTTTACCAGAATACTCTTTAATATTTCAGGGACTTAAGAATATTTACTTTGCTGGGCAGTGGTGGCACACACCGTTAATCCCAGCACTTGGGAGGCAAAGGCAGGTGGATTTCTGAGTTAGAGGCCAGCCTGGTCTACAGAGTGAGTTCCAGGACAGCCAGTGCTACACAGAGAAACCCTGTCTCAAAAAACCAAAAAATAAAAAATAAAAAGAAAGTATATTTACTTCTACTACTATGTTATTTTAGTCAATAATATTTATGGCTAAGGACTAGATTAAGTTTTATCTTATAGATAATAGAAAAGAGATCATAATTAGACTTGAAAACCAAAGTTTGGTGAGCTATTAGATAGGCCTCCATTTATTTAGCTTAACTGTCTTGTATATAAAAATTTTCTCCCCAAACGTTGTGTAAAACAAGTATCATAAGGAACACTTATTTAAGTAATATGTATGAAAAATTTCATTTGATAATATTTATTAAAAATATGAGAGAAGAATATGTGACCTATGGATATATTTTTGTTTATTACTAAGACATGAATACTATTAAAATCCATTAGACTGCATTTTCTTTTTACTCAATGTTGTCCATTTATTTGGAACTGAATGGAAATAATATGAGGTTGACTTAATTCTGAATGTATTCACAGAGTTAGAGTTTAATCTGAATAAAGACTCCTAGTAAACAATTTTCGTAATGATGTGTATTTTTTGGTTGATTTATCTGATGTCCATTCATCCTATTCACCTAATTTTTATATTCAGTGGCTCATTCTTCCCAAAGATAACATTTACAGTATTAAAATTTTGTGTTGTAGTCTTTGATGTTCAAGATGTCAGAGAAGGAAATGAAGATAAAGTTTATATTTGCTTCACAAAGGTCTTCCAAGGCCTTTGTTGTAAGGCTCAACACTTGAGTGTTAAAATCATGTGAAAACATCTTAAATTACACATATGGTCGTTAATATTCTTTATCAACTCAGAGAAAAACCAAATAGACCAAGAAGAAATCAGATGGAAAGGGAAAGAAGCCTGGGTAACTCCTATGTTACAGAATCCAGATATAAACCGTGTGGTATATTATGATCCCATAACTTAATCAGAGCATGGAAAGGAAATATCATTTTCCTGGTCATCAAATTTTGGTCTTATCATTTAAGCACATTGAATGGTATATTTTGTATTCAACTATATCTTCCATTTTTTGAAATCTCTAAGCACGCCATAGAACTATCATAAACTCTGAACTGTGTTTTTAAACGCAACTTCTTTTCTGTAAGGCTTGAAACAATTGCATTCTAAGGCTAGAAATAATTGTACTTATGTATACTCCATATTCATACTCAAAACAAGTTTATCATTTTATCTACAGCTGTCTACTATTTTCATTTTCTCTTTTTTTAAGTTTATTTATTTTTTGATACTTTATTTACATTTCCAATGTTTCCCCTTTTCTAGGTCTCCTCTTTGGAAACCCCCTATCCCCTCCCCGTCCCCACCTCTATGAGGGAATTCCACCTCCCACCCACTTGCCCACCCATTCCCGTATTCCCACCTTGACATTCCCCTTTACTGGGGTCTCTAACACCCTCAGGCCCAAGGGCCTCTCCTCTCCCTGATGGCCAATGAGGCCATCCTCTGCCACATCACTTGATCTTGTTTTATAATTGCCCAAAAAGAAAAAAAAATACTACTATTTAACATGTCAAGGCATGTAATTCAAGAACTAGAATTCACTTGAAGAAAATCTTGTAAAATTTTGAGACAAGACATAATACATAGAAATATGTCTATATTATATAATTATATGCATATAACTTGCACATAGATGCTTATGTATGTTTATATATACACAGTGTAGATTGATAGTTAACATACCTCTGTGTAGTACATAAGTGTTGCCCATAAGCTATTAAATCCATTTATTAAACATTAAATAGCAATTGTTGCTATAAATACCAAAATTTGTTGTCTTATTATTCTACCTGATCCTTGATTTAGTATGAATAAGAGTGAGTTTAAAACTATACAAATGTTTACATAAGAGTTATTTTCAAACCTATAGTTTGGATGAATATTTCCTGTAAGGTAATACTTTAAAGGCTCAGTTTCCATGGTTACTTGTTGATAGACAAAAAAACATTCAGGAAGTGCAGTCTTACAGGAGGTTCTTAGGTCAGTGCTCAGGTGTTCTCAAAGGGGATTGTGGGTTCTGAATTAGCAACTGAATTCTTGGCTCATGATGTAAAGTGTTAACTTTACCATGTAGTTGACATGAAGTGTCACCATAGCCAGAAATACATATCAATTATGAGTTCGCTGAACTGAAACATCTAGAATTTGTAGATGTGTTAATATGTAATATTTGTACATGTGTATATACATGTTCTTTATGTGAGAGGAACAATGCATGTTTGTGGGTGCACAGGCCCTTGGGTTCACATGTATGTGGAGGCACAAAATTGGTATTGATGTCTTCCTTAGCAGCTTTGTACCTTATTTATTGAAGCAGGATTTATCATTGAGTCTGAAGATTGCAACTCATGTAGCCAATGGCCTTAGGGATTCCCTGTGTGTGTCTTTTGAGTGTTGTGATTACTGAGAAATGTCATGCCTGCTTAGTTTTATGTGTTCTGGGGATCTAAATCCAGTCCCCACTATTGCATGGCAAACATTTTATCCACTTACCTAGGTTCCCAGTACCAAAATAACTTTTTTATGTAACATAAGTTAATTTTCATGCACATTTAATAATAACAATGTAAAGTAATGTACATGGTTGGTACGAAATGGTAGACTCTTGACTCTAAACTCTTCCCATATGTGTAAAGATTGTACCTGCTTATCTTCTCATACTAACTATGATCCCCAAAACTGCTTCCACGAGTGTCCACGGGTAATACACAGAGGGACCTTGCCCCCAGTTGGTTCTGATTGGTAAATAAAGACATCAACATTCAATGGCTGGACAGAGCAGACAGAGGCAGGACTTCCAGGATTCCTGGGCAAGGGACAAAGAGAAAGAGAAGAGAGAGATCTTCCATGCTGGGAGAAGGAAAGGAAAGCCACCATGCCTGAGAAGAGTGGAGGACAGGGAGGCATAGCCAGCATGTAAAGAAACTGGGAGAGTGCAACCCAGCTAGGCATCACTCTGGGTCCAGAGCAGCCAAGACAAAATTTAGGATTTATTAATTAATAGTTTGGGATTATCGCCATCGTGTGAATTAACCACATGGAGGTTAGGAAGTGGCCCAACCATTTAGCTGATTAAGGCATATCAAAGAATAAAGACTATAAATGTGTCTTTCATTTGGGAGCCCTGAACATTGGAGAGGGTAGTGAGGAATGTACCACAACAAGAATTTATTTAATTATTTAATACTACAAAAGATATTGGGATTTAGATTTAGATTTTTGGTAGGAGTGTGGAAGAGTTTGGAGAAATAGATTAGAGAAAAACTAGAATGTTGTTAGTGGAGCTTCGCTGGCTAGTTCTAATGAGGGCTCCGGAGACTAGAATGCTGGGAGGCATGAATGTGGACCCTAAGGCCTGAATGATCAGATTGCTTATGGAAATGAAGCTTCCATTGGCAATTAGAATCAAGATTTTGTTGTTTTTTATTTTTCCCTCAACAGTTGCAAAGCATTTTGATGTAGTTTGTCTATTTGCTTGTCCTTCTGGGAGACCAAAGTTAAGAGTGATGAACTAATTTATCTGCTGGAGGAAATCTCAAAACAGCAAAGTGTGTGCAGTGCAGTTTGAGTGTGAGAAGCTGTACTGCCTTTTGTAGGTTTACAGTGAGAATCAGATGTGGAATAGAGAATAGCAAACAGACTTGGAATTTTACAGTATAACTAGAAAGGAATATGTCTTTAGGTATGGCTATGTGCTTTAAGGATTGTGGCTAAACACTTTAAGATCTATAGCTACAAATGTGGAAAACATCTATTAAAGGGGCTGTAGAGATATTTTACAGTTAAAATATGCCATTGCTCTTACAAAGAACCCTAGTTAAGTTCCCAGCACCCATGTGGCTGGTTTACAACACACCTGCTAGGAACTCTAGATCTAAGGAAATCTTAAGCCTTTGTCTTCTGAGAACACCTCTACTCACATACCTCCTTCATATATACAAAACTAAATTTTTATACCAATTATTTTTAAGCACTATTAACTGGACAATTGTAAAGATGATTTGAAGGCATTTCATAAATCTTCAAAGTCTCTAAAGAGAAAAATTTTTTTCTAAGCCTTTGTAGGGAAAAGTTATTTCTGAAAAGAGTTCTTTATCTTGCCCTTGTATCATGATGCTTGGATTTATTTCTCTACACTCAGTCGACAGAGCAACCCATACATACAAGTATGCTCCCACAGCACTCCAAGAAATCTGTGCCAGTGGTGACCTTGTGTTTTTTCTGTGATACTAGTTCTGTAGAATACAAGAATTTTCATGTTATGTTGTGGTGTTGTAGTCTCCATAAGGAGACTCTTATGTAACAATGGGCAGTTAAGGTACGGAAGTGATATCTTGTGAAGACACTAGGAAGATAGAATGTAGTGCTCATTCACTAAGCAATGAGCCACAGTCAAAGCCAGGTCAAGGGTATAGGCATGTGTGCTGCAGTGAGGAGGAACTATATGAGCCCTTAAGAGTCCAGAACTTTGGTCACCATACATACAATACTAGAAATTTGACTTTAGAATTTAATATTTTCCTTGCCAGTTTTCACCATCTTCAGTCTATTTTAGTGATTTTTCTCCATACTATGACTCTCTTTCATTATTTTGAATATCATTGTTCCTTTGTGCCTGTCCTAATGCTGTATCTCAGAAGTATGTATACTATTTTCTTTATTACATAAGGGCTCAAGGTTTAGTTTGTCTTGAGTCTTAGAGGTTATTCTTTTAATACTGAAAAATTGGTTTACAGACAGGAGAAATTTATTTTGCATTAAGTTAGCCATGAACCAATGGGATCAAAAGAGCAAATGTTACTGTTTGGATGAATATCCCCAAAGCTCCATGTATTAAGTGGTAATCTCTGAGGTGATGTGTTAATAGTGGACAAATATTCAAGAGTTGTGATAATCTTGTAAGAATTACCAAGATAGTTGGAAATATTGTCATTCTTGAGTCTCATGGTCTCGGTTTCTTCTTTCATGATATGATTATCTTTTCCATGTACCTGCCATGAAATGACTTGCCTGCTGGAGGCTCAAATCAATGAATCTGCCTGATCCCTCCTATTTAGAATTTACAGAATTGGGAGCAAAAATAAAATCTTTCATATTATAATTTGGTTTCATTGGCATAAAATAATACAAAGCTCACTAATTCTGCATACAATATTAATTTCAGTATATTGTTAAACAAAGTACATCATTTTACACACTTGAGTTTATTTATCATAAAATTGAGTCACATCCTTTGTTTCTGTTGCAATATATTCTATTGAGTGGAAAAAATAACCATGTCCCAAAATATCAGAAGTCTCAATTCTACACAAAGACCTACAGGTGACTTTAACAATTCCTCAGAACTAGAGGAATAACCTCCCCTGTGAAAGAGTATACCAACTTGTTATCCACGAAATGGTCAGTCCTTAAAATAAAGAAGTAACATTATAGAGGCCAAGCAGGTTGTATTTAGAAACATATACACATATGCATATAAAAATAAAAGAAAAAGAGGTGATGAATTTGAAAGAGATCAAGGAGGATTATATAGGAAGTTTGGAGGGATGAAAGGGAAGAGTCAATGATGTAATTCTTTTTTTTTTTTTATTTTTGATACTTTATTTACATTTCCGATGATTCCCCTTTTCTTTGGAAACCCCA
>CM052712.1:3018697-3042169 GCA_028551405.1 Uromys caudimaculatus | reverse complement strand
AGCATCTGCTGTCACCTGAGTTTTTGATCTTAGCCATTCTGCCTGGTATGAGGTGGAATCTCAGACTTGTTTTGATTTGCATTTCCCTGATGACTAAGGATGTTGAGCATTTCTTTAGGTGCTTCTCAGCCCTGCGAATTTCCTCAGTTGAGAATTCTCTGTTTAGCTCTGTTCCTCATTTTTTTGATGGGGTTATTTAGTTTTCTGGAGTCTAACTTCTTGAGTTCTTTGTGTGTGTTGAATATTAGCCCTCTATTGGACGTAGGATTGGTAAAGATGTTTTCCCAATCTGTTGGTTACCGTTTTGTCCTATTGACAGTGTCCTTTGCCTTACAGAAGCTTTGCAATTTCATGGGGTCCCATTTGTCCATTCTTGATCTTAGAGCATAAGCCATTGGTGTACCCATGTGTTCAAGGTTTTTCCACACTTTCTCTTCTATTAGATTCAGTGTATCTGGTTTTATGTAGACAACAAAAGGAGGTCAAAGGGATACAAATTGGAAAGGAAGAAATCAAAATATCACTCTTTGCAGATGATATGATCATATACTTAAGTGACCCCAAATCCTCCACCAGAGAACTGCTGCAGCTGATAAACAACTTCAGCAAAGTGGCTGGATATAAAATGAACTCAAACAAATCAGTAGCCTTCCTATACTGGAAGGATAAACAAGCTGAGAAAGAAATTAGGGAAATGACGCCCTTCACAATTGTCACAAACAATATAAAGTATCTTGGTGTGACTCTAACCAAACAAGTGAAAGATCTGTATTACAAGAACTTAAGTCTCTGAAGAAAGAAATCGAAGAAGACTTCAGAAGGTGGAAAGCTCTCCCCTGCTCATGGATTGGCAGTATTAATATAGTAAAAATGGCCATCCTGACAAAAGCAATCTACAGATTCAGTGCAATCCCCATCAAAATTCCAACTCAGTTCTTCCTAGACTTAGAAAGAGTAATTCTCAAATTCATGTGGAACAACAAAAAACCCAGGATAGCAAAAGCTATTCTCAACAACAAAAGAACATCTGGGGGAATCAGCATCCCTGACCTCAAGCTGTACTACAGAACAGTAGTGATAAAAACTGCCTGATATTCGTACAGCGACAGGCAGGTAGATCATTGGAATAGAATTGAAGACCCAGAAATGAACCCACACACCTACAGTCACTTGATTTTCGACAAAGGAGCCAAAACCACCAAGTGGAAAAAAGACAGCATTTTCAACAAATGGTGCTGGTTCAACTGGTGTTCTACATGTAGAACAATGCAAATTGATCCATTACTATCTCCCTGTACAAAGCTCAAGTCCAAGTGGATCAAAAAGTTTCATATGAAAGCTATCTAAGGGGAAAAGCAGAAAGATCCTAAGTGGGGAAAGGGAAAGCTTCTAGTAATGGATAAATTCTTCCCAAAGGGGAAAAAGAAAGGATTCCACTCTAAGGGGAAAAAAGAAAAGATTTCACCGGCCAATCCTCTTTGTCTTCAGTAGGTATACGTCTTTCAAAATACATGATCACATGTTACGAAGTTCATTACAAGTTCACACAAAAAATCAAATCATAAATTGAAATAGAAGTTTACAACAGAGAATGTTTACATGCATATCTATTAGGAGTAATTGTCTGGCTAAACATCCATCACTTGTCTCATCTCCACAGGTTCACTAAAGGTGTAAAACCATAAATAAGTTATTAGTGAAGTTCTGCATAGATATACCCAGTCAATATTTTATCTCCTGTCCTAGCACCTACATTAAATCTTTAGTTCCCTTTTTAAGACCTTTGGTTAATTGTTTTACAACCTCTTGGAATGTGCTCTAAGTAGGAGAATGTCTGGTTACTATCTAAGAGCAATTAACTGGTGATACTTGGAAGACTGGCAGAGTTCTCATCGCAGTTTTGACTATCAGAAAAGGATCTAATAGCAGTCCCACTATAAAAGAGTTTAATAATCACTGATATAATTTTAGGAATTCTTACATGATCATCATAAAGACTTAAGTCATCTATTTGCCTATATAGCATCACTGTAAGACAGTACATCTTCATGGATCTCAAAGAACTGTTCCAAAAGGGTGTGATACTACTTAGTGATTGTTTAATAATAACGTTTAATAATAACAGGAAAAGCATATTAATAGCAGGAATCTTTCCTAAAATGAATCCCTTACAGCCTTGATTAGTAAGGGCTCACCTGTTGCAGATTGTATAATAATCCAAAGCAGGCCATTTCAGGATGATCACCTGCTAGTTATTAGCTTGTCCCATTATGGCTCCCGACAGCTAACATTCTTCTAATAGTGGTGAGTCTTCTGTGTTCTTAAACATGAAATTAATTTCTTGTTAAAAGCAAAGAAAAATGTTTCTTTTTACCTTTTCACTTAATGTTCACTGACATAATAATTTGAAATTCATGAGTAGAAGTAATTATTTAATCAGTGAAATTGTGCTAAAAACTAGAAATCTTATTAAAATAAATCTGACTGAGATTATCAAATAGAATGCTGCCTTGAAGCAGTGTGGTTGCTGTAGATAGCTGTCTGCCTGAATGTAAACCATAGTTGATTACCAACCTTTCTTTCCTTGCCAGCACAACTAGCATTTAGAAGCTCACATTCAGATCTAGAAGGATATCACAAGGTCATCTTAACTAAAACTATATTCATTTTATCTATAGCTCTTACCCTGGGAAAAGACTTCCCATGCCACTTATGTTTGTGTATTTGTCCTTAGGCTTTAGTAGAAATGATGCACCTAGCATTCTTCCCACACCTGTGCACAAGACTTGGTAACTAGGAAATCAAATTATTTTAACGGTCTCTTTGATACAAATTTTGTAACTTATTTTATACTCCAAGCCAATGCTATTATCCATAAACTGTTTTAAATGATCCTATTAAAGGGAATTATATTGGCAAAATAAAATCTCAGATATTATCTAAGCTTAGAATATTTCTAGAAATTTGGTCCTTTAAAAAATTCCTTTAAAAGGGAAACTTGATATGTGTGTATGATCTAGCTATCATCTCTTTATATACTTATCTGCAAATCTACCTACTATCTATCTACCATCATCATCTATTGCTTTATCAATGAATAAATCTGTATATTTTCTCCCATAAATGTATTTCCCTAGCATAGACTCTGCAAGCACCATAGAAAAGATTAAGATATTTAAGATGAAAAAATTTGTTGAAAAAGTTAAAACAATGGGATAATTTTGTCAATAGTGAATTATAATTAGCAGGTTTTGTCACCTTAGAAGTGAGTGTGAGTGGAGTTGAGTGAAAGAGAAGCAGCAATCGACTTCCTCTTCCAGATTGCATGAATCTCTTTTCTTTCATGATGAGTATTTGCAAACATATTAGGCATCCATCCCTCTACCTTATCTCTTCTAAAACCTCATTCAAATACTTAGTGCTTGAGAAATGTAACAATTCTCAGAACACAGGTGAAGCCATGGCCATGCCTATCAAACATCAAATGATAAACATAACAGGCAGGCCTTAGGGCACTGCTGGCTGTAAAACAATGTACATCTCATTTAAATTATGGCTAATTTTTCTGGTAAAATTGACCTCTTTTAAAATTCTTATTTTAAAATGGTGATAAGACATACATTAATCGTTCCAAAATGTTATGTTGTTTAGAGTATTTTTCTTTCATTCTTTGATTCTACTTTTTTATTCTCAAACTGTTTTTAAATTAAAGACCCGAACTTTGTATTTTGAGGGGTTTTTTTTGATAATGTGGTGGTTATGTAAGATTTTGGTGGATGTTTTCACTTTTTAAAAGTTTTGTTGTTCTTTTGAGACAGAGTTCTTCATAATCAAGACTAGATTCAAACTCAATATGAACATGAGAATGACCTTCCTCCAGTTCTAAAGTGCTGGGGTTACAGGTGTATCCCAGCGCCATCACATGTCTGCCTTAACTTTATAAATGATTTTTGAAATAACTTCATTTAATGGTCATGAAATAATCCACCAGTAAACTGAGGAAACACAAAATGTATGTTATATCTGCATATCAGTCAGCTTGAGTTTACTTGATAAGTACTATCATCTGAGTACTTATGAAGTTCCTTTCAAATATCAATACACTGCTCAAATGTTGTATAGTAAATTTCACTCTACCCATAACTGGCTGTGAGAATAGAGAAAGTTTAAAGAAATCATTAGAAAATATTGTGACTATGATAGTTTCTCTTAGAAACAGGAATTGTATCCCAAGACTCCAGATAGATGCTTGAATCTGCTAGAAGTATGCTTAAAAGATTAAATGGCTCTTCTTGGCATTCCTGGACAGAAAGTGTCATTATTCTTACACCCCAGTTAAGTAAGATAAAAGTTGATTCCATAAAATCAATTTGATAACTGAGACAGATCCTAAGTGGGTAGCATATTTAGAATGGATACACTGGGAAAATTTATATGTCAGGTCAAATGGGGCAAAATTGGGCAGACGGTATTTATTATGTTATTCAAAGCAGCATACAATTTAAATCATATGAGTCGTTTTGTGTGTAATTTCACTTAATATTTTAGGCTACAGGTTATTGTTGGATATAGAATCACAGAATCATAACAGTGGAGAAGGGATGAGTGTTGTATAATTGAGTTGAACATTTAAAACTCTTTCTCTTATAAGATTTAATAAAACATATTATGTATATCGATCACTATCTGGGTAAAATATTGAGGTTATTATATAGTTCAGTGTCAAAGGCATCGGCTGTCAAACCTGACCTGAGTTTGGCTCAAAGGATCCACATGGTAGCCAGAAAGAAGTCATGTCTACAGTTGTGTTCTAATATCTATACGTACACCATGGCATATGCAGATGTGTGCATGAACAGAGAGACAGACAGATAGAAAGATAGACACAAAATGAAATAAATTAAATGCAGTTAAATCTGTGTTGTAGAAACACTGAGAATAGAGCATTGCCTAATTTTCACTTCCTCATCTCCAGATCTTTACCCACATTTACTCAAGAGCTGTTTCTTGATTCAAACTCTCATTACCTTCACCCCAGTGCCTTCCATTTTACAACCACATATGTGATTGAGATAG
Source organism: Uromys caudimaculatus (assembly GCA_028551405.1). Taxonomy (NCBI): domain Eukaryota; kingdom Metazoa; phylum Chordata; class Mammalia; order Rodentia; family Muridae; genus Uromys; species Uromys caudimaculatus. The sequence continues at coordinate 3,037,093 of CM052712.1, read as the reverse complement.
CATTTCAAACATCATAGTCTCAAAGACTTTTGACCTCATTTAAGAAATATATTCATGACTAGAGAAACCACCTAAACCTTAAAATTATCTATAATAACAACCTCAGGCTATGATTCAGCACTAACTCCCCAGAGGCCTTCATTTAATATGACTTTTAGGCCATCAAATAAACTTCCAAACTAATCTATATTTCCCAGTGTAGTACTCCACATGGCGTGTTTGTCAGCATGTGGCTTCACATAGAGAACTGTCTACCCAGTTTATATTGGTGTACACTTAATCAAGTCTGCTCTGTATTTGAGTTTAATGAAGGGCATAAAAATTACTAGTTACAAACCAGAAATTGGAAATAACTGTATGTCTTTACAATGACTACTCCAAAGTCTAGCTCTTGCTTAGACTATAGCCACAAACTTTAAAGCCAAATTCTCTTTATATTAAAAGAAATGGCCTTTATTTTCATTTTAAAATTAATAGTACAAACGTTATCCCATTTACATCTTCTCCTGATCTATTTCGATTTTGAAGAACTACATAAAACCATTTTTGGTTGTAAGTTGCGTTAAACTAAAGCACTTATGTAAGAAAGCATTTTAAAGAATCAGTGTATTTTGAACTAAAAAAAATAAACTATGGTTTATTTAGGTTTTCTTTTTTTTTTTTTTTTTTTTTGGTTTTTTCGAGACAGGGTTTCTCTGTGTAGCCCTGGCTATCCCGGAACTTACTCTGTAACCAGGCTGGCCTTGAACTCAGAAATCCACCTGCCTCTGCCTCCTAAGTGCTGGGATTAAAGGCGTGTGCCACCACTGCCTGGCTATTTAGGTTTTCTACTCATGTACTTAATACTTGTGCCACTAGGTATTCTGAAATGAACATCATCATAAATTCAAAAATTAATTTTTATTTTATAAAACAACCTGCCTTTATTTTCATTTCTTTTAGAGTAAAGTAATATTATGCATATGTTAGACATAGTGCGGTTTATTCTTAAACACCAGCATTGTTGTCAGAGACACACTTAATCCTGGACATAGTTGGCCAACTCTTTAGCTTAATCAGTTCAATTCCAGCTTCAGTGCATGGCCCTGTTTATAATGAGAATTTTTGTTTTTTTAAAAACCCAGTTATGTTATATGAATATGTTTTTGTTTTAATACCAGGTGTGGGTTATGTGTCTGTTTCAGACTGTCCACAGCTACTAACTATGTCCATCTTATACTCTAGGAGGGGCATGACTTTTGTCAGGTGCAGAAAATTTGCTTGGAATTCCAGAAACTCTGGAGCGGATAATAATGTGAGAGTCCTGAGAAGGCCTGTGGTGGCTACTGCTGGTCCCTGATGCTGCACTTGCTATTGATGGGTTGATGGTTGGAGATATCCTGACAAGGAGATTGGACTTGCCCCAAGAAACTAGACACCCTTGAGCAGAAAGAAGTAGTCTAAAGAGGTCTACTCCTCTTGCTCCTTTATCCTTCTTTCTCTCCTACCTAGTGTTGGGTAGTTGGAAAGAATTGGGTTAGAATGAAGATTGGAAGGATAGTAAATAATATAGAAGCCAATAAAGTAGCTTTACAAATGTATACCTACATCTGTCTCAAAAAACAAAGTAGAGGGATGGAGAAATGGCCCAGAAGTTAAATGACTATATTGGTCTTCCAGAGGATCCATATTCTGTTCTAAGACATATATCCTCTGGCTCATAAATACATTTAATTCAGCATCAGGAGCTATGCCACTTCATACTTCCTCTGAAGGCAGCTGAACTCATGTTCATAACCCCAAACATGGACACTGTCCTAGTTAGGGTTTCTTTTGCTGTGATAAAACTATATGACCGAAAGCAAGTTGGTAGAGGAAAAGGTTTATTGACTTAAATATCTGGAATCACAGTCCATTGGGTGATGCCCAGGAAGTAATACTAACCATTCAGGGACCTAGAAACAGAAACTCATGCAGAGAATATGAAGGAGTTCTGATTAATGAATGGCTTGCTCTCCTGACTTACTCAGCACTTGCTTAGCATACTTTTTTTTTTTAATAAACCCCAGAAACACCAGCTGATGGGTGGCCACTGGCAACGGGCGGGACCCACTCAATCAATCACGAGTTAAGAAACTGTTCTACAGGCTTGACTGTTTATACTCCATTCTTCTAGAGGCATTTTCCCAATTAAGTTTTCCTACTTGAAAATAACTATAGCTTGTGTCAAGTTGACAAAAACCTAGGCAGCAGAGCAACATACACATAATTAAAAATATAAATAGAGAGAGAATGAAGAAGATAATACCAACTTTTGGCCTAAACATACACACATGTACATGCATCTGTGTGAACACATATACCCATGTACATACATTATATAGAAATGAACATATAGACATTAACAAAAGGAGTCTTCCAAAGAGTTGGTATTCATTACTATATTATATAATAAAATAAATCAGAGATTATATTTTTCTCTTTTCATATAATTTTATACTGAATTTTACTCTGAATATATTCATTTTCTAGTGAAAACAATATTAATAAACTTGCTCAGAATATTAAATAACATATAACAAATTGTTTTAGGCAGAAGAGGTCCTAGATTTCATTACCATTACTTATGATTATTTTTTAAGATGGAGTCTACTCTTCCCTAAAATAAGAATTTTACAGTTTTCATTCAATTCAGATTTTGTTCAATATTCTCATAAATGAAAAAGTAGTAGATTTAGTTTTAAAAGAGAGAACAAATAATATGAATGTGAATAGGTGGTTAGAGATAGATAAATATGTAGATAGATACATTCATGCATAAATAAATGATATATTGATGATTATATGCAGATAGAAAAATAGATAGATGATAGATAAATAATAAGAAAAATACAAATTGTAAGCACTTCCATGTCAAATCAACACATTTAGTTCTTAGTCTGTCAGTAGAGAAATGAACAAGATAGAAAAGGAGGAATTTGTGCTGCTCATTGACCAACAAAAACGATTTGCACAACTCTTCAAGCTTGAAAACAGCTTCAGAAGATCTGGGGAAGCATGTAATTAATTACCGTTCACACAGCACAGATAAAAAGAAGAGACACAGTGAAGAAGGCAAAAAGGATAAGTTTACTTACAAGACTTCCTAATCCAAGACAGAACTGTGGAAAAAGATGTGCTCTGTCTAAGAAAGGACAACAGATTTTGAGAAAATAACCACCACATTTTGCCCTTGCCCAGTAAATCTTTTCAAAAGTGAGCCCTGCTTTCCAAGTTGGTATCAGTTGACAGCACATCCAAGCTTTCACGTATGCCAAGTCAGCTCTAAAAGCCATAGACACTAGACTTGATCTAGTGCATGGCTTTAATCTCTAGTTACACTCTAGGACTGGACATGGTAGAATGAGGGTGTACAGATGCAGAATTATGTGTCATGCAAATGGAAACCAATAGAACAGGACGAAATACACTCAGAGTAGACAAAAGACATTTAAGTAAATATGTAAAGTGAAACAAAAGTGGTATACCACAAAGGGGTCAATTTATTCAGAGAATGTAACACCTATGAATATATATGCACCAAAACAAGTGAAGCAAATATTAATAGATCCAAATGGGGAGGTAGACTCTCATATTACATGTACAAGAGATATTTCAATACCATACTTCTGGCAATGCACAAATCAATCTGCCACAGAAGCAAACCATTTACATGACTCAGGAGTAAATGGATATGATATACATACTAAAAATATCTTATGCAACAGAAACAGAATACACACTCTTTCTTGTTTGCTAAGAAAACAAACGCATTCAACAAACTTTAGGACATTGAATTTGTATTAGGTAATTTTTGTGATCAAAAATGATATGAAACTACAATTAAGTAGAATTCTGCTTAAAATGGCTTCAAATGTTAAACATGGCTTGCCCCAGTCTGTGATGCTCTACTGCTATTCACTGACATACAGTGTTGTAACATTGTTTTCCAGTATATCAGTTTAAATAACTGGGAAAACCTGTAGACTTAGAATTTTTTAAATCTACTTTTAATAAGGGTTTTCAAATGTTTCCACCCCCCTTTTAGCCCATGGTCCAAAGGCAGAGGAGAAAAGATGGTAAATAGAAGAAGGAGATGTGGACCTGTTTAGTTCTTTGAGGCGATTCCACTCTCCATTTGTCAGGCTACCAACAATCTAGGTCAGTAGTGTCAAGATACCAAACACAAATCAGCAGTGGTGGCACAATCCAGCAGAAATTGCCAAGCCTCTGCAAAATTGGCACAAGTCAGCATGATCAAGCAGAATCAACCATGACACCACGACACTCTCTGCAATGCATCTATCAATGAAACAAAGATCAGTGAAGATGTGAGATCAATAAAGCTTTTCAAAGATAGTTATGCAAGCACACTGTTACTGTCTATTGAGTCCTATTTATACTCTCCAAAATCACGTGTCTTCCCATTGATATTGGCTTAGCAAAACACCACAGAGTGTATCAACAAAACACCACCTGAGTCTACATCACGTGATATATACAGAAACTTCCATTTCAAATACCCAATGTTTTGATGGATATTTTCCTTTAATGTTGAACACCAGGTGGGAAAGCAATATTGCACAGGCTTTGAAATGACCTTACCTATTTACTGCAAAGAATTTTCTACCTATTACCATGACTGGCATTTAAGAAGTCTATATCAGATGGCCAGGTGATTTTACTATTTGACTTAGGTAGGTCCCTCAACTTAGTATGTATTTGGGTATAAAAGTAATATGAATTCTATGGAGCATTTGAAAAAATTAAAATGTCTTAATATATAAAGTAAATTCCAAATAAAAACAAATTACTAGGTATGAACATAAACAAACTCCCTGTAAAATTTCACTGTTCTCTCTAGGAGAAGGAAATTTAAATAAGAGTATTTGATTTGAAATGTTTCCTTCCAATGTTGTCTTAATATGACAAACCATTCTATTCTTCAACTTTATTTGCTAAAGAAAAAGAAATGTTTCTTTGGTCTTATTGACTTCCAAACTGTTAGAGCAGTGGCTCTCATTCTTTGGGTTGTGAACTCTTCAGGGTCACATATCAGATATCCTGCATAGCAGTTATTTGTATAACAGTAGAAAATTACAGTTATGAAGTAGCAATAAAAATAATTTTGTGGTTAGGGGTAACAAAAACATGAGCAGCTGTATTAAAGGGTCACAGAATTAGGTAGTTGAGAATCACTTTATTAGAGCTTACAATAATTATCTACAGGTCAAACCAGAAATCATATTAACACATGTGCTCTGGAAATGTGCTGCCTGACTTACCACAGAACCCTTAAGTTCTAGGTAAACCTTGTTCTAGGTAAAGATGTCTGCTTTCAGGCAATTGTGAGCCTGACTCAGTATTTCAGTGCTGAGAGTTAGATACATCTTATTTACTTTCAATTAACTACTGCTTTTCAGGAAGCTTTTTATAAACTAAAGTAGTTAGCTCCTATATGACAAAGTATCTAAATTCTTTGTGTTAAACTATAAAATCTTCAACTACACAGCTAAATATACAAATCCAAACAGATATGTTTGCAGAATGCTACATAGTATTCCAATAATATTCACCTGTTTTTGTTACTACTGTTAAATCTGTTAAGCACATATTTCCTTTCAGGGGAGTAAAATATTTAGAGAACTATTAAAGTATAGTATAATAGAGAAAGTGACTAAAATGGTGTGTGTGTGTGTGTGTGTGTGTGTGTGTGTGTGTCTGTATATATACATGTGCTCTGGTTTCACAGTCATAGACACATTATTATGTATAGCTTTCTCTGTGATCAAATTCAGATCTGAATCTCTGAGAATATGTAGCAAGCTATATTAAATCATATGAAGCTAGTTAAATGAGAAGGTTCAAAACTGAGATGTCATTTCTCAAAATAAATTTAAGTGACTTCTGCTAAAAATGGGATATAAAAGTTGGCATGGCTAGACATATATTAATAGCATGCTATCTATTCACTTATATCTGTTTAATTTTAAAGCAACATTTTCTATGTATGTATGCAGGCAAGAATATTTCACTAACATTCAAGTAAAGTAAATTATATCATACACTGCACAAAATTCCAAGGTAACTCAATTTAAGTATATTTATTTTAAGAACTTATTTTTACTGTTTTCCTATGTATATGTATGTATATCTGTGTGGGGATATGTGTAGGTGGACGCTTTTGACTGAGAAGGCCAGAAGAGAACATTAGAAGCTCTGGAGACAGTTACAGGTGATTTTGAGCAGACTAATCTGGGTGCTAAACGTGACCATTCACAGTCTTCAAGAGCAATAAATGCTCTTAACTTCTGTGCCATCTCTCCAGACCCCAAATTTGAGGTTGTTTTATATAATAGTTTTATAAAAATAACTCAGTGCTCATAAAATATACCTATCAATTGCATAATTTAATATTTGGACATTCACAGGTTGTTATAACCATTACCATGGTGAGCTTTAGGATCTTTGAATCCCTTAGAAAATGACATATGTCAATTTATCATTTCCCAACCTATGTTGTATCATTAAGCATTTCATGCCTAAGGAGCTGCCCAGTAGTTGTGAGATTTTATAGAACAGCATTCCCTCATGTCTAGTTGTCCAATTTTTTTGAAGAACACACGATGAATAAGCTTCGACTATTTAAAATTATTAATAAATTAGTTAGCTGTGAAAATTATTTATATAACCACTAAATATTTTACTAAATGTATAATTTTCAAATATTTTATTTCATGGTGTGTATTCTCTTTATTTCCATAATCCTATTTGTCTTTTCATGAGAAAAAGTTGTACATATTCATGTTCAATTTCTATTTTAGGTCAATTAATTATTTGCTGTATATGGCTTATTCAAAACTTAATTTTTATTGTATAACTTCTTGTTTCTATCTCTAGTATTTATCAAATAAAATGTTGTTTAATCAAAATCTCTCCCATTATTTTCTCTTATACCCTACCTTTCCCAGAATATTCCTCCATCTTTACAACTGCTTCTTTTACTTTTTGTGTGTGGCTGTGGTTGTAGGTGTGGGAGTGCCCGCATTTACTTGGAGTTGCCTGCATGAACATGAGCTATTTACATTTTTGTTGCTGTGTATTTAAAGAGCCTTATAGAGTCTGAATTTTCAATTGATCAAATGCATATGTGTAATATTTACCTCCATTGTATACATGATTTCTTTGCTATTTGATTATTTACTTGACTATGTAGAAGATCTTTCACTTGATGTAGACCCATTTGTCAAAATTTTTTGCTAGCTATAAATCTAGAGTTCTATTTTAGAATTCCATTTATCGAGCCCAATATCCAGAAGAACTACCCCATTTCCTACTAGTAATTTTATTGTGCAGGATGTTTTTGTTGTTGTTGTTATTTTTGGTTTTTGATATTTACTTTATTTACATTTCAAATGTTTTCCTCTTTCCAGATTTCCCCTTCAGAAACCCCCTATCCCATCCCCCAACCACTGTTCCTATGAAGGTGCTCCCCTACCAACCTGCTCTCTCCTGTCTCCCCCCCCAGCATTCCCCTACACTGGGGCATCGAATACCCTCAGGCCCAAGGGCTTCTCCTCCCACTAATGGCCAATAAGGCCCTCTTCTGGCACATATGGGGCCAGCACCATGAGTCCCTCCATGTGTATTCTTTGGTTGGTAATCCAGTCTCCAGGAGCTCCTGGGAGTCTGGCCAGTTGACACTGTTATTCCCTCCATGAGGCTGCAACCCCGCTCAACTCCTTCAGTCCCTTCTCCAACTCCTCTATCCTGAACCTCACTCTCAGTCCAATGTTTGGCTGTAAGCATCTGACTCTGTATTTGTCAGGCTCTGCCTGAGCCTCTCAGGAGACAACATATCATGCTTCCATCTGCAAGCACTTCCCAGCATCCACAATAATGTCCCAGTTTGGTGGCTATATATGGAATATATCCCCAGGTGGGGCAGTCTCTGGATGGCCTTTCCTTCAGTCTCAGCTCCACACTTTGTCTCCATATTTCCTCCTGTGAATTTTTGTTTACCCTTCTAAGAAACACTAAAGCATCCACATTTTGGTCTTCCTTCTACTTAGGCTTCAAATGGTCTGTGAATTGAATATTGAGTATTCCAAACTTTTGGGCTAATATCCACTTATCATTGAGAACATACCATGTTTGTTATTTTATGACTAAGTTACCTCACTCAGGATGATATTCTCAAGTTCCATCTCTTCAATTAAATTCAGTGTATCTGGTTTTATATGGAGGTCCTTGATCCACTTGGACTTGAACTTTGTACAGGGAGATAGGAATGGATCAATTTGCATTCTTCTACATGTTGATCATCAGTTGAACCAGCACCATTTGTTGAAAATGCTGTCTTTTTTCCACTGGATGGTTTTAGCTCCTGTCTCAAAGATCAATTGACCATATGTGTGTGGGTTTCTTTCTGGGTCTTCAATTCTATTTCATTGATCTATCTGCCTGTCACTGTACCAATAGTTTTTATCACTATTGCTCTATACTACAGCTTGAAGTCAGCGATGCTGATTCCCCAGAATTTCTTTTATTGTTGAGAATAGTTTTTGCTATCCTGGGTTTTTTGTTATTCCAAATGAATTAGAAAATTGCTCTTTCTAAATCTATGAAGAATTGAGTTGGAATTTTGATGGGAATTGCATTGAATCTGTAGATTGATTTTAGCAAAATAGACATTTTTGCTATATTAATCCTGCCAATCCACAAGCATGGGAGATGTGTCCATCTTTTGAGGTCTTCTTTGATTTCTTTCTTTAGAGACTTGAAGATCTTGTCATACAGATTTTTCTCTTGTTTTGTTAGAGTCACACCAATATACTTTATACGGTTTGTGACTATTGTGAAGGGTATCATTTCCCTAATTTCTTTCTCAGCTGGTTTGTCCTTTGAGTATAGGAAGGCTACTGATTTGTTTGAGGTAATTTTATGTACAGCCACTTGGTGCAGTTGTTTCTAAGCTGTTGAAGTTCTCTGGTGGAGTTCTTGTGGTCCCTTAAGTATACAATCTTATCATCTGCAAATACTGATATTTTGATTTCTTCCTTTCCAATTTGTATTCTTTTTTTCCCTCCTTTTGTTGTCTAATTGCTCTAGCTAGAACTTCAAGTACTATAATAGAACAGATAGGGAGAGTGTGGGCAGCCTTGTCTAGTTCCTGATTTTAGTGGGATTGCATCAAGCTTCACTCCATTTAGTTTGATGTTGGCAACTGGTTTGCTGTATACTGCTTTTTCTATGTTTAGGTATGAATATTGAATTCCTGACCTTTCCAAGACTTTTATCATTAAGGTATGTTGAATTCTGTCAAATTCTTTAACAGCATCTAATGAAATGATCATATGGTTTTATTCTTTGAGTTTGTTTATGTACTGTATTACATTGATGGATTTCCAGGTATTAAACTGTCTCTATATCCCTGGGATGAACCCTATTTGATCATGGTGAATGATCATTTTGATGTGTTCTTGGATTTGGTTACTCCTTTGTGAAATATTCTCCCTGCTAAGGTTATGGGGAAACATTCTCTCTGTTAAGGATAATGACTCAATGATAATCACAGATAGCATCCCTAATATCTTAGCAAATGGTAAAACTCTGTGACATTCAGGACCAAAAAGCTGAGGGAAGCATGAGTTCAAATGTATTTAATTTCACAACTATGCAAAATATAAGAATACAAAATTAATTATATGAGGGGCTTTGCAAACCTAAAAAAACAGAGGCAACTGTACCATGAGCCAGATTGTCAGAAAGATGCAACAGCAGGCAGATTCAAAGACAGGCTGATTCCTGAGTTCAAAGTCAGCTTGGGACAGAGATAATTTAATTCTAGTCATAGTTGGAATGATAATCTGAGGATAGGATCCAATCCAGGTAAGCTTCTTGTTTGGGTTTACAAAGGTAGACATATCTCTGAATTCACTTTCCAAGTTTTTTTTTTTTGTTGTTGTTGTTTTTAGGTGTACTTGCTGTCTTTTAAGAATTAAGGAACTAAGGTCATGGAAAGCTCATTCTTTGAATTGTTAAGAGGGAACCTGGAGCAAATGATTGAATTAAAATATAAATAAAAGATTGGGCTTTTGATCTGCATGAGATGAACTAGCACAGCCTGGTAGCAACAGGGGCATGTGTTCCACTATGTTCATAGCAACCTTGTTAATGATAGCCAGAAGCTGGAAACAACCCAAACGTCCCCAAAACAGAAGAATAGATACAAAAAATGTTGTTCATTTACACAATGGAATATTACTCAGCTATTAAGAATGAGGACATCCTGAGTTTTGCAAGCAAATGAATAGAACAAGAAAATATCATCCTGAGTAAAAACTCAGACCCAAAAGAACAGGCATGGTATGTATTCACTAATAAGTGGATATCAACCAAAGAAAAGGAATACTAGTCCACAGAACTCAAAAAGGACTGAAGGGCCCAAGTGAGGATGCCTCAATCCCACTTGGAAGGGAGAAGAAAGTAATCCCAGGAGAAGGGAGGGAGGTACCTGGGTGGGAGAGGGGACAGGAAGGGGAAGAGAGGAACATGATTAGGTATTGGGTGGGGGGGAACAGGACTGAAGCCCTGAGGGTCATCAGAAAGAATGGAAACAGGCAACCTCTGGAGGTTGGAGGTGGGGGGACCCTCCAGAATGTACCAAAGACCTGGGAGGTGAGAGACTTTCAGGACTCAAAGGGAGGGTCCTACAGTGGGGAGTGGGAACTTGTGGAGTCCACCTCCGTAGAAAGACAAGGCATCAAGTGAGGGATGGGGTTGCCATCCCACAGTCAAAACTCTCAGCCATAATTGTTCCTGTCTGAAAGAACTGCAGGGACAAAATTGGAGAAGAGCCTGAGGAAAAAGAGGTCCAGGGACAGGCCCAAAGTGGGATCCAGCTCATCGGAAGGCCACAAGGCCTGACACTATTACTGAGGCTATAGTGTGCTCACAAAAAGGGGCCTGTCATGATTGCCCTCTGAAAGTCCCAACAAGCAGCTGAAGGAGTCAGATGCAGATATTTATACCCAACCAATGGAAAGAATCTGCTGACCCCTGTGGTTAAATTGGGGAAAAGCTAGAATAAGCTTAGGAGGAGGGAGAGCCTGTAGTCTCAATTAACCTGGACCCCCAAGATCTCTCAGACACTGGATCACCAACCAGGCAGCATAACCCCAACACATATACAGCAAAGGATTGAGGGAGTGGAGAGGTCTGGTGGGGTTGGGGGTGGGGTGGGGACATTCTCGTGGAGACTGGGAAAGGGGTCAGGAGAAGGTATGGGATGTAGAACAGTCAGAGCATGGACCAGGAGAGAGATAAAATCTCAAGTTTAAAAAAATCATTAAATAAAATTAAAAAAATATTTATTTTCTAGCAAGAGCTGAGCTGTCTGTGTCTGGAGATCTCTGGAAAACAAACATAGCTCTTTTAGAATTTTTTCTAACATTTCTTGGTCTGAAATCCTAGGAATACTTTGAGAGCAAACACAGCTCTTTTAGAATTTTTTTTCTAGCATGATAGAACTGTCTCTAACAGAGAACTGTCTGAAGCAAGGAGCTGCCTTGAGTAAAAAGCTATCTAGAGCAGACTGTAGAGCCAAGAACTACCTACATAGAACTGGCTAGTGAGCCATCTCAACGAGACTACAATGCTGTGAGCTTACACCCAATCATTTGGCACTAATTTGGTCTTTTTGACACTTTCAAATCCCTCTCTCAGGAACCACTCTCCAAGCACAGAGTCATCTTTGGCAATTACAGATGTTTACCTGACCCTTCTAGGAGTTTCCTGCACTTTCTTATGACAATTTATGATACTGACTTCATAAGCCTGATCTTTGTGGGCCAGTTTTGTAGCTTTGTTTTAGAGTAGGGCCATGAACATTTTTGATATGTATTGGTTTGGTTCTTTTGACCAAGGAGTGAAGAAGTGATATTTCTGACAATGGAGAACTATTAAGGCTCCCTGTTAAGTGAATGAGGGCCAGAAAATATTTGTTACTATTATTTGTAGCTTTGGTCTTAACCCACTCTAAATGGGGTCTGAAAAACATTTCAAGGCTCCTCTTCAGCACAGTATGAATAACTGGAATATTCGTATGACTGGTACATATTTGTACTTACAGATCTTACTCATAAGTGCAAGGTCTGAAAATGGTCTTGAAGGGTCATGAGGATATTGTTTTGTAACTCCCAGGTATGTAAAAGTTGGTATATTCTCATTTTATTTGTAGCTTTGGTTTTTGGTTTTATTTTGTTCTGGTCTTTGCCTACATGGAGGTGTGTGCTCAGACACACACTAAAAAAGCACTGATTGAATTCCTGAGTGTGGTTTTGGTTTCACTTTGGAATTCAGTGGGAGGTAAAGGAAGTCTTTACCTTTCTTGAGAAACCTCAGGTTATGGAGTGATCTAACTCAAAAGCTAGACTTCTAAAGACTCAAGGCAAAGAACAATACTCTGCTTTTCTGGACTAATCAGTTTGCAGGAGACTATGTTGCTGGCTGGTTGAACACCACTGCTGGCAGCTGTGCTGTACTTTTACTGAGAACAGAGTTGGTGTCTATGGCATTACCTACTTGTTTGCCTTGTTGGTCTAACCCATTAACTTTCTTGTCCAGGATCTCTATATCTCTGAGGACAAATGAAGACTTATTGAAAAATTTCTTAGCACCCTAGGGAATCTGGCCTTTGTTCCACAATCCTTGTTTTATTTTTCCATATGAAGAAACTGGGAGTAAAACGAGATATTGTGAACCTCGGTGTTTGGGTAACTCTAACTCTCGGACAGGCAGCTGTAGATGAGGGGACCATTAGTTTTTTATGTAAGAATCTCATGTATCTTTTACCTCATTAATCTGAGAGGGAAAGGGCTGGCCCCAGTTCAAATTCCAGACTCCTACTGTTTCTTGCCAAGATTCAGCAGATTTTTTTGATGAGAGGTTTTGCTACAACATGCCCAGAGAACATTTTCCAGAAACTGAATATTTTATAATAGCATTTAACAGTTTCAAGAGAAAGGAAGTCTTCAGATTTCCTTATACTGTTCTACCTGGAAAAAAGTTTAAATCTTGAGATTTTATTGACAGTAAATCTATGAGTAACTCATGTAAAGTGTGGTTTGACTGGCTAGACAGATGGCTAACATTCAGGAGTAGGTACTACTCTTGTAGAGGGCTGGAGTTTGCTTTCCAGAAACTGTAGCAGTTACCTCCAAACCCTAGAACTCCAGTTCCACTGGATCAATCAAAACTCTTCCCACAGAACTCTAGAGCACTGCATTAATATGCAACTCCACTGCCCCTCACACACATGCACACTAATGGTTGAAAACAATGAAAATAAACTTTTTTATTTGAAATTTGAGTTTTTACAAAACTTAGAAATGAAAAGCAGCCATTCTCATACTTCTAATACATCCTCAAGGCTTTTTTATGTAGTCATTTACTGTGTTGGTTCTCTAAAAGTCATTTAAACTTAGCCAAGACCAGCTCTGTCATGCTGTTTTATGTTGTTTGATACACAATATGGCATAGATGCCACAGATGCCATATATATATATATATATATATATATATATATGTATATATATATATATATATACATATATATATATATAAAACTTCACAATTTCAAAAAGTATCACAACTTTCTTCTTAAAACCACCAAAATTTGTCCCGCTTCTGAAAGTGCCTTCACCCTGTGCTTTGTGTTTAATAATCACTGACCCAGACAGTGTTCATTGCCTTGAAACCTACTGTGGTCATGGAACAATTTTCAGTGTTTAAAACATAAATTCAACTACCTAGTGACAACACTGGATTTCTTTGCTTTGGGATGAAAATGTTTTAATGAAATTTTCACTCAAAACTTTGCAAATACAAGAAGAAATTCTTATTAGATATCAAGAATATTACTAAATTTTTCAGAATTGACTATGAGTGTCAGTGTAATAAAAATAATGAAAAATTATTCAGCTAGTATGATATTCTAGATTTTCCTATTGTTTTTCCTATTATAGAAACATATACATTGTCCATATTAATCTTATATAGATATGTTTTATTTTTAGTATTTTTATTTATTTTATGAGAAAGAATGTTTTTGTTTATATTTCATGAGCAGGAATGCACTGATGTATGGGTACCATGTGCTTGCAGGTGTGAGTTCCCCTGGAACTGAGGCTACATTTGTGAGATACCATGTGGATCTTAGAAACAGAATTCAGATCCTATACAAGAGCAGCAAGGGTTTTTTCTTTAAATGAAGTATGAACATATTAATTTATTGGGATGCTCAATAATGAACATGTTATCACTTTCTTCATGAGGGAGAGAATACAGCTGACTCATGTTGTGGGAGAAGCAGAATAAGGACTCCCAGCACAGGTGTCAAAAATCTCCACAAGAAGTCCCCATTTACCAAGGAGAGGATGTTTGCTGCTAGCATTATCTCTGCTGTAAGTTCCTGCCAAATAGCGACCGTTTCCTCAGAATCTCTTTGAGCTGTTACTGCCTCAGATCTGGGAGAATACAAGGTTACATACATCAAAAACACACAGGACATTAATAAATGACACCCGGACATAGGTCTAACATCAAATTTCTTCAAATGATAAGGAGTGGGGAGCAGTCTTTTGACTGCTACCCAAAAGAAGTTCCTCAGTGATGGTAACATTTATGGAGATCTTATATCAAAAGCAAAAGGGACCAGGGATACTGTCATCCTAGCCTGTGCAGTGGAAGAAATTTGCAGATGAAAGCATACTCTACCCCTATCTTATGTTTCTCCTGGTTCTTCCTGTTGTTAAATGGTAACATTCTGCCTTTCACCTGCCTTAGGTATCATTTTGTTTTTCTAAAGGAAGACTAAAAAGTGGTAGAAGAAGATGAGGAGATGGTGAAAAACAACCCTGTTAAGATAAAAATAAAATAAAATAATAAAAACCAGATGTAGTACAATATCACAGAAACTGGGTGAAAATAGTACATGCTAACAGACAATATGATACACAAACAGTGGGAGTAGACAGGGAAGGGCAGAGGCCACAGCCTACACCGAGCCTTTCAATAGGCATTGAATGGACTGGGTCTGCTGCTTTAGCTGAGAGCCTTCTTTGATGGTAACAGAACAGGCGATGACTGGCCAGTAGACTCTACAGACCCATCCTAAAGCCCACTTTCAGCACACAAATAAGTAGGGGACATTCTTGTCTTCACACAGCAGAGAGAAGTGCAGAATGATCTAATGATGATCACAGTGAACTCAGAGACACCTCTGTTGAGGGTTTTGGTGCCTTCATTGGCTCCTCTCTGAAGCTGCTTGTAGTTACAGCAGCTTCTTGGTGAGGTGGGCATCTGCAAGGGGATCACATCAACCTCCATCATGGCTGCAGTGCACAGACCTCGCTGGAACAAGTGCTCTTAAGCACTGACCCATGCCTTGAACACCCAAATGATGATTTTGCTTGCTTGTTTGTTTTTAAAAATAGCTATTGTTTGTTTGTTTAAAAATGATACAAGGAGGGAGACCTCTGCCTGGACCACCAGGGGTCCATAGCCAAGGAGTACCAGGAGAAGGCTACCCTCACAGGAGTATGGAAAAGCCGTGAGCGGGGTTAGGTCAAGCACCACTGATCACCGAGACCCACCCAGAACCAGCAGGATACGGGGCCTGAGGAAAACTCGGGGACAGGAAACCCCTGAACCTTCCAGTTTCCATCTGTGGGTGGAGACCTCTGCCTGGGCCACCAGGGTTCCATAGCCAAGGAGCACCAGGAGAAGACTACACTCCCAGGAGCGTGGAAAAGCTGTGAGTTGTGTTAGGTCGAGCACCACTGCTCACCAGTACCTGCCCAGAACCCTCGAGTCACAGGGACTGAGGTAAAGTCAGGGACAGGAACTTTCCAGTTTCCATCTGTGCCTGGGGACCTCAGCCTGGGCCATAGGGCTCCAGGAGAGAGATGGTATCCCAGGAGTGCTGACACACCCCTGAGCACAGGCAAAACCACCACTTCTGTTCAAACTCACTGGATCAAGAGGGACCCTTGCAGAGCCATCAGGACATAGGAGCCAAGGGACAGCTGAGGACAGGATCCTTCTGGTTTCTCTCTGCACCCCAGAGCTGACCCTGAGCCACGGCTCTCCAGGGCCAAGTACCTCTCAGAGAGAGCTGGTCTTCAAGGAGTATTGAAATAGAGGCCTGCAGGAGGGGCAAGCCACAACTAGACAGAGTAAGACCAGCTAACATCAGAGTTAATAAGATGGCAAAAGGCAAGGGTAAGAACATAAAGAACAGAAACCAAGAGTACTCAGCACCATCAGAACCCAGCTCTACCACCACAGCAAGCCCTGGATACCCCAACACACCAGAAAAGCAAAACTCAGATTTAAAATAATTTCTTATGTTGATGATAGAAGACTTTAAGAAAGAAATTAACTCCCTTAAAGAAATACAAGAGAACAGAGATAAACAACTAGAAGCCTTTAAAGAGGAAACAAAAAATCCATTAAAGAATTACAGGAAAACACAATCAAACAGGCAGAATTACAGAAAAACACAATCAAACAAACAAAGGAAATGCACAAAACTATCCAGGAGCTAAAAATAGAAATAGAAACAATAAAGAAATCACAAAAGGAGACAACCCTGGAGTTAGAAAATCTAGGAAAGAGATCAGGAGTCATTGGTGTAAGCATCACCAACAAAATACAAGAGATAGAAGACAGAATCTCAGGAGCAGAAGATACCATAGATAACATGGACACAACCGTAAAAGAAAATGCAAAAGGCAGAAAGCTTCTAACCCTAATTATCCATGAAATCCAGGACACAATGCGAAGACAGAACCTAAGGATAATAGGTATAGAAGAGAGTGAAGATTCCCAACTTAAAGGACCAGTAAATATCCTCAACAAAATTATAGAAGAAAACATCCTTAACCTGAAGAAAGAAATGAACATAAATATACAAGAAGTTTACAGAACTCCAAACACATTGGACCAGAAAAGAAATTCGTCCCGTCAAATTATAGTGAAAATACCAAATACACAAAACAAGGAAAGAATATTAAAAGCAGTAAGAGAAAAAGGTCAAGTAACATATAAAGGCAGACCTATCAAGATTATACCTGACTTCTCACCAGAGACTATGAAAGCTAGAAGATCCTTGGCCGAACTCATATAGACCCTAAGAGAGCACAACTGCCAACCCAGGCTGCTATACCCAGCAAAAATCTCAATTAACATAGATGGTGAAACCAAAATATTCTATGCCAAAACCAAATTTACACAATATGTTTCCACAAACCCAGCCCTATAAAGGATAATGGAATGTAAACATCAACTCAAAGAGGGAAACTATACCCTACAAAAGGCAAGAAAGTAATCTTTCAACAAACTCAAAAGAAGATAGCCACATAAAAGTAAAAATAACATCGAAAATAACAGGAACTAACAATCACTATTCCTTAATATCTCTTAACATCAATGGACTCAATTCCCCAATAAAAAGACATAGACAAACAGACTGGATCCATAAAGAGGACCCAGCATGTTGCTGCATTCAAGAAACACATCTCCAGCTACACTACCTCTGGGCATAGACCTAGAAGATGCTCCAACATGTAATAAAGACACATGCTCCACTATGTTCATAGCAGCCATATTTATAGTAGCCAGAAGCTGGAAACAACCCAGATGTCCCTCATCAGAGGAATGGATACAGAAAACGTGGTACATTTACACAATGGAGTACTACTCAGCTATTAAAAACAATGACTTAATGAAATTTGCAGGCAAATGGATGTAACTTGAAAATATCATCCTGAGCGAGGTAACTCAGTCACAAAAGAACGAACATGGTATGTACTCACTGATAAGTGGATATTAGCGGAAACATTTGGAATACCCAAGTTTCACTCTACAGTCACTGCTGGACTGAGAGTGAGGTCCCAGATGGAGGAGTTGGAGAAGGGACCGAAGGAACTGAGGGAGTCTGCAGCCCCATGGAGGGAGCAACAGTGTCAAATGGCCTAACCCCCCCATCTTTCTGGAGGCTGGACCACCAACCAAAGAATACAGATCGAGGGACCCATGGTTCGGACCACATATGTGGCAAAGGAGGGCCTTGTGGGCCATCAGGGGGAGGAGAGGCCCCAGTAAAGGAGAATATCAAAGTGGGAACATGGGAGTGGGTGGGCGGGTGGGTGGGAGATAGAATTCCCTCATAGAGATGGGGGAGAGGGAAGGGATAGGTGGTCTCCAAAGAGGAGACCTAGAAAGAGGAAACATTGGAAATGTAAATAAAGTATCAAAAAAAAGAAAGAAAGAAAGAAAGAAAGAAAGAAAGAAAGAAAGAAAGAAAGAAAGAAA
>CM052712.1:3003936-3018197 GCA_028551405.1 Uromys caudimaculatus | reverse complement strand
TCAGAGATTATGTCTGATCTGCATTGTGGAATTTCCCCTCCCTCTGCCATTTCCCGCCCAAAAGTGTTTAAAACTATGTAACATTAAAAAATAAACGGAGCTTGAACGGAATTTCGTCTTGCTCCAAACGCATTCTCTGTTTCCTGTTTCTCTCCCCAACCTACGGTTTCTCTCTACAGCACGGAGCTCCCGCTGGCGGGAACTCTGAACCTAGTCGTTAGCCTTTCTTGGAAGGGCCCTCCAAGATAAGGTGGGCAGCAGGCTCTTTGCAAGAAGCAGATATAAGGAAGACTACAACAGTCAATTATAATTTATAAGGAAATCAAAAACTAAAAGATTGTGATAAAATAATATAAGACAGTCATTCACTATATATATATATATATATATATATATATATATATATTCCTGTTACTGCTGAATTACCCTTATGATTCTCTGCTACCATCTGTACCCTGGACTTATAGGAGTTAAATTTAGCCTTAGAAAATAGTCACCTCCTTGAACTGTTGGTTTTGCTAAATTCTTAGATAGTATAGCTTCTTCATTGGAAGTGGCTTTTTTTTTTTTTTTTTTTTTTTTTTTGTGTAGTCCTATTTTTTGTTCCGTGCAGAGCTTCCAGTGTGCAACAGACTTTCCTTGAGACTCAGGATCCTTGTCTGAATGCTGGGCTTTTTTTGTCTGCTTTCTGCTTCAATGTTCTACCAATGCTGAATTCTTGCTTTGAGTCATCATCTTTTCTCCCTTCTCTGAATCTGTAATCATGGATGAGAAAAGGCTACAGACATAACTTAGGAGAACAAGAATCTAGAACAAGTTTTATGTGAACTGTACATATTTTAAAAGGAACTTTCTCACAGATTGGAGTTGGACTAAGGCTGTTAGTTATGGTGACTCCTTTTGCGAAAAAGAAACATCAGTACGTTTTATATTTTCTATGTAACTTTAGATAGAACCATCAAGTCACCAAAAATTATTGCATGCAAGTATCATGTATAATTTAATTTTAGTAAGCCATAGTAACTGACCTTGAAAGTTTTTCTTGTAGAATTTCATGTCTTTATCTCACTGAATCTTAGAAGTTCTAAAAGTCTACTTTGCTTTACTTATTTAAAGCATCCATCTATCTGCAAATATGTGCTTCCTAGTACTTTCTTCAGTATATGTCAATAAAGACGACTCTTTCTCAAAGGTATAATTCCTAATTTTTTTTGAAAATTTGTGTACACAATATATAGATATCTCCCAATTTGCCTTTTCAAGGACAGAAAAAACTATCAAGCTTGTGCTCATAAACACAAATATAATCTCATCTCAGTGCCAGGCCCCAAAATGTTTCAACATGAAATGTTTTGTAACAACTGAGAATTATACTACAAACAAAAAATCAACATTTTATTGACTAACCACCACTGTAAAGCATACATAACAATCATTTGAAAATTCTGAGCTCATCTAAGCTGACAGTTGTCTAAATATTTTTAGGATGTTTAGAAGACTACATTTTCTCAGTGTAAAACTTAAAGAACAATAAAATCTACACCAATGAGAATGAAAACCAGTAAGGATTTGTAAGACTCACCACAAAGAACATGTGCATAGCCTTCATAACTTTCTCATACACAAACTAATATAATGCTTATCTGGAGATTTTATGATTACAGCGTTGTAGGATGACTTTTATCCACTTAAATTGTAGCCAGATATTGTATGTTAAGAATATACTAATTTTATAATCTAAGCAAATATGACTTGACTGTGTTGTCTTTAAATGTGTTGTGTTTAAATCCCACTAGACTGAAAGTCCAACACAGCTATCATTTCTGACAAAGCACATATGAACAACTACAAACTTACAGGTTTAAAAAAATGTTCTTGTCAATGGAAAATTTATTTCCCATTGTCAAACTGTATGTTCACTCATATATTACAATTTTGTTTTCAATAGCTTGGTTGCCAAAAATTGATGAGCTACACTGGTGAACACAGCATGAATATCCTGTCTTCAAACAAAACATCTGTCATAGCCAGGAGACTCAAGTCAGTGAGAGGGATGGCATGTGAGCATGCAGAGCCTGTATCACTAGGTTTTGAGAAAGGAAGACATGGAAGAGTCAAGAAAATGCCTCCATGAACTACATATGGCTATTATGAGTGTTTTCTGGACTTCTCTCTGTTTTTCAAGATCTGATATAACAGTGGTTCACCTTACTCAGAAACCAAGAGTTCTTATTAGCAAGGCAAAAACAGAACATAGACATACAAGAGCAGTTTTCATAGTCTTTCAAAAATTGAATGAACATGTGGGTCACCCAAGTGTGCTTTGAAAGGCAGGATCACTTGGCTGGCTCTCAAATGGAACTTGGGGTACATCTCTATAGATGGTGCTGAGGGTCCCACTCCTGTTATACAAAGCCTGTGCCTCAGAGTCTCCTTAACACACATCCAAAATACACTCTTTCCCTATTTGTCAGACAAAACCAAGAGAATAGAGAACATTTTGAAGTTGTTCTCTTGCCCTATAAACATCCTGTAAGGGCGCACCAATCATCTTTTTTTCATTGTCTCATTGCTACTAATTAGAGTAGAAAGTATCTTCTTTTTAAATGTCAAGACCTCATTCCATCTAACATATGTGGATCCTTTTCTATTTAAAAAATCAAATTTCAATAAGAAACACCAAGTAGTGACCTAATGAGCTGGGGATAAAGCTATTTCCAGGCATCAGGGCTATATTCAGGGTTGAATTAATATTTTGCCCATATGTAAAGAAAGGGAATAAGAGGCAATAAGTTAATAGGCTCTGTCACAAGTGGAGCACACTAACTGCTTTTTATAAAATTAACCCTGAATTTTATTCTCATTTTCTACTTAATGGAGAAGGAATGCTCCATATATTATTTGTCATAGAAAACTCAACCAATTGTCCCTTGGATTCATTCTCTCTATACTTTTTTACTTTCTGTGTTTATCACGTACACTGAAATTGGGTGAAAGATTGACACACAGTATAATTTCTCCCAATGTTTCATGCAATGAGACAGGTTCCATTACAATTGTCATTAGCTCAGTAAATCACTCTGATGATTTTACAGTTTCTTTCTATTTTAAAGGTAAGGAAACAAAATCAAGACACTGGTCCTAGTTTGAACATTCGTGATGTTTCAGAGATAGAACATGAAACAAGCTTCCTGAGTGTAATAGCCCTGCAAGTACCTCTCTTGTAACTGGGACTTGCTAGCTCAATAAGAGCCAGGATTAATGTCTGTGACATTAAGGATCCTCCCTAACAACTATTGCCACATCCATCTAGGAGAAACCAAAACTTCTGGAATTTTTCTTCCTCATCAGTGTCTTTATTAAAGTTAGTGCAGATATCCTAAATAATAATCTATAAACCCATTTATTTAGTTCTTCTGTATCAATTATCTGGTGGCTTAGTGCTGAACATTGGTTTGTGGGCACCTGGAAGTTGTTACATGTCTATTATCTCCAGCCACAATTGGATCCTGTCTTTATTATATATCTACTATTGTCTATCATCTACTTAAGTATTTTGTCTTGATTGTCTTTGTTTTATGATGCTAGGGATCAGAAGAAGGGCACACACAAGAAAATTAAGGTCTCTACTTTTGATACTATTTCTTTCAGGATTCATAAGGTCTGTTTCATTTCTTAGCCCTGTGGCACAACACCTCAGTCTCCTAAACCTTTCACTTGGTTTCCAAATGACTAGTGAGCTTTTAGATCTAAAGTCACTTCAAAGTGTAATTCTTGGAAATATTTCTTCTGTTCTTTTAGCTCCTTGCAGCTGTATGGATTCTCTGTAAATGATGCTCTTCTTCTCATCTCCAATTTATCTTTTACATTTCCTATGGAACACATCCCATGGCCTCCTTTCTGTGTCTACCATGCACAGTTCCTCTATTTCTTCCAATTTATTTTAACAATAAAAGTTATGTTGCTTATTACATCTCCTTGTGGCTAGTGATCCATCTCACACATTCCTCCTTTAGATTTATTTTACAGAAGAAAAAAATTATACTTGTTATAGCTTCATAATTTTATCTTGTGTTTTCTCTGAAAATGTATTTTTTTTTAAATTTTACATTCTTCAAATCTCCTGTGACATCATATTACAGTTTAATGGACATTTACTGTTTTCTGTTTATTGAAATTTATTTAGCTCCTACCATTACTAATGCTCCCTTCATCTGAAGTTACTCCCCTTTATTCTTCTCTAGGTTCATTATTTTATAGCTTCCTTGGCCACAGGCAAAGCTGGGAAACAAAGATTATTTTTAATCTTGAAATGTAAAGGAAATTATTAAAAATAAAAAAATAGCTGAAGATATAACAATACCCTGTGCATATCTCCCAGGGAAGCAACTGTTCATTTTGAGTTTTGCTCATAGACTACTGTCCTGAGATATTTCTCAAACACCAGAAAAACATTTGGAACATCACCCAGAATTCCCTCATTCCCTCAGGGTGTTTATTCCACCTGGAGGAACAAATTCAGTGAATATTACCCAGAAAGAAAAAAAGGCTCACCTTGGGCAAAATCATCTCTCTTTGACTTATATGACCTTTTTACAGGCACAGTTCATCCTGATAGCCATGGCCACATAGCTTCATGCAGAAGTTTCTAGGGCTTCTGGCAATTTCATATCTAGCCAACTAATGCTGAGGTCCTGGAGAAGTGGTGTCTTCTCATGTTTTTGTTTTTGGTTCTGAAAAATATCTAGTAAGGTTGTATGAATGCTTTCCATAATTTTGAATAAACTTGGTCTATTTGTCCATTGGAGAAGTAACATTTATGGATGAAATACCATTTCTGGAGCTGCAAATTATTTACCTCAAACTTTTTCATTTTTGTATTCACAGGAGAATAACAATAATGTTTACTTCAGTAGAATTTCTCCTACTTATCAGATTGATTCATTGAAAACACAAGTATAAAGATACAAAGAACAAGTACTTCTCTTCTTGAAAATGGTAAAAGTCTAGTATTCTTCAAGACAATTCATAGTTCTCAAGACTTTGAACAATATTTTTAAAAGTTGTCTAATGCAGTAGTTAAGTGGATTAAGCGATAAAAACACAAGTACAGAGAAACAACAAATACTTCCCACTTTGTAAATGGTAGAAGTCTAGTGCTCTCTAAGACAACTTATATTTCTCAAGACTGAACAATATTTCCTAAAGTTGTCTAATGCAGTAGTTAAGTGGATAAAATTATATATTGTTTGATGTATATAAAATTGTTTAAACATTTAATTGGGGCACTTTCCATGATCACAGTCTCCATTTGGTGCATGATTTCATGTTCTACTATATGTACAGCTACAGTTACAATTGCATTAGCATCTGTAGTGGTGATGATGGAAATAATATGGTCTGAGAGTGGTTTGTTTGTTTCTTTCTTTTTTCTTTTTATTATATTCTATCAATTCGATCCCATCAGTACACTGTTATGTGTCTGTGTTTTCTCTTATTACCACTCCATGTTGCTCTTTTCAGATATTATGTCTTAATTAACCCTACACTATTACTACTCAGTAATATTTTTCTACAAAATTCAAGGCAAATAACCAAAATTTAAGTACATTAACAAGTATTCATAATGAAATGACAAAGACTTATTTCTAGTCCTCTTTCTACCTTTGTATGTGGTCTGATACTACTGTTCTGATTTACTGAGTAAACCAATATGCATGCTACTTCATTGGTCAGAGGGCAGTGGTTTTTAACGCAATTGTTGTCATGATGATACAATAAAAAATATTTGGGACAAAGCAAAACTGCTGTAAAAAATGTTCCTTGAGAATTGATTGAATGGTTTGCTTCTATAAACTTAAGATGAGGAAACAAAACATTGTAAGAAAAAAATATTAGGAAAAGACATTTATTTTCTCTAGTGCAGCAAAGCTACACAAAGATGTCATGTTACTTGCTTGGAAACTGAAAGACAGGATGAACAGAGAATTCTCTCCCATCACGGAAAAGTCTTTGCGCCCTCTTGCTGTTGGAATGAAGTGAAGTATGCACATCTCTAGTCTCTTTTGATCTTGTTTTATGGCATTGTGTCAGATGGAGTGAGTGATATGTTGCCTGATTCTATTCCACGCATTTTCTTTCCAAAAATATTTAAACATGAATATTCAGGGAGTATTTGTGAAAATAATTGACATTTAAATACTTTAAATGTCTTAAAATCCATAAATACATTAAATGTCATTTTATGTAGTGAGATGTTTTTCTAGGTAGTTCTGTAGTTATTTAAAGATCTATTCTCTGTTTAATTCAAAAGGGTATCAGTATCTTGATTCCTAGTATGACATAATCCCCATGATATTTGTCTGACATTTAGATTGTACAGAATGCTTCTTCTACTCTACCACATCCTTAACACCTCACATTTTCACACTGTACTGCTCAGGCTCTGTCACAGGTGATATTACTCTGATGTGTTTCTCCAGATTAAGTTTTCATGGATTTTTGAGGGCATTATTACTTCATCAAGAATACTGAGCAAGTAGAATGGTTTTCCTTCATTGTCTCCTTTCTTTATCAACAGTAAGTTGAATTCTAGGTTATTGCTGTATTCCCCTTGTCCTTGTGCTTGAGCATGAGGAGTGCTGCCCAAAACATACCTTGAGAGACCCACATTTGAATGTTTTCAAGAGTTTTTCCCTTTTGTTATTTTTTACTACCCTTCTTATTTGTATTTTTGGTAATATTACATTTCTTTCCCTTTGAGTTTTACAACCACAAGTTGACTAATTTATCATTATCCTTCCAAACCTTATCCATCTATTGGACTTATAGATCCTTATGATGCTATTAGCATAATGCATACAGCCTAGGTGAAACATTGAATTAACTCCTTAGGAACATGCTCTAAGCAAATCTATAGGAAATAGATGTGTGTGATTAAAAGGATACCTTTAACACATTATTAAAATGAGGTAACATTACAAACACAAATCAGAAACTTGTCTCAGCCAGAGAAGTCTCCTGTTCTCTCAGTGTGGAAGTGCTGAAAGGCTCTGAGAGTCAAAAGAAAAGAACATCTAGAACCATACTCAAATACTCAGTTGTCATGGGTTTACCAAAGGTCTCTTAGCCTCTCTTCAGATTTTCAAGACCTTTGTACCATAAACCTTCTCTCTTAGGAAGGTGTAAAATCACTGGTCCCATAATTAGGCACAATCAGATGACTCTTTGAATGATATTTTATGACTGTAAAATCACAAGTTTATTAATGTAAAAATAATGTTACCCCAGTATGTTCTGTCACATAATCACATACTTTTTCAATTTCCTAAAAACTGGCAAGAAGAGAGACGATCAATTGTGTGACCTCTCTTACCAAGAGCAGTATGAGCTATTGAACTCTTTCACCTTATATAAACTTTAATGTTAAGGTCATATGTAAGAATACTTTAATATAGTTGGTTTCATGGCTATAGATAAGTTTAAAGTCACCTAATATGATGTACATAAGAAAAAATTTAAACACATTAATATCTACAATTAAATAATGATTACATAAGATAATAACCATCATTTAATTGTCATCATATGACAGATTTTAGCCTAAAATCTTAAATGGAACACTCATATTTCTGTCATAACCAACTTTGCTTGGACAATTAATTTGCCAATTTGGAAAACACTTGTCAATAAGTTTTTCTAGTTTTAAATTATATTTTCAAATTCTTCCTCTAATAATTTGACTTGAATCATTAGTTATTCTCATTAAGATAGTCTGGAAAAAATGAAGACTTTCAACAGGAAATTCATCTTGAGGTTAAAAAGCGCTGTACAGGTTTCTAACTGGGAATGGTTTGACTATAGAGTTATGAGTTTTGTATAATATTTCATATTTGTAATATTTTACAGAATGAGCCTTATTATTTAGAATTGACTTGTGGCATATCAGCTTTCCACCATAAATTGGTGGAAGCATATTTCCATTGTGAAAGACAGAATACACATTCCTGAGTTTTTCAGAATAAATGTAATAAAGTGATGTCTTTCTATGTAACCCCATGTTCCTGACCTGGTACATGTTCTATGGGAGACTCAAATCAGTATATTCTCTTTATTAACATTTATTTTATTGTTGAGAATTTCATACCTGGGCACCATATATACATAATTTTTACCCCATCTTCTCCCCACTTTCATCTCTCTTCCTGAAACTCCTATCCTGTCCCCCAGAATCACAAACTCACAAGCTCTTAAATATAAGTATATTATATGTACATATATGCCATTTATATAGTATATGTAATACACATAATATAATATAATTTGCATATAAACATAAATATGTACATATATATCAAATTGACATATATACAACTGCATGAGTCAATTTACTGTCACTCATATATGTGGGTTTAGGGCAGATCCACGTATATGAGGTGTTGGAATACTGTCAGAGAGCTGGTAACTAGAGAAGCATGGGTCTTCCTTTCTTAGCAGATATTAATTGCATATATATCATCATTTATACTGGAAATCCTTAAGATTTCCTATACCTATATTGGGATGTAAACTGGTGGTATCATTCTATAGCTCTTTTGTAGGCAGTCATATGGCTAAGATCTCATGAGTGCAGCACTCATAACCAATGTCCTGGTCCTTTGTCTTTTATAGTCTTTTCTTCTTTACTGTTGTATTCTCAGCCTCAGGTATTATGGTATAAATGGGGATGGGCACTACATGATCAATTGTCCTCTGCATTAAACAATTGTGGATTTCTGATATGGTCTCCATCTATGTCATAAAAGCTTCTATTGATTGGTGATAGACTTGTAATATAACTATTTATAATGTAGTTGGGAATTACACTGACTTATAAATATGACTCTCATAGGTTCTGCTCCAAAGTCCAAGACCTAATCAGATACAGGTAGTTGGGTCAGTTTATTGTCCCCATCATATGCTCCTTTCCATAGAGTGAAAATGGATTAGTTACTTTTAGGATATAATTTTGGAATTTATATTTGGAATCTACTATTTTAAATTTTGGAATATTTTGCAGTGTGGATATTGTTGTGGTTTATAGGCTGGTAAGGCTATTGACTGCTTTTCTCCCTTGCAGTTTATATAGCACATTAAGATTATAGATCAACCCAATTTAATTTCTCCAAATCCTATGTCTAATGTGTTTGGTGTTTTCAGCAATTAGGGTTTCTTCAAGATCTGGGTAGCAACCAAGGGTAATATCAAAAGCTTATACTGTTTTGGGAGTCTCTTGGGGTCTCCTATCCATATGAAGGGTGATCATGTCTTACCTGACATCTACATATCCAATGGCTATTTTCAGGTCAGAGTGTTCTATAAACAATGAGTAGATGCTAGATTTTGGAAGCTATGTTAGACACTGAAATTCTGTTTATAGAATAATAAATAATAAAGAGGTTTATAGGATTCTGTCAGCATCTGTTACAATTTATGGAAGGAAATAATTCTATCAAAATGACAAATAAAGGCATTATTAGGGTCACTGGAGACAAAGATCAGAATTTAAATCTAGGTTATTTTGCTGGACAAATTAATTTTGGATATCCTATTTAACTTCAGTCTAGATCCTCTAATCTATAAAATAGAGAACATGACAATTAAATTTTATAAAGATTAAATGAGTTAATATTTAAAAAGTTCTTGATACATAATATAGTACTAAATAAATAATAAATAGAATTGTATTCAGAAAATAATTTGATGTTTAAAACATAAACACATCCAATGTCACATTCACCAGTCTTGTTTCCCTATCTGAGAAAGCTTCCTTTTACAGCAAAATTCTTCCTGAACTAACCCCTCTAGTCATAGGGAACAGCTCAAGGATTCATTCATTTCAGTATGAGATGGCATTGAAATATAAAATTTAATTTTTGTTAGAAACTTTTCTGTAATTGTCTCATTGGTGCTGTCAATGGTGCAACTCATTGAGGTGCTGTCAGACACATATCCAACAGGTGTGAGGCTTATCACCCCAGATCCAATGGAGGGCCAACATCCCTGCCCAAATTTATAGTCAAATTATCCTCACTGACTCATAAGGTTTTCTATTATTTGTTCTGGAAATATCACTGTATGATCTCCTTGTTTGAATCAAATACATAGAAAGAGGAAGCACAATCAGCTACTAGAGACTTGAGGGCCAGTGCTTGGAAGATATTCATCATTCATGGTAAGCATGTTCTGAAGCTCTGCTGCAGTATAAGGGGTAGGATTGAAAGTACAGAGACATATACTTAAAATTTTGCTGAATATGTACACCTTACTGTATGTGTTCTTATCATAAAAGGAAAACTAATATAAAGCAATCCAAAACCTAAACATTTTAGAGGAAAATTTGAATGTTATGAGTAAGTTTATGATAATGATGATTTTAAAGGTGTTGCACATTATCTATAACTTTTTATGTAAAAATCATAATCAAGGTAATAAATACCTATATTATGGAAATGTAAAATTTTCATTTGATTTAGTATTTTTGTAAGAGCAAATTAGATAAATGAAAACTATAAATGAGTTAGATTTGATTGTGGGTGTCTGAACATTCTAATAACAAGTTACTAACACTGGAATAGATTAAGACCTATATAATTCATGCATTGATCACTCCTTACAATTTATCTTTCATGTCTCCATTACTAAGTATAACCACTTTTGATAACTATGTATTTCAAACTAGATATGTTGTAAAAACAAATTATTTAGCACATCTGTTGACATATTCTCTATTATGTATTTAAATGGTTTTGAGCTCAAAGTGTCACAGGATAACTCATCCTATTCATGCTGACAGGGAATCTGACCAATGCTGACTGAAGTAACCACCAAGATATTAAAGTTCCAATTAGTATTTAAAGCACTCTAAATACTTCCTCCATGACACTTGGTAGATAAGCCCCCAGCACTCTTGTGTAGTGATTATAGATCTAGCTGTTCCTGCTTTGTTATTTCAACATGAAAAGTTTAGTCTACTAACATACTTGCTGCTAGAGCTGTCAATGCCCTTAACTTGCAATTATGATCAAAGAAACAAGGCACAAAGTTTAAACAATCTGATTCACAAATGCAGTAAACAGCAACTAGTGAGACCTCACTACCATCATGGGGAAATAAGATGTCTGAATTTCAACTTGCAGTCTCATTGACTCTGAAAAGCAGTGTTAAATTTCATCACCGCATGCTGCTGTTTTCACATACTTCACTGTTAGCATATTACAAAGAAAATGAAAGAAAATTTTTTTTGAAACTTAGCAAATTTATACTCATTCTTTTATCTATAATTGTCATAGACACTACTATATGAAAATCAGTATTGAGGTTATTTGTGCATGAATCTTATTTTCCATATACTATTGGATTCATTTTCTTGTTTGATTTGTTTTATTTTTAATTTATTGATTTTTATTCTTTAATTCTTTTTGACAGTCCAGACTTCATTCCCTCCTTGTCTGCCCCTGACTTCTCACCTTCTCATATCTCCCTCCCCCCCAGTCTCCAAGAGAATATCCCCACACCCCAACCCCACTCCACCAGTACCCCCTCCATGAGGTCTCAAGTCTCTCGAGGGTTAGGTGCAGCTTCTCTCACTGAGGTCAGACTAGGCAGTCCTCTGCTGTATATGTGTTGGGGGCCTCATATTAGCTGGTCTATGCTGCCTGGTTCATGGCTCATTATCTGAGAGATCTGAGGGGTTCAGGTCAGTTGAGACTGCTGGTCTTCTCCTTCTGAGCTTCTTCCAGCTTTTCCCCAATTGAACCACAAGGGTCCATTGGTTGGGCATAAATATCGGCATCTGACTCTCGCAACTGCTTGTTGGGCCTCTTTTAGCTGGAATGTTTCTTATATTAACATTTTCCTATACTGCTACTCATTCCTATATAGCAAAACCATTTCTTCTAAAAATGATGTAATTATTTTACAAGTATTAAGCAAAGTCAGTCATGTCTATTAGCTTTTAGAGAAGTTCTTCCTGATATCCGTAAGACAAAATGAGAATGTTTGCTGAATATTGTAAATAGCGTAAATTTAAACCATTTTAGTTTCTGCCAAAGACCATGCCTCACACTTATTTCACTATTGTCTCCTGACTCAAGCTTCCTTTCTCTTTTATTGTATTCTACCTGCTGTTATTTTATTGTGGTGATTAAGGTGTTTTAATGTGCAGAACTCTACTGCTTTCTCCTGAGAGCACAGTATTCACAGACTGAAATTCTCTTCATTTTCTTTTAGTCATGAATTTCCAGTGCTACAGCTCTCATTTCAGTCCAAAGCATCACACTGTGAAGTATTTCTGGCACAACCCAAACCTTGCAATGTTCTAATGTGTAGGGCAAAGACTGAAACAAGTTTTCTTCGAGAGTCTGAAAAACCTTACCCCGAGACTGAAACATATATTGTGCATACTAGTGCCACATACAAGCCAGAATCACCTGTGGATTCATTGATGTATCAATTTTCTCTCTGTCTCTCTGTCTGTCTCTCTGTCTCTCCGTCTCTCTGTCTCTGTCTCTTTCTTTCTCTCTCTCCACCTTGTATGTGCATGTGTGTGCGTGTGTCTGTGCATGTGCGTGTGCATGTGCGTGTCGTGTGCGTGCATGTGCGTAAGTGTGTTGAGGTTGTGTTGTGCTCAAAACCTGAAAATCCCTGAATTGATCAAAAAATGCTACTGATTGGATTTAATTCTAGTTTCATTAAATGATATTTATGTTTTTGTTCTCATATTTGGAATACTGCTAGCTCTCTAAACTCTTCTGCTGAAGCTTTGGTTAGTGCCATGATTTTAAATTAGAATTAATTATCAGCTTCAAAACTCCATTCATTAATGTAAAATTTAGGAATCTTTTCCTTTTGTTCAAAGCTTTCCAGCTCTAAGCTTTATTCTTTTTAACCATTCCAGGTTCCTATTCATTCATCAAGTTGTGTTCACTTTGATGGCTCTTTTTCCAGTGTCCATTGTTAGCAGAGTATTCTTGCTTGCAAAATCACTGATAGGATTTTCCTTCAGACAAGAGAGATAGCCTCTGTGTTTTTCACTCCTATCTTCTAATAGGTGGTTGATTCATCTTTCTGGAACTCATCATTGATGATTTTTCTATGTGATTATTATGTTTACCTACAATAACCACTCTATCTTTACCATACTCTTTTTTTTTTCACAGAAAAGTGCATACTGAAATTTGCATATACAAATGAAGCTAAATATAACAACAACATAATCTTTGAATACAGTTCCATTCTTACTTGACAAACTTACTAGAATATCTTTTTCTATATAATCTTGAGGTTTTAACATGAGATTTTTACTTTTTCTATTTAGACTGACCAGAAATTGAATTTAGTGTGCCACATTTAATATTTGCCACATAAGCATAACAACTGGAATTCTATCCTGGGAAAAATATAAAGCTGAAACAAGAGAACTTACTCTGCAATATGCTCTAAACTCCACAAAAGTATGGTCCATACACACCTCACATGCATATAAAATATGTTTTTTAAAATTAAAAACACTAAGGCTGGAGAGTTCCTCAGCAGTTAAGAGCACTGGATGCTGCTCTCTAAGATGTCCTGAGTTCAATTCCCACCAAACATATGGTGGCTCACAACCATCTGTAATGATATCTGATGCCTTCTTCTGGCATGAACCATATATTCACACATAATACTTCATACATAAATAAATAAAAAACAAAAAATAAAAACCCCAGCAATTCATTAAAAAATTAAAAACACTACTATTTTTCTAGTGTTTGTTCTTGCCAAACCAACTAGTTTGGTATAGGTTACAAGTAAATACTGTTGCCACCTTTATTTTTTAATTAATTAATTAATTAATTTTTGATACTTTACATTTCCAATGTTTCCCCTTTTCTAGGTCTCCTCTTTGGAAACCCCCTATCTCTTCCCCCTCCCTGCCTCTATGAGGGAACTCCACCTCCCACCCACCCACGCACCCATTCCCATATTCCCACCTTGACATTCCCCTTTACTGGGGCCTCTAACACCCTCAGGCCCAAGGGCCTCTCCTCTCCCTGATGGCCAACGAGGCCATCCTCTGCCACATATGTGGTCGGAACAATGGGTCCCTCAATGTGTATTCTTTGGTTGGTGGTCTAAACTCCAGGATGACAGGGGGGGTCAGGCCCATTGACATTGTTGCTTCCTCCATGGGGCTGCAAACTCCCTCAGCTCCTTCAGTCCTTTCTCCAACTCCTCCTCAA
>CM052712.1:2948689-3003836 GCA_028551405.1 Uromys caudimaculatus | reverse complement strand
CTCAAGCTGTACTACAGAGCAGTAGTGATAAAAACTGCATGGTATTGGTACAGTGACAGGCAGGTAGATCAATGGAATAGAATTGAGGACCCAGAAATGAACCCACACACATATGGTCACTTGATTTTTGACAAAGGAGCTAAAACCACTCAGTGGAAAAAAGACAGCATTTTCAACAAATGGTGCTGGTTCAACTGGCAGTCTACATGTAGAAGAATGCAAATTGACCCATTCCTATCTCCCTGTACAAAGCTCAAGTCCAAGTGGATCAAGCACCTTTATATTTATAATGAAAGAACTATTACTATGACTCTGCCCATTTAATCAAATCACTGTTGAAAGATTTGTTTACTGAGATTCTTCGTGAAGAACCTGCAAAGCATAGTATAAATGAATTATTAATAAAATCAATAACATAGGTCATTAACAGTTAACAATCTGTACCAGTTCAGAGAAATGAATGGATTCCTTCTCCAGGGTGCAAAAGGGAAACGTCCGCAAAACAGAAAGTCAAGTGTCTGTTAATGTGAGGTAATAGGCCACCGATAGTGAAAAATGGAAGATGTAGGGAGTAATTTGCATGCCTGGTGAAAGGAACCTTTTAAATTTATAGAATTTTGTCTATAACAATACCAGCTAAAAAGAAGGAAGGTATTTGGAGGTAAGAAGATGTCAGAAGAGCTGGGGGAGGGGAAAGCATAAGTTCAAAATACACTATAAAAATTTAAAATAACTGCAAAAACAACAACAATATCAATAATGATGATTACAATATAGTAATAATAATAATAATAATAATAATAATAATAATAATAATGGTAATAAGATGGCAAAGAAGAAGATGTGAGAAGATAATTGAGGTGTGGTTCTAGGAAGACTACCCAGAATAGATGATTCCATTCAGAAATCTGTGATGTAATGTTAAATAATTTGGACTTATTCTCAAGAGTGGGTCAATTTGTAGACCAAGCATTTATATCCATTTTCATTGTATCTACAGTGACATGCAAATATACAGCTTATATAATTTTGTATTAATATATGTAAGTAAATAGGATTTTCACATGTTATCCTATACCATCTCCTGTTTCATGAAAACTTCCATTTATACTAAAAACCCTTTTATAATTTGGGTTTATAATGATGATACCATTTCAAATAAGCTGAAAAATCCATAATGTCAGTTTTTCATATTATGCTATATTAGCTTTAAAAAAAATTATTTTTATTTATTTTTATATGTGTGTCCATATAGCTATTTACCACATCTGTACTGGTGCCTAAAAGAACTAAAAGTGGGCGTGAGATTCCCTGAAGCTGGACTTAAAGGTGGGTATGAGTAGCTATCATAGGTGTTGAGAATCAAATTCAGTTGCTCTGGAAAAGCAGTAAGCACTTATGCAGAGAAATGGCTTCATTCTCTTATTAATGTTTATGTCATATCTTCTTGCTTCATCAAAAAAGTTATCAATTATGAGTAGGAAAACTTAGTATATCAAAGTAAGTGGAAAAATAAAATATATGTTGCAGGTTTTGGGATCAAATTGTGATCCCTGAGATTGTGAACTAGAAATATCTGTTTCTTGTTGTGGTATGGCTCAGCCCTAGCTGTTCATGCTGTCATGATCTCTGTGACCTCAAATGTGTAGCCTCGTGGTTGGGTCCACATAATAATATTTAATAATATTTCCATGTACTCATCCACTGCCTTGGACTCTTGTACTCTATCTGCTCCCTGTTCTCTAATGATCCCTGAGTATTGGGATGCTCTGTGGTATATGAGTTTTGTTTAGGACTGGGGATTCTGGAGTCTCTTGTTCTCTTTGTGGGATACTGTGTTACTCACCAACTACTGTGGATAAAAGCTTGTTAGGTGAACATGAGTGAGGTATTGATATGCTGAAATAACAATAAGTCATTAGAAGTCATCTTAATGCTTTGTCCATTTAGCAGCATAATAGAAGATTCTTCCCTAGAAGCAATGACCTGTGTAGCCATAGGCTTTTAGTGTGATAATGGTGCCAGGTATGGGTTTAATTTTGTGAGGCAGGACTTAAATTCAATCAGAAATGAATTGTTATGAAGATTATTAGGCATTTTGAGTCATGGACTTGAAACATGATCAGTCCTACTTTATAGTAGCATAATTTTTCATCTCATTTCTGCAGATGTCTAGTTCCCTGGGTCTTTTTCATCATTTTGAGAACCTTGTTCTTTAACAGAAGGGAAATGAGCTGGTTCAGAAAACAGGAAAGTAGGGCATCCATCCAAACCTATAGTGTCTATTCCCTATGATTGTCTATAGTATTAAAGACACAACAGATGTTTGTACAAACCCCAAACCTACTCCCTTCCTTATTTCCAGGGATGGAAGGAATAAAAAAAAAATGCATGTTGTGTGTCATGTGATCACAATATTGTGAAGTGCAAAAATCTCTGTCTTGTTGTGGTGTGGCTCAGCCTTAGCACACACCTTCAACCAAAGAGCTTCTGCCTCTGTGAGCTAGCAGGCTTTCACAACAGCATGTGACTCCTGATTTTTTATTGTAAAAATTTGGCTGAGGCCATGCAGGAAATGCTGCAGTGGGCAAGTGAGATTCCTGGAGACACCTCACTCCTTTGCATGGCTATGACAAGTAAATCCTGGAGAGGAAATGCCTCAGTAGCTTCATCCCAGGATTGCTTCTTGCTACTTTTGTGCCTTCTAAAGTTTGTCATTGCTGTATTCCTCATTTTTCTGACATGGTGTGATTGGACGAAGAAATGCTTATATTCTATAATGATCAATTCCTGCTTATTAGCTTACCCTATTGGACAAATTTACTACATATCAACATAAAGACAAACTTTCATAAAAATAATGCTGTTTAGATGAACTGATGATTTTATAATTCCTCATCATAATTTTTATAGCATTTCTGATATAACTCAAATAATTTTAAGAAGAGAGTTGATAAAAAGTTTAAAGTTGGAATCAAAAGTAGAATGTACCTTCTCCTTGTAGAATAGGAGAGGCTACATAGGTTAGAAAAGGAATTCAATAAGTTTTCATGTGATATGAGCACATGAGCTGCATTAGAAAGAAAAATAGGTGTAGAACAAATTAATGATCAAAGAAAAAAATCATTCTAGGTTAGCTCCAGGGTGAAGGCTACAGGTATGCAAGGTCATGAACAAGAATGGGTCATTCTATTACACAAAAATCTATTGCTTTAAACTTGTAATGAGCTTATAGAATAAAAGAGATAAAGCTATAGTTTTGAACATAAAATTAACAATCCTTTTGTAGTTCCCTGTTTTGTAAAATTTTACCTGCTTTTGAGTGGGCTAAT
This sequence comes from Uromys caudimaculatus, assembly GCA_028551405.1. Classification (NCBI taxonomy): domain Eukaryota; kingdom Metazoa; phylum Chordata; class Mammalia; order Rodentia; family Muridae; genus Uromys; species Uromys caudimaculatus. Next base: position 3,000,504 of record CM052712.1, on the reverse strand, counting down.
TTTTTCTTTTACTTAAAGAACCTTATCTTGGGGGATATAAAATGGCTAAATGAAAAAGTTAAACTTGTTTGAGCCTTTTTGCTTCACCTAGTATGTGTGTGTGTGTGTGTGTGTGTGTGTGTGTGTGTGTGTGTGTGTGAGAGAGAGAGAGAGAGAGAGAGAGAGAGAGAGAGAGAGAGAGAGAGAGAGAGAGAGAGAGAGATTTCTCTATTTTTCTTTTTCTTTCTAGCCAGCCTCCAAAGAATATAAAGAGTTCAGAGTTTCTTGAAAGTCACAGAGAGTACTAGCCCCAGACAATTAAGTCTTGGTCTCTCATTGGCACTCCTGGGCTATGTATCATCTGCCACTAACTGCAGGTTGCTATCAATAGTAGCCCCAGTCACTGTCTCCACACTCAGTTCTCCTCATTTTACCCTGTGGTGTTGGAGATGGCCTTCAACAAAAATCAAATATTTGGGATTTTTATTTTAAGAACAACAAATGCACATGTAAATTTAAGGAAAAACTTATGTTGAAGTCCAAATGTCTGCACACTTGCTTGAGTACAACTCATATTTGTCTAAACCATTTGTCTTTTCTGACTTAAATAGTATTATATCTTTGGGTAATTAGTTTTATGAACCATCCCAAAGACTTGAATTGAGATGGCTAATTAAATTGGTGTGTATGTTCTCTTTATACTTTATTTTCACAAGTGATTTCATCAAGGAGATTTTACTTAACTGAGATAATTACTTATGCATAGCTATTCTCCCGCAATTTCTTGGCACTTGGGTTTTAAACAGAAGAGGGTTTTCCACACAAAGGGAAAGGGACAAATGTCTGAAAACAATCTTGATTGTCACACCAAAGATAGTGATGGTAAAACACTCACCAGACATGAGACAGGAGATATTTCTCTGCATCTTGCACTGTAAAATTCATCCTCACTATCAAATATACACATAGCAAAAATTAAGAAATTCAACAGGTGAGTAGTGTTTTTTAGTAAACCTAAGCTTTCTCTTTACTCATCTACTTCAGGACACAGGAAATATATTCCTTAATTCTTCCTCCAATCCTAAGCAATGATTTGCCTTTGCTTATTCAGTTATGGTAGGGCTTTTTGTTTGTTTGTTTTATAATTATTATTGCAATTCTTTATTTTTATGTTTTTACAAAAATGTTTATTGACGATAGATCCCTCTCTCATACTCACCACCATTTTCCCCTTCTGTTTCCTGCTTCCCTCCACCTACCATCTCCACCACAACTACACCCTTTCCATTTCCCCTCAGAAGAGTCCTCCAAGAAACAACAAATAAACCAGACAAAACAAGATACAATAAGACAAAGCAAAAGCCCTCATATATAGGATGGACAAGACAACTCAACAGGCAGAAAAAAGTCCCAAGATCAATAGGCAAATGCAAAAGAAAGACACCCACTCCCACTACTCGGAATCTTACAAAAACACAAAGCTAAAAGCCACAACCTATATGCAGAGGTCCTGGTGTAGGTGCTTTCAGGTCCTGTACTTGCGACTTAAGTTTCTGGGAGCCTATGTGAGCCCTGCTTTGATGATTCAGCAGGCTATGTTCTGGTGTACTGCATTTCTTCTAACTCTTTTATTAAAATTTATCTATCACTTATCTATCTATCTATCTATCTATCTATCTATCTATCTATCTATCTATCTATCATCTATCTATGATCTGTTCACTTTACAACACAACATCAACCCTTCCTCTCAGTATCACCTCACATAAGTTTTTCCCCCATTCCACCTTCGCTTTCTCTTTTAAGAAGGGGATGCTCCCTCCTGGGTGTCATGCCCTCACTAACAACCCACATTCCTGATTCCTGTGTACATCAAGTCATTGCTCTGAACCAGGCACATCCTCTCCCACTGAGGCCAGACAGGGTGATCCATTTAGAGGCATAGTATTCACAGGCAGGCAGGCAACAGACTCAGTTGTTGGGGTACTCACATGAAGACCAAGCAGCTCATCTGCTACATATGTGCAGTGGACCTAGGTCCAGCCCATGCTCACTCTTTGGTTGGTTTCTGGGAGAACACAGGGGTCCAGGTTAGTTAACTTTGTCTTCCTGTAAAGTTCCTATCTTCTACAGGTCCCTCAATCCTTCTTCCAAGTCTTCCATAAGACTTCCTATGCTCCATCTAATGTTTGGGCATGAGTCTCTGCATCTCTTTCCATTGGGTACTAAGTGCAGCCTCCAGAGAACAGTTATATTAGGATGCTGTCTGTAAGTATATCAGAGTATAGCTAATAGTGTCAGGGATTGATTCTTGCCCATGAGATGGATCTCACTATCTTTATTACTGAACATCTTTTAGGAAGGACACATTTTTGGTTGCATGCTTTGTGGGCGCATTCTTGTCATTATACCTGAACTGAGAGTCCTGCCTGGATACATGGAATGGCCACTTCATGATCTATATACTCCACTGCTAGGAGTCTCAGCAAGAATGGGCCCCATAGACCATCTTAAGCCTTCCCCAGTCCATCCCAGATCTTTGGCATGTCCTAGATATTGCCCCCACTACCACCATTGATCTCTCTTCTCTCTGCCCTGCTCTTCCTGCATATGACTCCCCTTGCTCATCTCCCCATTTCCTCTTCCACCCAGTTTCCTTCTTCTATCTACCTCCAATATCCATTTTCTTTCCCTTTCTGAAGATCCAAACACCCTCCCTTGGACCTTCCTTGTTTTAGGGCTTCTCTGGGTGTCTTGATTATTGCATAAATATCTTATACTTTACTGTTAATATCCACTTATAAGTGAGAACATACCGTGCATGTCCTTTTGGGTCTGGGTTAACTCACTTAAAATGATATTTTCTATTTCCATTCATTTGCTTATGAACTTCATGATCTTAATGTTTTTAACAGCTGAGTAGTAATCCATTGTGGAAATTAACTACATTTTCTTTATGCATTCTTCAGTTGAATAGCATCATCTTCAAATAATGCTATTTTGACTTCTTCCTTTCTAATTTATATCCACTTGATGTTCTTTAGTTGTCTTATTTTTATAGTTAATAATTCAAGTAGTATATTGAAGAGATAGGGAGACAATGGACAACATTATCCTCTCCCTAATTTTAGTGAAAATGTATTAATTTTTTTTCTATTTAATTTGATGTTGGCTATTGGGTGGCTGTGTATTGCCTTTAATGTGTTTGGGTATGTATCTTGTATCCTTGCTCTCCCCCAGGACTTTTATTATGAAGGAGTGTTAGATTTTGTCAAATTCTTTTTTGGCATCTACTGAGATGACAATATGGTTTTTTCTTTCAGTTTGTTCATAAATAGATTACGTTGATGGATTTTCCTATATTGATCTACTCCTGCATCCCTAGGATGAAGCCTAATTGATCATGTTGAATGATGTGTTTGATGTGTTCTTGGATTCAGTTTTTGAGTATTTTCTTGAGTATATTTTACATCAATGTTCATAAGGTAAACTGGTCTGAAATTTCCTTTCCTTATTGAGTCTTTGTATGGTTTAGGTATCAGGGTGAATGTGGCCTCAAAGTGAGTTTGGCAATATTCCTTCTGTTTCTATTTTGTGGAATAGTTTGAAGAGTATTAGCATTAGCTCTTTTTTGAACATCTGATAGAATTCTGAACTAAAACCACGTGGCCCAGGGTTTATTTTGGTTGGGAGACTTTTAATGACTGCTTCTATTTCATTAGGAGTTATAGCAGTCACTCTTCAAATAATTTATCTCATTTTTATTTAGATAATTGCTATCTGTCTAGAAAATCATCCATACATTTCATTTAGATTTTCCAATTTTGTGAAGTACAGCTTTTGAAGTAAGACCAAACCATTGTTTGAATTTCCTCCATGTCTGTTGATATGCTTTCCTTTTCATTTCTGATTTGTTAATTTGGGTAATATCTCTCTGTAACTTAGTTAGTGTGGCTAAGGGTTTGTTTATTTTGTTGAGTTTCTCAAAGAACAAGCTCTTTGTTTTGTTGATTCTTTGAAATGGTCCATTAGTTTTGAATTGATTGATTTTAGCCCTGGGTTTTATTATTTCCTGATTTCTACTTCTCCTGCATGTGTTGCTTCCTCCTCTGCTTCTTGTCTTCTTCTTCTTCTTCTCCTTCTTCTTCTTCTTCTTCTTCTTCTTCTTCTTCTTCTTCTTCTTCTTCTTCTTCTTCTTCTTCTTCTTCTTCTTCTTCCTCCTCCTCCTCCTCCTCCTCCTCCTCCTCTTCTTTCTTCTTCCTCTTCTTCTTCTCCCTTCCTCCTCCTCTTCCTCCTCTTATTCTTACTCTTATTTTTATTTTTATTCTTAGTCTTCATTATTTTTGTCTAGAGCCTTCAGATGTAATGTTAATTCATTACTATGAGAATTCTGCAAATTTTTTATGTGGGCTCTTGGTGCTATAAGCTTTCCTTCTACCACTGCTTTTATGGTGTCCATACTTTGGTATATTGTGCCATAATTTTCATTGAATTTTAGAATGTCTTTAATTTCTTATTTCTTTCTTGACCCAGTGATCCTTGAGTTCAAAGCTTTGTTTAGTTACCATGAATATTGAGGCTTTTTGATGTTTATGTTGTTGCCGAAGATGATTTTTTTGTTGTCGTTATTTTATTTATTTACATTTCAAATATGGTCTTCCTTCCTGATTTCTCCTCTGTAAACTTCCTATCCCATCCCCAATGCCCCTGCTTCTATGAGTGTACTCCTCCATCTATCCACTCACTTCTGCCTCTCTACCTTAGCATCCCCCTACACTGGGCCCCCAAGCCTCCACAGGACCAAGGGCCTCTGCTCCCAATGATGCCAGACAAGGCAATCCTCTGCTACATATGCAGCTAGAGTCATGAATCCCTACAGGTATATTCTTTAATTGGTGGGTAAAGTCCCTGAGAGCTCTGGAGGTTCTGGTTAGTTGATATTGTTGTCCTTCCTATGGGGTTGCAATCCCACTCAACTCCTTCAGTCCTCCCTTAACTCTTCCATTGCGGACCCCATGTTCAGGCTTATGATTGGCTCCAAGCTTCTGCATCTGTATTGGTCAGGCTCTGGCCGGGCCTCTCAGAGCACATCTATACCAGGCTCCTGTCAACAAGTACTTCTTGGCATCAGCAGTAGTGTCTGGGTTTGGCGTCTACAGAAGGAATGGGTCCCAAGATGGGGTGGTATCTGGATGACCTTTCCTTCAATATCTAGTCCACTCTTTGTCCCTGCATTTCCTTTTAGACAGGAACAATTCTGTATTAAAATTTTTGAGATAAGAGGGTGGCCCCATCCATCAACCGGGGGCTGTGCCTATCCACTGGGTATGGCCTCTATAGGTTTTATCTCCCCTTTGTTGGGTATTTTGCTAATATCATGCCCTTTGGGTTCTGGGAAACTCTTGCTTCCCTAGAATCTGGGAATTTCTAGTGGCTTCCCCCAGTTTCCCATCCCCCACTGCTACATGCCTCTGTTCAATTTTCTGACCCTTTATTTCTCCCCCATCTCCTCTCACATCTGAAACTGCCCCATTTTCTTTTCTCTCCTCTCTCCTCTCTCCCTCCCAAGTCCCTTCTTCCCTCTACCTCCTGTGATTATGTTGTTCCACTTTCTAAGTAGGACTGAAGCATCAACACTTTGGACTTCCTTATTCTTGAACTTCACATGGTCTCTGAGTTGTATTGTGGGTATTCTGAGCATTTTGGTTAATATCCACTTAATAGTGAGTACATACCATGTGTGTTCTTTTGTAAATGGGTTACCTCAGTGAGGATGCTATTTTCTAGTTCCAACCATTTGTCTGTGAATTTCATGAAGCCATTGTTTTAATAGTAGTACTCTATCATGTAAATGGTCCACATTTTCTATATTCATTCCTCTGTTGAGGGATATCTGAGTTGTTTACAGCTTCTTGATATTATAAATAAGGCTGTCAAGAACATAGTAGAGCATGTGTCTTTGTTATATGTTGGAGCATCTTTTGGGTATATGTCCAGTAGTGGTATAGCTGGATCCTTAAGTAGAACTATTTCCAATTTTCTGTGGAACTGCCAGACTGTTTTCCAGAGTGATTGTACCAGCTTGCAATCCCACCAGCAATGGAGGAATGTTCCCCTTTCTCCACATTCTCGCCAGCATCTACTGTCATCTGAGTCTTTGTTCTTAGCCATTCTGACTGGATTGAGGTGAAATCTCAGGGCTAGAAAGAGCAATTCTCAACTTAATTTGGAATAACAAAAAACCCAGGATAGCGAAAACTATTCTCAACAATAAAAGAACTTCTAGGGAATCACCATCCATGTCCTCAAGCTGTACTACCAAGCAATAGAGTCAAAAACTGCATGCTATTGGAACAGTGATAAACAGGTAGATCAATGGAATAGAATTCAAGACCCAGAAATAAACAAGCATGCCTTTGGTCACTTGATTTTTGAAAAAGGAGCTAAAACAATCCAGTGGAAAAAAGACAGCCTTTTCAACAATTGGTGCTGATTCAACTGGCAGTCAACATGTAGAAGAATGCAAATCGACCCATTCTTATCTCCCTATACAAAGCTCAAGTCCAAGTATATCAAGGACCTCCACACAAAACTAGATACAGTGAATCTAATAGAAGAGGAAGTGGGGAAAAGCCTCAAAAACAAAGGCACAAGGGGAAAGTTCCTGAATAGAACACCAATGGTTTATGCTCCAAGACCATGAACTGACAAATGGGATCTCATAAAATTGCAAACTTTCTGTAAGGCAAAGAACACAGTCAATAGGCCAAAACAGCAACCAACAGTCTGGTGGTTCCTCAGAAAATTGGACATAGTATTACCTGACGACCCAGCTATACCACTCCTGGCTATATATCCAGTAGATGCTCCAACATGTAATAAGGACACATGCTCCACTATGTTCAAAGCAGCCATATTTATAATAGCCAGAAGCTGGAAACAACCAAGGTGTCCCTCAACAGAGGAATGGATATAGAAAATGTGGAACATTTACACAATGGAGTAATACTCAGCTATTAAAAACAATGACTTCATGAAATTCTCAGGCAAATGGACGGAACTTGAAAATATCATCCTGAGTGAGGTAACCCAGTCACAAAAGAACACACACAGTATGCACTCACTGATAAGTGACTACTAGCTCAAAAGTTCTGAATACCCAAGATTAAATTTGCAGACCTTGTGAAGCTCAAGAAGAAGGAAGACCAAAGTGTGAATGCTTCAGTGCTTCTTAGAAAGGGGAATAAAATACTCACAGGAGGAATTATAGAGACAAAGTGTGGAGCAGAGACTGAATGAAAGGTTATCTAGAGATTGACCCACCTGGGATCCATCTGATATAGAGTCACCAAACCTGGATGCTATTGTGGATTCTGGGAAATGCTTGCTAACAACAGAGTCTGATATAGTTGTCTCCTGAGAGACTCTGCCAGACCCTGACAAATAGAGGAAGATATTTGCAGTCAACCATTGGACTGGGTGCAGGGTCCCTGATGGAGAAATTTGAGAAGGGACTGAAGGAGCTGAGGGTGTTTGCAACCCCATGGAGGGAGCTACAGTGTCAACTGGCCAGAACCCCTGGGAGCTTTGGGGACTGGACCACCAACCAAAGAGTACACATGAAGGGATCCATAGCTCCGACCGCATATGTGGCAAAGGTTGTCCTTCTTGGATATCAGTGGGAGTAGAGGCCCTTTGGCCTGAGGGTGTTCAATGCCCCAGTGTAGGGGAATGCCAGGGCGGGAAGACGGGAGTGGGTGGGTGGGAGCACCCTCATAGAGTTAGGGGAGGAGGATGGCATAGGGAGTTTCCGAAGGGAAGACCTGGAAAGGGGAAAGCATTTGAAATGTAAATAAAGAAAATATCCAATAAAAAAGAAAAGAAAAATAAGACTGGATTTCAGATCCTCTTGTTGTACATCAGTTTCATTTGGATAGCCAGGGTATGTTGTATCAGAATAGGTGAACTCTGGTGGTACCATTATGTCCTGAGTGTAGTTGGTTGGGTTCTTATTCTATTCTTTATGCATCTGATTTTTCTGGTGTTGGCTGGATCATACTGATGGCAGCACAAATTTTGGGGAATGTTGTGGAATTGTGGGCCAGACAATGAAGGTCTGGGTACCCAACTCTGCTGGCTGTGCCTCAAGCAAAGCCCAATATGATGGCTGTGCGTCAGGCAGAGCCCACTATGATGGCTGTGCGTCAGGCAGAGCCCACTATGATGGCTGTGTGTCAGGCAGAGCCCACTATGATGGCTGTGCCTCAGGCAGAGCCCACTATGATGGCTGTGCCCCAATCAGACCCAAGTGAGTAGACCCAACTGCGATGGGGTCAGTGGAACAGGGTTCTAAGCTGGTTAGTCTTGGGGCGACTGAAGTTTTCCACAGGCAAGCAGAACACTCTTGATGTCCCTCAAGCATCCTCTGGACCAAAGAGTGCACCCAGAGCTAGACAATGGGGATCAGGAGACCATAGTCAGCTCACCTTTGCAGCCTGTCCCAGGCAGGCCAACTTTCCTCTCTTAAAATTATTCCTCCCTTCCTTCCTCAGGGTTTCCTGATCTCCAAAAGGAGGAACCATGTATTGACATGACAAGGCATAAACCTGTAGACTAGTTGGTATGGCATCAGTTTCTGCATTAAATCAAGAACTGTCTCCATGATGTAAGGAGGCTTTTAACTGTATGACTGTTAGCTCCATAGTTTGAGGAAGCCAGTGTCCCATGATCATGCAAGAAGCACTAGTACAGAGTGTGTCTTGGACATCTTTCTAAATGTGGACTTTATTATGACATAGAAACTTAGGAGCACATTAGACTAATCTCAGCCCAGTATAATATCTGTTATGCCTATCTCAGCTTGTATAAGATTTACTTCTGAACTCATAATTATCTTTGAAGTAAGGAAGTTTAATTTTAATCTCATCAGATTTATTTATTTTTATTTTTATTTCCCTTACATTCTCATTCACTTTTTCCAAGTCAAAATTATGCCCCAGATTTTCTCTATGCTTACCCCCACAACAGGTTTAACAATTTCAGTTTATATCATCAATGACTCTGACTTAATACTCAGTTCTTTTTGTATAATAGGATTTCCTGATTTTATAGCATGTCTGTACTATAGAGAAAGGGTCAAAGTTAAAGCTGTGTAGGTGGACAGACATTACCCATTCTTGCCCTATCTACTTGCCTAGCAGTACATCATCTGATCACACCATTGTCCCAAGGTGGTGAACTGGTGAACTGCATCCTCTTTGAACTAGCAACCAGCAGCTGCTCTTCTTGAGAAATGTTGTTTCTCTCTCTCTCTCTCTCTCTCTCTCTCTCTCTCTCTCTCTCTCTCTCTCTCTGTGTGTGTGTGTGTGTGTGTGTGTGTGTGTGTACTATTGTTTGTAAATTGTACTATAAGTGTCAGAAACTCATTCTGTACACTAAACAGTATATTAGTACCTGGCACATGTGTATATCTAATTCTTTGCAGAAAAGCCTTAAAAAGCCATAAAAAAAAAAAAACCCAATCCAAATCAAATGAAGAAAAATATTAAAAATCTTGAATGTTTTAGTCTGATAATTTTAAACTTATATATGTACAGTGAAATGAAAATTTATTTTCCTCATTTTTATAGAAGTATTTTACACTATCCCCTTTAATAAGATGAGTGTAAAAGAAAACATTTTAGATCTGTTTGCATTACTATTTTATTAGAAGCAACTAGGCAAATTGTTGAGTGCTTGTAAACAGCACACAATCAGTGACTTCAGAAAACCCTGGTATCCCACAAGCATTAGCTTCCTTAACAAGCAGTCACATAGAAGAAAAGTAATTCAAACTTCTCATTTCCTAATTTAAATGCTACCCCTCACTTAGTCAGTTTAGCTGATTGTATTTATGAAAACATGCCATGGGTCTGGCAGCAACTAGCATGTTCCCCTGTGGTCCAGATTACTAATAGATTCAATGATGCTATTTCTTAAAAATAAATATCAATGTCAAGATGTTTATATATAAAACTAGTGACAGTGAGATGAAAAATGCTTTTGCCTTTTTTATTATCAGTATGGCAGTATGCAAAAAAATTATTCATGACCATTATTTTACTGTGATTTTAAATAATTTGTTACTTTAGTTAGGACACCTTGAATTAATAGATGCAGTTAAAATTTTGTAAATGCAGTGTCATTGTGGACCGAGAGAGCATTGCTTCAGTCTCTAAAGTCAGTAAGTCTTTTTACAGGAAAGCAAAAGATTATGCCTAATTCTACCCTGCTAGTAAAATGAAGATATCAAGGCAAAAAAAGCTGGTTTCAGTTCAGTGACTGCTGCAATTTGCAAAATGCTTTTTTGTGTGTACTAGTGATAGTAGAAATAGGGTGAAAATGAAATATGAGTGAGCTACACTATGCCCAAGAAGATTACAGTGATGGCTGCAATACAGAATCAAAATGTATATCTTAGGATAAAATCTGACCAGCAGATAAAGGGACACATTTAAAAAATGGGAAAGGTTACTTTTTTTCTTAACTACTAGTTAACTATCCCAGTAAAAGGTCTGAATTCTCCCCTTCCCTACTTCTTTCTCTTCTTCCTTGTAATAGATTCTTGTTATTGAAGGCATCTGTATGACCAAGAAATGCTACAGACAGTATTAATTCTTGGCTTTGTAATATACTTCCCCTCTCTAACACACTGATGCCTTTAAATATAAACGAGACTAGTTTTTATTTTCTTCTTGCAACCTCTTTCCTACTTTTCTACTGGATTTGGGTGCATCAATCCCCCAGGTGTCACCTCTGCTCATGATATTCCTCCCATTCCCATCTCAACTATTTACTCATGGTTTTAAGGTCATCCAGAGATATCTCTTTGATGTGTGTTACACATCCCTGGACCTTTCTTAACCAAATTATCAATCAAAATATCTTGCTGCCAATCTCCATCCTTCTATTATTGTTATGGTGTTTCTGGATAGGGTTCAATAATATCTGGTGGTGGTATATTAATACATGTTCCCACAAAACACATCCACTCCACATCATAGAACTATTCAGGTTATGAAATTATTTAGAAGATAAAAAAGTCACTGAGTTTTTGACAGGTCTCATATTAGTAAAACACTGCTCTTATTCATCCTCTTCACCTATCACAAACCTAGAAACATATATTTTAAAGAAATACTTTATGATCTGTACACCACACAAACATGACATGAGTACATCTCAGTAGTTGAATAAAAATGTGGTTAAATATTATGTCTAAATCTGTTCACAGCATTTATTAGCCACAGCCTTTATTCATGCCCACAAACCATGAATATTACATTCATCTGCTAATATTTAAATGTCTATATATGATAGCACATTGTATTATAGCTCCAAAGTTATTTAAGTTGTTTAAGAGTATATTAAATAAATTGTCTTCATACTTAGATTTTCCTTTCTGTGGGGCTTGACTTTAAATTTCTCTGTAGGTCAAAGTATAAGAATGAATCATAACTGGTCTCCATATCCTGGCCCAAAACTCTGGCAGAATATCGTGCTCTACTAGAGGCCACATGAGTACCTGGACTCCCAGATACCATGCTAGTATGAAGAACCTCAGAACCCTGAAGGTAAAGTAGGCAGACAAGACCCCACTGGTGGCAGGCTACTGGACTGGACTACTAACTAGTCATCAGAAACATGGGCCACTCAGGTCAGAAGGCCAGAAAGAAAGAGAAACCAAGGGAAAAATCCATCCAACAAAGATAAACTTAGAAATTTGCTGTTAAATGTATAATTACCCCAATCCCAAATGCCTACAATCCAGTATAAGAACACAATTAAGAACAGTCTAGTCAATATGGATCCACCAGAATACAGATATCCTAAAACAGCAAGAAATGGATATTCCAACATAGCTGAATCACAAGAACATGACCCTATTTCATATGTAGATGACAGAGGTCTGTAAAGAGGAAATAATAAATCCCTTAAAGAAATCCAGGAAACACAATCAAACAGGTAAATGAAATTAATAAAACCTAAGAAAGGAAATACAAACAATAAAGAAATACAAACTGAGGAGATCCTTGAGTTGGAAAATCTAGGTAAATAAATAGAAACTACAGACACAAGCACCACCAAGAAAATAAATGGAAGAGATAATCTCAGGCACTGAAGATTCCAGAGAGGAAACTGCTGTATCAGTCAAAGAAAGTGTGAAATCTAAAAAATTCCTGACATAAAAAACATCAAGAAAATCTGGGGCGTGATGAAAAGAGAAATGCTAAGAATAATAGGATGAGCAGAAGGAAAAGAATCCTGGCTCAAAGACCCCAAACATATATTTAACAAAATCATAGAAGAAAAATGTCCTAAGCTTAAGAAGGACACACCTATAAAGGTATAAGAAACTTACAGAATACCATATACATTGGGAAAGACAAGAAATTTCCCCACCACATAATAATCAAAACAATAAATATATAAAACAAATAAAGAATATTAAAAGTTTCAAGGGGAAAAAGGCCAGTTAACATATAAAGGCAGACCTACTAGAATTACACCTAACTTTTTAATGGCCTCAAAAGGTGTCTTACCAACTCAAAGAGACCACAGATGCCAGCTTAGACTACTGTATTCAGCAAAACTTTCAATCAACATATAAGAAGAAAACAAGATATTTCATAACAAATATATATTTAAACAATATCTATTGACAAATCCAGCCCTACACAAGATACTAAAAGGGAAACTCCATCTAAAGGAGGCTAACTAGACCCATGAAAACACAGGAAATAAATAATCTTACATCATCAACACCATAAAGGAAGTACACTTACACACACACACACCACCACCACCACCACCACCACCACCACCAACAACAACAACAACAATATTAATAGACTTAATTTCCCCAATAAAAAGACAGAGAAATGAGAAAAAGCTCACAAACTCGAGGAAACTGAAGAACTCTACTTAATGACCACTGGGTCAAGGCAGAAATAAAGAAATAAAGATAGAAATTAAAGACTTCCTAGAATTTGAAGAAAATTAATGCACAACGTACCCAACATAATTGGACTCAATAAAAGTGGTGCTAAGAGGAAAGTAAATACCTCCATAAGGAAATTAGGAAGTTCTCATACTAGCAACACACCAGCACACATGACAGCTCTAGATAGAACCTCTAAATAGAAGCATGCACAATAATCAAACTCAGGGCTGAAGTCAATAAACTAGAAACAGAGAACAATATAAGAATCAAAGAAAAAAAGAGTCAGATCTTTGAGAAAATCAACAAAATATACAAGCCCTTAACCAAACTAATAAAAAAGCAGAAAGAGAATATTCAAATTCAGAAAATCAGAAATAAAAGGATAAGGGGCATAATAAGAGACACTAAGGAAATCCAAATAATCATAAGGTCATACTTTAAGAACTGATACTCCAAAAAAAAAAAAAGAACTGATACTCCACAAAATAGAAATAAAAAACCATTGTCAATACTGCCAAATTAATTTTATGATGACACACTCACCCTGATACCCAAACCATACAGAGACTCTAAAAAAATATTACAGACCAATTTACTGGATGAAAATTGATGCAATATTACTCAACAAAATACTAGCTAATGGAGTCTAAGAAAACATTATATATATCATGCATCATGATCAAGTAGACTTCATCCCAGAGATACAGGAATGTTTTAATATAAGAAACTCTGATAACATATTTCACCATATAAACAAGTTGAAAGGGGAAAAAAAAAAACACCCGATTATCTTAATAGACTCAAAAAGCCTTTGATACAGTCCAACACCCCTTCATGATAAAAATCTTGGAGAGATCAGGGATAAAACAAACATAAAAAAGGCAATTTACAGTAAGTGATAGCCAACATCAAATTAAATGGAGCAACTATGCTAAAATCAGGAACAATACAAGACTGTCCACCCTGTCCATATAACTCTAGCTATAGCAATAAGACAAGGGAAGGAGATAGGCAGGATAAAAATTGGAAAAGAAGAAATCAAAGTATTGTTATTTGCAGATGATACGATAGTATCTATAAGTGACCCCAAAAATTCTATGAGAACTCCTAAAGCTGATGAACACCTTCAACGAAGTGGCTGGATACAAGATTAACTCAAAAAATCAGTAGTCGTCCAATGTACAAATGGCCAATGGACTGTGAAGAAATTTAAGGATACAACATTCTTCATAATAGCTACAAATAATATAAAATATCTTGTGGTAACTCTAACCAAACAAGTGAAATACCTATATGACAAAAACTTAAAGTCTTTGAAGAAAGAAATTAAAGAATATATAAGAACACAAAAAAATTTCCATGGGCAAGTTAAATTAATGGAGTAAAAATAGCCATCCTATCAAAAGCAGTCTACAAATCCAATGCAATTCCCATCATAACTCCAGCATAATTCCTTGAAAATACAATATTCAACTTCATATGGAAAAAAATTCAGAATAGCTAAAATGATACTGAACAATTAAAGAACTTCTGGTTGTATCACCATCTCTGATTTCAAGCTCTATTACAGAGTAATAAAAGTAGTAATAAAAGCTAGATGATATTGTCATAAAAACAGATAGGCTGATCAATGTGATTGAAAAAAGCAACCCAGAATTAAATGCACACACCTATGAGCACTTGATTTTTGACAAAGAAGTCAAAGCCATACAATGGGGTGTGGGGAAGCATCTTCAGCAAATGTTGCTGGTCTAACTGGATGTCTACAATGTAGAAGAATGCAAATAGATTCATGTTTATTACCCTGCATAAAATTCAAGTGCAATTAGACCAAAGACCTCAACCTAAAAACAGATACATTGAACCCAAAAGAAAAGAAAATGAGGGGTATCCTTGAATACATTGGCCCAGGAAACAACTTCCTGAATACAATAAGTAGGATTAGTCAGTATTTTAACAAACATGCCTATTGGGTTAATATTTTTTATTTCTATAGAAGGAATATCCAAAATCACACAGCAGGGAAAGAAGTAATAAAGAGCCCAGATTGTGAATTGCAGTGGATTTATGTCAGTGAAGCTGGGGCATTGAGTTTATAAAATTGTAAATCTAGATGTGAGTTTTACACAGAAGGAAATCTACAAGTACCCATTTGTTTTGCTGAATTACGCATCAGAGATAGGGATTTCTAGAATATTCAGCATGGTGATTATTGCTAAGGGGATGCTCTAGACTTAACTGCACTGTTAGGTGAGATAAATTGTGCACACTAGAACAATTACATATGCCCCATCCTGCCAAGCTCAGTTCTCTTTTTTAATAGGTTTGGTTAAAGTGTAAAGAGAATATCCATTTCACATGTGGTTATGTACAAGTTTCTTATGCCCTGGCAGTGACAGCACTTTGAACAGTAATGTATTGCTGGTGTAATGCACAATCTTTTTTCTGACATTGATTTTTGAGATTTCTTTTATAGATTAACTTTCTTGATAAAAAAATGCATGTGAAATCCAAAGTGCTATAGCGGTATTATTAGTCTTTTCTTTAGCCTACAATGGATGGCAGAGCTCCGAAGTACTCTCGAGTTTAACATTTCTTAGGAAGTTTATGTACAATTTTCCTAATGAAAATATTCTTATCATTTATATGCATCTTGAATATAAAATCACATCACTCTTTGGATATTATTAGCCACATACTCATCTTCTCAAAGCTGATTAAAATTAATGAATGCATGAAACAGCATAATTAACATTCAAACAAAAGCAGACTTCGTCAGAAAAACAATAATCTCCACTTCCATGTGTAGACTTCTGTCTGGCTTAATAATTTTCAGTCTTTTGTGCTGTCTATTCTAAGACAAAATGAATTGAAATGTGTGATTTGATAGCATCTAAGTTTAATTAAATACCCTAGGAAAGCTGTGGAGTTTGTGGTTGATCAGTAGCCAGTTATACAAAGCTGGATAGAAGGGTTTGGAAGTATATTGCCATGAAGCAACATATCACCTGGATTCAAGGAATATGTAAAAAATTTCCATTCAGAAAAACATACCCGTCACAAACCCAAGCTCAATTTGCTGTCAGTTCTTGTGGCTCAGGTGACATTGTTCAAGCATAACACTGGGAAAATCTGAAATTAAAAAAATCCTTCAGGCCAGTTTTTTATTACTGTAGTTGTAAATGTGGTTACAAATACCCACTGGTGTATAAAGATCTTCCTAGGAGTACATGTGCATGAATGTTTTAAGAAAATATAATTAAAATTTTCATTTAAATGCAAAGTTTAAATTCCCATTTATGTTCCTCTTCATAGAAAGTTGTTCCTAAGACTTCACCACCTGTTAATGCATATTATATTTTTTCTCTTCTTTTTTCCCATTGCCAAAAAGAAAAACAAAAATTTTTGTTTGATTTTGTTGATAAATTGAGTAATTGTAATTATTGATTAAACATAATTATCAAGGTAAGTTATTAATATTTGATTTTCAAGAAAATTGACATAGTTATTAACAGTGGTTTCAACACATTGATTATCAAAATAATTTTGAAAATTGGTCACTATTTGATATTCAATATGGAACTTGTCTCTTAGTATATTCATAAGATTATTAAGATTTATGAAAATGAAGAAATATTGCCTAGCCATATAAAAATAAATAAAAACATATTTGTAGTTATGGTTGAAATCAATTCATTTTTCCAACTTTGTAAGAAATAAATCAAAGCAGTTCAATTTTTTCTAATTTTTTTTTAATTTTCACAATTTTCATTATTTGAAGAGATATGTTGTAATATTAAAAGAAGAGATAATTTATCAGAAATCTCCCCCATTTAAAATATTGGGTTATATAAAATTAATTAACTAAGTATATATTGCAATTACATGTTAATCCCATAAATGTGTTTGGGTGTGTGTGTTTTGTTGAAGAAGAACAAGGATTTTCATGAACGAGTTTTAAGACTGAATATATTTTAGATTGGCCAAAAAAGTGCATTCCAAATATTTACTAGACAACATAAAATAATATATATATATATATAAACATTATGAATATATATTAAAAATCTAATGTATTTTATTTCTTTATTCAACTTACATCCCGATTGTACCCCCTGACCCATCTTCCCACAGCTACTAACCCATTTCCCTTTCATTTCTCCTCTCAGAAGAGTGAAACCCCACTGGCTATCATCCCATCCTGGTACATGAAGTCACTACAGGACTAGGCACAACCTCTCCCACTGAGACCAGATAAGGCCACTTAGAGAAATATGTTCTACAGTCAGGTAACTGATCAGGGACAGCACCAGTTTCTTTTGATTTTGTGGAAGGGTTGGTGTCCTTTTCCTCCTCTGGGGGTTCTGTCTAGCTACAGGAGATGGTCACTTCAGGCTCTGTGTCTTCCACTGCTAGAAATATCAGCTAGAGTCACCCCCATAGACTTCCTGGCTCTTCCTCCCATACCAGGTCTCTGGCACATTCTAGAAATGCAGCCATGACAACTGCCAATTTCTGTTTTCTTCCCCTTCCCTATACCTAATCCCCAAACCCTGTTCTGCACTCACCTCTCCCTATTTGTTCCCTTCATCCATCCAATGTCTGTTTTATATACCCTTCTGAGTAAGATACAAGCATCTTCCCTTGGGCCCTCCTTGATTTTTTGGCATCTTTGGGTCTATGGATTGTAGTGTGAGGTATCCTGTACTTTATGGCTAATATCCAATTATAAATGAGCACATACCATGCATGTTCTAATAGGTCTCAGTCACCTCACTTAGGATATTTACCAGTTCCAGCCACTTGTCTGCAAAATTCATGAAGTCCTTGTTCTTAACGACCGAGTAGTATTCTATTGTGTAAATGAACCACACTTTATTTATCTGTTCTTCAGTTGAGTGACATCAAGGTTATTTCCAGTTTCTAGCTATTGGGAATAAAGTTGTTATGAACATAGTTGAGCAAACGTCCCTGTAGTATGTAGGAGCATCATTTGGGTACATGCCTAGGACTGGATTTTGAGTTAGAACTATTCCTAATTTTCTGAGAACTTGCCAAATTGATTTCCAGAGTGGTTGTAAAAGTATGCATTCCCACCAACAACAGAGGAGTGTTTTCCTTGCTCCACATCCTTACAAGCATGTGCAGTCCCTTGAGCTTTTTATCTTCATTACTCTGATGGGTTTAAGGAGAAACCTCAGAGTAATTTGATTTTCATTTTCCTGATGACTAAGATCGTTGAGTATTTATTTTTTCATAATTGTATTTAACATTTTTTATGGTCCAGATTTTATCCTCCTCCCAGTCCTTCCTCTCACTATTTCACATCCCATACCTCTCCCTCCTGTCTCCATGAGGATGTCCCCACCCTGATAGGCCCCACCCCACCAGACCTTCCCAATCCCTAGGGCCTCCAGTCTCTTAAGGGTTAGGTACAGCTTCTCTGATTGAGTTCAGACCCTGCAGTTCTTTGCTGTATATGTGTTGGGGTCCTCATATCAGTTAGGGTATGATGCCTGGTTGGTGGCCCAGTGTCTGAGAGATCTCCGGGGTCCAGGTTAGTTGAGATTGCTGGTCCTCCTACAGGGTCTCCCTCCTCCTCAGCTTCTTCCAGCTTTTCCCCAATTCAACCGCAAATGTCACTGGTTGGATGTAAATATCTGCATCTGAATCTTTCAGCTGCTTGTTGGGTCTTTCGGAGGGACATCATGATAGACCCCTTTTGTGAGCACATAATAGCATCAGTAATAGTGTCAGGCCTTGTGGCCTCCTCTTGACCTGGATCTCATTTGGGCCTATTGCTGGACCTTCTTTCCCTCAGGCTCTTCTCCACTTTTGATCCTGCAGTTCTTTCAGACAGGAATAATTCTGGATCAGAGTTTTTGACTGAGTTATGGCAACCGTCATCCATCACTTCATTCCTGTCTTTCTGCTGGATGTGTGCTCTATAAGTTCCCTCTCCCTACTGTAGGTCATTTCATCTAAGGTCCCTCCTTTTGAGTCCTGAGAGTCTCCCACTTCCCAGGTGTCTGGTACATTCTGGAGGGTTCTGCCACCTCCTACCTCTATAGATTGCTTGTTTCCATTCTTTCTGCTGGCCTTCAGGGCTTCAGTCCTGTTCCCCAAACCCAATACCTAATCATGTTCCCCTCTTTCCCTCCCTGTCCCCTATCCCACCCAAATCCCTCTCTCCCATTTCCCAAAACCGCTTTCTTCTCCCTCCTTAATGGGATTCAGGAATTCCCACTTGGGCTCTTCCGGTTGTTAACCTTTTTGAGTTCTGTGGATTATATCCTGGGTATTCTGTACTTTTTTGGTTTATATAAACTTATTAGTGAGTACACACCATGCATGTCTTTTGAGTCTGAGTTACCTCACTCAAGATATTTTCTTGGTCCATCCATTTGCTGCAAAACTCTGGATGTCCTCGTTCTTAATATCTGAGTCGTATTCCATTGTGTAAATGAAGCACATTTTCTGTATCCATTCTTCTATTCTGGGACATCTTGGTTGTTTCCAGCTTCTGGATATCATGAACAAGGCCTCAATTAACATAATGGAACACGTGTCCCTGTGACAGGGTGGGACATCTTTTGGGAATATGCCCTAAAGTGATATAGCTGGATCTTTAGGTAGATCTGTTTCCAGTTTTCTGAGGAATCTCCAAATTGATTTCCAGAGTGGTTGTACCAGTTTGGAATCCCACCAGCAATGGAGGAGTGTTCCTCTTTCTCCTCATCCTTGCTGACATGTGCTGTTGCCTGAGGTTTTGATCTTAGCCTCTCTGGTGTAAGCTGGAATCTCAGGGTCGTTTTGATTTGCATTTTCCTAATCACTAAGGATTTTGAACATTTCCTTACGTGCTTTTCAGCCATTCAAGATTCCTCTGTTGTGTATTCTCTCTTTAGTTCTATACCCTGTTTTTTTGATTGGATTGTTTATTTTTTGGGGTGTTAGCTTCTTAAATTCTTTATATATTTTGGATATTAGCCCTCTATCGTATGTGGGGTTAGTGAAGATTTTTTCCCCCAATTTGTTGTCAATTTGTCCTATTGACTATGGCCTTTGTCTTACAGAAGGTTTCCGGTTTCATAAGGTCCCATTTATCAATTCTTGATCTTAGAGTGTGAGCCATTGGAGTTCTGTTTAGGAAATTTACCCCTGTGCTAATGAGTTCAAGGCTCCTTCCCCCTTTTCTTCTATTAGATTTAGTGCATCTGGTTTCATGTTGAGGTTCTTGATCCACTTGGACTTGAGCTTTGTGCAAGGTGACAAATATGGATCTAATTTTGTTTTTCTATTTAAAGACTGTCAGTTAGACCAGCACCAATTATTGAAGATGCATTCTTTTTTCCAATGTATATTTTTGGCTTCTTTAAGAACAAGTGTCCATAAGTGTATGGCTTTATTTCTCGGTCTTCAATTCTATTCCATTGATCAACTTGTCTGTCTCTGTACCAATACCATGCAGTTTTTACTACTA
This sequence comes from Uromys caudimaculatus, assembly GCA_028551405.1. NCBI lineage: Eukaryota > Metazoa > Chordata > Mammalia > Rodentia > Muridae > Uromys > Uromys caudimaculatus. The sequence goes on along the minus strand of CM052712.1, from coordinate 2,980,060 downwards.
TTGCTCTGTAGTATAGGTTGAGGTCAGGGATGGTGATTCCCCAAGCAGTTCTTTTATTGTTAAGAATTGTTTCCACTATTCTGGGTTTTTTACTTTTCCAAATGAATTTGAGAGTTGGTCTTTCCATGTCTTTGAATAATTGTGTTGGAATTTTCATGGGAATGGGCTGAATCTGCAGATTGCCTTTGGTAAAATGGACATTTTCCCTATATTAATTTTGCCAATCTATGAGCGTGAAAGATCTCTCCATTTTCTGAGATCTTCCACAATTTCTTTCTTGAGAGGCTTGAAGTTATTGTCATACAGATCTTTCACTTGTTTGGTTAGAGTTATCCCAAGGTATTTTATATTATTTGTGACTATTGTGAAGTAAGTTGTTTCCCTATTTTTTTCTCAGCCTGTTTATCATTTGTATAAAGAAAGGATACTGATTTATTTGAATTAAGTTTATACCCAACCACTTTGCTGAAGTTATCAGCTGTAGAAGTTCTCTGGTAGAATTTTTGGGGTCACTTATGTTTACCATCATATCATCTCCAGATAGTGATACCTTTACTTCTTTGCCAATTTTCATCCCCTTGATCTCTTTTTATTGTCTTACTGTTCTAGCTAGAACTTTAAATACTATACTGAATAGATATGTAGAGAGTGAGCATCCTTGTCTTGTCCCTAATTTAGTAGGATTGCTTCAAGTATCTCTCCATTTAATTTGATATTGGCTGTTGGTTTACAGTAAATTGTTTTATTATGTTCAGGTGTGGGCCTTGTATTCCTGCCCTCTCCAAGACTTTTAACATGAAGGAGTACAATATTTTGTCAAAGGTTTTTTCAGCATCTAAGAAAATGATCATGTGATTTTTTTCTTTGAGTTTGTTTTATAGCAGATTACGTTAATGGATTTTCATATATTGAACCATCCTTGGGGAATGAAATATACTTGATCATGGTGAATAATAGTTTTGATGTGTTCTTGGATTCGGGCTGCAAGAATTTTACTGAGTATTTTTACATCAATATTCATAAGAAAATTGGTCTGAAGTTCTTTTTTGTTGTTGTTGTTGGGTCCTTCTGTGATTTAGGTAACAGAATAATTGTGGCTTCATAGAATGAATTAAGTAGTGTTACTTCTGTTTCTAATATAGTATAGCTTGAGGAATATTGGTATTAGGTCTTCTTTGAAGGTCTGGTAGAATTCTGCACTAAAGCCATCTGACCCTGGGCTTTTATTGGTTGGACTGTTTTTACTGACTTCTATTTCCTTATGGAATATGGGCTTGTTCTGATAGTTTACCTGCTCTTGATTTAACTTTGGTTTGTAGTGTCTGTCTAGAAAAGCATCCATTTCACCTAAATTGTCCAGTTTTGTTGAATATAGGCTTTTGTGGAAGGATTTTTTGACAATTTTTTTTTTAAATTTCCTCTGTTTCTGTTGTTATGTCTCCCTTCTCACTTCTAATTTTGATAATTTGGATACTGCCTCTGGGCCCTTTAGTTAGTTTGGCTAGGGGTTGATATATCTTGTTTATTCTCTCAAAGAACCAGGTCCTGGTTTTGTTGATTCTTTGTATAGTTCTCTTTGTTTCTATTTGGTTGATTTTAGCCCTGACTTTGACTATTTCCTGCCTTCTACTCCTCTTGGGTGTTTGCTTCTTTTTGTTCTAGAGCTAGCAAGTATGATGTTAAGTTGCTAGTTTAGGGTCTCTCCAATTTCTTTACCAGGGCACTCAGTGCTATGAAGTTTCCTCTTAGCATTTCTTTCATTGTGTCTTATAAGTTTGGGTATGTTGGGTCATCACTTTCATCGAATTCCAGGATGTCTTTAATTTCTTTCTTTATTTCTTCTCTGACAAAGTCATCACTGAGTAGGGATTTGTTCAGTTTCCATGGGTATTTGGGTTTTCTGTGTTTCTTGTTATTGAAGAACAGCCTTAGGCCATGGTGATCTGATAGGATGGGATTATTTCAATCTTCTTGTATTGGTGTAGGCTTCTTTGGTGATTAATTATATGGTCAATTTTGGAGAAGGTACCATGAGGTGCTAAGAAGAAGGTGTATTCTTTTGTTTTATGGTGAAATATTCTACAGATTTCTGTTAGATTCATTTGGTTCATAACCTTACTAGTATCACAGTGTTTCTGTTCTTTAAGCACATTTTGGGCATTCAAGATTCTTCTGTTGAGAATTCTCTGCTTACTTCTGTACCCCATTTTTAACTGGGTCATGTGGTTTTTTTTGTTACCTAATTTCTAGAATTCATTATGTATGTTATATACTAGCTGCGTGTTGGATGTAGGCGTGGTGGTGATCATTTCCCATTCTGTAGGCTGTCATTCTCTCCTAATGAATGACTCCCTTTGCCTTACAAAAGCATTTCATAAGGTTACATTTTTAATTGTTGATCTTAGTGTCTGAACTATTGGTGTTCTCTTCAGGAACTTGTCTCCTGTACCAATGAGTTCAAGGCTATTCCCCTTTTTCTGTTCTATTAGATTTAGTTTATCTGGTTTTACATTTAAGTTTTTGTTTCCTTGGATTTGGTATTTTTACAGAGGTGATAAATAAGAATCTATTTCCATTTTTTTACATGTAGACATCTTGTTAGACCAGCACCATTTTTGGAGATGCTTTCTCTTTTCTACCATATGTCTTTGAATTCTTCATCAAAAATCAAGATTTCATAGGTGTATAAGGGTTTTTTTGGGGGGTCTTTGATTCAATACCAATGATCAGTAAGTCTGTTTCTATACCATCATCATGCAGTTTTTATTATTATTGCATACCATCATCATGCGGTTTTTATTATTATTGCTCTGCAGTATAGCTTGTAGTTAGAGATGGTGATACCTCCAGTCTTTTCTGTCCTTGAGGTTTTGTTTTTCAATATGCAATTGATAATTTTTTCTGTCAAATCTGTAAAAAAGTCTGCTGGAATTTTGATGAGAATTGCAATGACTCTATAGATTGCATTTAATAAGATGACCATTTTCTCTATGTTAATCCTAGTGCTTCATGAGCATGGGATATCTTACGATCTTCTGATATCTGCCTCAATTTCTTTCTTTAGAGACTTAATGTTCTTGTTATATAGTTTTTATATTTTATATTATCTGTGGATTAGTTTGAGGATTATTAGTATTGATATTAGCTCTTGTTTGAAAGTCACGTAGAATTCTGTACTAAAACCATCTGAACCCAAACTCTTTTTGGTTGGGAGATTTTTAATGACTGCTTCAATTTCCTTAGGAGTTATAGTAGATTTACACAGTTTACTGATCTTGATTTAACTTTGATAAAGGGTATTTGTCTAGAAAATCATCCATTTTATTTAGGTTTTCCATATACGTGGAGTACAGGCTTGTGAAGTAAGACGTGATGATTCTTTGAATTTCCTCAGTGTCTGTTTTCTGTCTCTTTTTTTCATTTCTGGTATTGTTAATTTGGGTACTATCTTTCTTCTTTATAGTTAGTTTGTCTAAGGATTTGTTGTCTTTGTCTGTCTTGTCAGGTTTTTCAAAGAACTAGCTCTTGGTCTGTTGATAATTTGTAATGTTATCTGTTTCTAATTGATTGATTTAAGCCTTGAGTTTTATTATTTTCTGCTGTCTACTCCTCTTGTGAGTGGTTTTTGTTTGTTTGTTTGGTTGGTTGGTTGATTTTTGTTTGTTTGTTTGTTTGTTCGTTTTATTTCATTTTTTAAAAGAATTTTCAGGGGAAAATAAAAATTGCTAGTTTGAGACCTCTCCAATTTCTTTAAGAAAGCATTTAGTGCTACAAACTTTCTCTTAGCACTGCTTTCATTGTGTCCCATATGTTTGGGTATGCTGTGTCATCATTTTCACTGATTTCTAGAAAGTCTTTGATTTCTTTCTTTCTTTCTTTCATGACCTAGTCATCATTGAATAGAGAGTTTGTTCATTTTCCATGAGTTTGTGGGCTTTCTGTTGTTTCTCTTATTGTTGAGGTCCAGCTTTAATCCACTGTGGTCTGATAAGATACAAGGAATTATTTCAATTTTCTTATATTTATTAAGGCTTGGTTTGTGACCAACTATATGGTCAATTTTGGAGAAGCTTCCAGGAAGCGTTGAGAAGAAAATGTATTCCTTTGTGTTTATGTGAAATGTTGTGTAGACATCTGTTAGGTCCTTTTGATGCATTACATCTGTTAGCTAATTATTTCTCTGTTTAGTTTTTGTTTTGATGATGGGTCCATTGGTGAGAGTGGGAGTGTTGAAGTCTCCCCATAATAATGTGTGGGGTTCAATGTGTGATTTAAGCTTTAACAATGTATTTTTTTTTTTTACAAATGTGAGTGCATTTGCATTAGGGGCATAGATGTTTAGAAATGAGATGTCCTTTTGGTAGATTTTTCCTGTGATAAGTATGAAGTATCCTTCCCTATCTGTTTTGATTAAAATTGGTTGAAAAATCTATTTTTATTACATACTAGAATGTCTACTCCTGCTTTTTTCTTGTTTCCTTTTGCTTGGAAAACCTTGTTTAGCCCTTTACTCTGAGGTAATATTTATCTTTGTTGTTGAGGTATGTTTCTTGCATGCAGCAGAGTGATGAATCCTGCTTATACATTCACTTTATTAGCCTGTATGTTTTTACTGGAGAATTGAGTACCTTGATGTTGAGAGGTATTAATGACCAATTGCTAATTTCTGTTATTTCAATGTTAGTGGTGGTACAGTGTGTGTGTGTGTGTGTGTGTGTGTGTGTGTGTATGTGTGTGTGTGTGTGTGTGTGTGTGTGTGTGTGTGTGTGTGTGTGTTTATGTAATTCTTTACCTTTTTCTTGTGTGGAATTATTTATTTTTTGTATTTTCTTGTATGTTGTTACTTCTTATGTTGAAGTTTCCTTCTAGTATCTTCTGTAGGACAACATTAGTTGAAAGATATTGTTTAAATTTGTTTTTTTTCAAGAAATATCTTGTTTTCTATGTCTATGGTGAGTTAAAGCTTTGCCATGTTGGATAGTTTGTCTGATATCTGTGATCTCTTGGAGACTGTAAGACATCTGCCCAAGTCCTCCTGGCTTTTAAAGTCTCTGTTGAGCAGTCTATTGTAATCTGATAGGTCTGTCTTTACATATTGCTTAGTCTTTCCCTGGGAGCTTTTAATATTCATTCTTTGTTCTGTAGATTTGTGGTTGGATTATTATGTGGTGGGTTGATTTTCTCTTTTGGTCTACTCTATTTCTTGTTCTATAGGTTTCTTGTACATTTATAGACGTCTCTATCTCTAGGTTATGGAAATTTTCTTCTATGATTTTGTTAAGGATATTTTTTGGGCATTTGAGATAGGGATCTTCTCCTTCTATTCCTATTAATTTTAGGTTTTGTCTTTTCATACTGACCCAAATTTCCTGGATGTTTCATATTAGAGTCTTTCTAGATTTAGTATTTTCTGTGGATGATGTACCAATTTTCCTATCTATGCCCAAGTTTCTCTCTTCCATCTTTTGTAATCTGTTGGTGATGTCACTGTTTGTAATTCCTATTCTCTTTCCTAGGTTTTCTATCTCCAGGATTGTCTCATTTTGTGTTTTCTTTATTTCTTCTATTTCCATTATTTGTTCCATTCATCTGTTTGATTGTATTTATCTCTATATGTTTCTATTTATTTCTTTCTTCTTAACGACCTCCACTGCCTGTTTGATTGTGTTCTTATTCTGGCCTTTAACGACATGGTTGTCCCTAGTGTTGGCAGGCCTGGTAATCCCTGAATGTTGCAGGCCTGTAAGTAAAGCTGGTATTCCCTTATGCCAGCACACCTCTGGGATTGCAGGTAGAGCTGGATTTTCCATGTTGGTAGCAGAGTTCCAGAGATACAGGCAGAGCCTGTGGTCCTTGATGGTTGCAGGCCTGTTTGTCCTGGGTGGCATCAGGACTCCAGGGATGCAGTTAGTGCAATGCCATGGGAAATGAAGTGCAAATGGGGCAGGGCAGAGCTTTCTGCTGCTGCATTTGCCCAGAGGGGCAGGAAGTGAATTGGGGTAAGGTTCTTACCTGGTGGTCCCTGAAGGCTGCAGACCTCTGGGACTGTGGTTAGAGGTGTGGACCAGATGGAACACAGACTGGACAGGGTCAGGCTTCATTGCTGCTGGGATTCCTAGCAGATACAGTAGGCTGGAGTTTGAGGTTTGGGGATCTCTCATGGTTGCCTCATGTGGCAGTAGGTCTCCATTGATGCAGGTGGAGCTGTGGCCTGGGAAATGGGGTGCATATAGGGCAAGACAGGCCTCAAAGCTGCTGGGTTTGCTGCAGGATCTAAAGGGCAGGGGCTTGTTGCTTGGTTATCTTACCTCTTTCTCCTGAGTGGCAGCAGACTTGCAGGTGTGCAGGCAGAGCTATGATCCTGAAAATATAGTCCTAAATTAATATATTTTAGAAACTAATGTTTTAATGAGATATGAATTTTAAAAAGTTAAATTACTCATCTTTTCTATTTAGATTAAAATGATTTAACAAAATATATGACTGCATATATAAACACTCAAAATTAATTTGAATGATATGTATAAAGACAGACTTCAGATGCATAAATATCCAAGTACCATGTCCTTCCCAAGATTGTATCCCAGATCATCCAAGGCATCTTGAGCATAATCACAATTTAATGATGATTACTTAGACAGCTTTAAACTTAGAATGGATATAAATTTCATCACCAGTTTCCTCAGCTCTTGAGTTAGATAGATGGAGATAAAAAAGATGCAGAGCCTCTGTATAGATTCAGTAAGAATAACAGAATGAGATTCTGCAAGAATACCTCTTGCTAGAAAAACCGGTATCTTTCATTGGACAGCATCGCTGCAGGGTTAGGCATTGTCTTATGAGATTATGATTGATAAAGTTATAGTCATTTGAGGACAGAGAGAAATGTTTCGAGAGCTCATATAATCTCAAATAGGACTAGAGTAAAGAATTAAAAACTGCTAACTTTTATGATCTCATTTGGAAGACATGCTGTGCCTTAATCACCATTTGATTAGATTACTTCCTCAAATACATTTAATCCAGTGATAATAAAAAAGACTGATATATAATTGCTCTATAAACCATATTTATTGGGAATACAGTTGAAAAATGAACTCTATAGAAATTTTATCGTATTAACTTTTACTGGGGAATGTGAGTATATAAAATTAATCTTTAAATTTTTCTTGCTACAACTTATTTTATATTAATCCTTAAATTAAAATTAAAATAATCCCTAAGATAAACATTAAAATCTGTTAAATAAGCTTAAACTATGTAATAGTATGTTAAATAAGAAAAAAATGTATTTCAATTTAAATAGGTTAAATACCATTCTTTATTGGCATTTAGATTAAATACTTTGAGAAACTCATTTAAAAAAATATCTTTACAAAGGCAATTTTAGACAAAAACTTTTAGAATTCTTGCTGAATATGAATTGCCTGCATAGCTCAATTTACTCTAGGGAAATATAATGTCCAAAAGGTAATAATAATAAGTATTTCTAAAGACAGAAAGCATCTAGGTTAATAAAATCGATAGATGACTGATAGATGATAGGTAGGTAGGTAAATATATGATAGATAAAACATGAATAGAAAACAGAACAGTAGCTTAATAGATGGAGAGATATAAATGGGCATTCATGCAAAATCTTAGTATTTAAATTAGGTAATGATAGCATTGGCAGGGTTTCAATGGAGTCAAGCTGATGTTTCCTTATGAAGTGGACCATTTCACCAGGCCTGCCACTAACCCTCATAAGTGCTATTCAGACTCCCTTGTCAAAATCCAGGTATCTTGGAATGTATAAAGCATTTGCTACACAACATCTGTTTTGCATAAGACAAGGAATTTCAGGAGTCATATTTATTCTCTCCGAAAAGATACAAAATCAACAACGTGCCTAGTGATTCTATTGACATCTACTGTCCAAGCCTGTGAATACAACGGTGGTGCTGCAATCAAATTTATAGATCAATTCCAAAGAGACTGTATGAAGTCAGTCCTTATTTTCAAAGCTTCTTATTAGCCTGACCACCCACAGTGAATTTCAGGATGAGACTTGAGTCAGGTGACTTCTTCCTGCCAACCTTGATGGGCTGGTCAAAGTTAAACATATGAGAATGTTCTTGAGCCTTCAGCAACCTATTTAGTCTGAGGGCTGTGACAGCATGCTGACTGTCCATTTTCTACATTGAACAATGTGCCTGAGGGATTAAAAGCAAATTGCTGAGCAATTATCTGTTGAGTAGGATGCTGAGTCCTTTGGGCTTATGCCAAATATAGCTGGTATACTATACTGCTATAGCTGCATGATGTGGAGATTTTTTTTTTAGTATTTTGAGAATATTACACACCACTTTTAGAGTGGCTAGACAATTTGCAATTGTCCTAACAGTGAATATATGTTCCCCTTTTCCCAAATGCCCTTCAGCATTTGTTGTTGGTTGGTTTGTTGATTTTAGCTATTCTGACAAAAGTGAGATGAAATCTTAAAGTTACACTAGCTTACATTACCCTGGTTGCTAAGGGTACTAAAAACTGAGTCATTTCTGAGTCATTTCTTAGCCATTTCATTATTTTGTTTGAGAAGTCTCTCCTCAAATCTATGTCCACTTTACAAATGGATTTTTTGGCATTGTTTTTAATGCTTTTGTTTTGCTTTTTAATTCTGTATGTTAATCCTCTGATATTCTCTTCCACTACTGCATAAATAACACTAAGCATGTTTGAAAAGCCATGGGGGGATCACGTTATTTTATGTCTATTTAAAATATCTTTTCCTGTACCTATACCTAGTATGGTACTGCCTATATTCTCTTCTAGAAGATTCTGTGTTTCAAGTTTCACATTAAGGTCTTTGATCCATTTTGAGTGCTTTGCTCAAAGTCATAGATATAAGTTTAATTTGATTCTTTTAGGTGTGATTATTTCAGCATGATTTGTTGAAAATTGTATCTTTTCTCCAGTGTCTGTTTTTTGACATTTTGTATCAGAGGGCTGTGATTAAATGCCCTTATATTTGCATCTTTAATTTCCTTCTATTGATGTACATGTCTGGTCTATGCCAGTAAAATATTGTTTTTGACCCTTATCTCTTTGTAATGTAGCTTGAAATCTAGTCTCTGAAAAATTGGCTCAAATTCTTGCATACATATTTTCATTTATACAGACATTTTTCCTATAATTATCTTTTAAATGTTTAGTCCTTTAATTTTTAGTTTTCTTTCATTTTTCTCTTTTTTCCTCTTCATCTGCTCATTTAAATGGTATAGATCTTATTTTAATAAATTTTAACAAAACATATTTAACTGTATTTCTTATTTCAAATTTGTAGTTCAAAAGTGCATATTAGAACATTCTTACCCAAGATTCTTATTTAAGTGTATTCTAAATACTTGCCCTGTTCCCTGCAAAATCATTATTACCTAAATACCTTTTAAATGGCCACATATTATAGTTACTACTAAGTATAATAAAGTTACTATTATGTGTTATGAACATCCAGATCACTGTCTCCCCAACCATTTCTACAACACCCAGAGAAAGCCCAACTACCAGGTGCTCTGACACACCCAAGAAAACAGGTGTGTCCACAACATCTGCCCCAATACCTTGTGTAACTGGAACCCCAGGGATTTAGGAGGCAGCAATCCCTACCCAGCCAGAGGCACAGGTTCCTTCCAGTTTGAACGTGTGGCCTGAGCATACCCAAGGCGCTGTCTCCCCATCCATTCCTAAAACACCCAGAGGAAGCTCCACTCCCAGGTGTTCTGGTATACCCAAGATCACTGGATCTCTAAAACATCCAAGATCATACCTGAGGCCACAACATCTGTCCCAACACACATTGTAACTGTGACCTCCACAGGAACTATGGAAGCAGGAACACGCCCCCTCCAGCCAGAGGCATACATTCCTTCTTGTTTGCACCTATTCCCTTAGCAGACACACGGCTCTGGCTTGCTGACCATTCCTGTCATACCTAGAGAAAGCTTAACTCCCAGGAGCTCTGACACAACAAGATCTCAGGAACTCAGACACACAAAGTTAAGAATTACAGGATCCAAGAATCACAAGATCACAGAGAAAGCTGGACTCCCAGGAGTTCTGGCACAACTAGGTTCAAAGGAGGCACAGGCTCCAGTCATTGACAGCAAGGGCAGTTAGCACTAGAGATAATCGGATGTCTAGAGGCAAGCACAAGACCATAAGCAGCAGAAACCAATGCTACTTGCCAACATCAGAACCCAGTTCTCCCACCACACCAAGTCCTACATACCCAAACAAATCGGTAAAGCAAGATTCAGATCTAAAATTCCATCTAATGAATATGTTAGAGGAATTTAAAAAGGATATAAATAACTCCCTTAAAGAAATACAGAAGAACATAGGAAAACAAGTAGAAACCCTTAAAGAGAAAAAACATACATCTCTTAAAGAAATACAGGAAAACATGAAGAAACAGGTGAAGGAATTGAAACAAACTGCCCAGGATCTTAAAACAGAAATAGAAACATTAAAGAAAACACAAAGGGAGACAACCCTGGAGATGGAAAACCTAGAAAAGAGATCTGGAATCACAAATGCAAGCATCACCAACAGAATACAAAAGATAGAAGAGAGAATCTAAGTTGTACAATATAACATAGAAAACACTGACACAACAGTCAAAGAAAATACAAAAAGCAAAAAGCTCCTAACTTCAAACATTCAAGAAATCCAGAACAAAATGAATAATAGGTATACACGAGAGTGAAGATTCCCAATTAAATGGTCCAGCAAACATCTTCAACAAAATTTTAGAAGAAAATTTCCCTAATCTAAAAAAAAGAGATGCCCATAAATGTATAAGAAGGCTACAGAACACCAAACAGATGGGACCAGAAAAGAAATTCCCCCATCACATAATAATTAAAACACTGAATGCACAAAACAAAGAAAGAATATTAAAGCAGTAAGGGGAAATGGTGAAGTAGCATATGAAGGCAGACCCATCAGAATTACACCAGACTTCTCACCAGAGACACTAAAAGCCAGAAGATCCTGGGCAGATGTCATACAGACCCTAAGAGAATAAAAATGCAAGCCCAGGGTACTATACCTAGCAAAACTCTCAGTTACCACAAAGGGAGAAACCAAGATGTCTATGACAAAACCAAATTTAAACAATATCTTTCCACCAATCCAGCCGTACAGAGAATAAGAGAAGGAAAACTGCAACACAAGAGGAGAAACTACACCTAAAAAAAGCAAGAAACTAATCTCACAACAAATCCAAAAGAAGAGAACCATACAAGCATAATTTCACCGCTAACGACAAAAATAATAGGAAGCAACAATCACTGGTCCTTAATATCTCTCAACATCAATAGAATAAATTTCCCAATAAAAAGACATTGAATAATAGACTGGATATGTAAACAGGACCCAGCATTTTCCTGTGTATGGAAAACAAACTTCACTGACAAAGACAGCCACTACCTCAGAGGGAAAGGCTGGAAATTTTTTCCAGGCAAATGGTCTCAAGAACCAAGCTTGAGTAGCAATTTTAGGATCCAATAAAAGAGACTTTCAACCAAAAGTTATCAAAAAAGATGGGAAAGGACACTACTTATATACCAAAAAAAAAAAAAAAAAAAAACCCAGCAAGAGGAACTCTCAGTTCTGAACATCTATGTCCCAAATATAAGGGCAAACACATTTGTAACAGAAACATTACTGAAGCTCAGAGCACACACTGAACCTCACACAATAATAGTAGGAGACTTTAACACTCCACAGAGTGTTTCCATGGACAGATCATGGAAACAGAAATTAAACAGAGACACAGTGAAACTAACAGAAGTTATGAACCAAATGGATTTAACAAATACCTACAGAACATTTCACCCCAAAACAAAAGAATATACCTTCTTCTCAGCATCTCACAGTACCTTCTCCCAAATTGAGCATATAATCAGTTACAAAACAGACCTCAACAAATACAAGAAGATTGAAATAATCCCGTACATCTTATCAAATCACTATGGACTAAGGCTGGTCTTCAATAGCAACAAAAACAACAGAAAGCCCACATACACATTGAAGCTGAACAACTATCTACTCAATGATAACTTGGTCAGGGAAGAAATAAAGAATGAAATTAAACACTTTTTTAGAATTTAATAAAAATGAAGGTACAACATACCCAAACTTATGGGACACAATGAAAGCAGTGCTAAGAGTAAAACTCATAGCTCTGAGTGCTTCCAAAAAGAAATTAGAGAGAACACACACTAGCAGCTTAACAGCACATCTGAAAGCTTTAGAACGAAAAGAATCATATACTCCCAAGAGGAGTAGATGGCAGGAAATAATTAAACTCAGGGCTGAAATCAGCCAAGTGGAAACAAAGAGAACTACACAAAGAATCAACAAAACCAGGAGCAGGTTCTTTCAGAAAATCAACAAGATAGATAAACCCTTAGCCAAACTCACCAGAGGGTACAGAGGCAGTATGCAAAATAACTAAATCAGAAATGAAAATGGAGACATAAAATCAGAAACTGAAGAAATTCAAAAAATTATCAGATCATACTACGAAAGACTATATTCAACAAAACTGGAAAATCTAGATGGAATGGATGATTTTCTAGACAGATAGTAGGTACCAATGTTAAATCAGAATTAGATAAACCATCTAAACAGTCCTATAACCCCTAAGGAAATAGAAGCAATCATTAAAAATCACGCAACCAAAAAAATCCCCAGGACCAGATGCTTTTAGTGCAGAATTCTATCAGAACTTCAAAGAAGACCTAATATCAAAACTTCTCAAACCATTTCATAATATAGAAGCAAAAAGAACACTATGAATACATTCTATGAAGCCACAGTTACACTGATACCCAAAACACACAAAAACCCAACAAAAAAAGAGAACTCTAGACAAATTTCCCTCATAAATATCGATGCACAAATATTCAATAAAATTCTTACAAACCAAATTCAAGGACACATCAAAATGATCATTCACCATGATCAAGTAGGCTTCATCCAAGGGATTCAGGGATGGTCCAATAAAGGGAAATCCATCAATGTAATCTACTAATAAACAAACTCAAAGGGAAAAAAAAAAACACGATAATCTCATTATATGCTGAGAAAGCATTTGACAAAATACAATACCTCTTCATGAGAAAAGTATTGGAGAGATAAGCAATTAAAGATCCATACCTAAATATAATAAAACCAATATACAGCCAATCAATAGCCAACATCAAACTAAATAGAGAGAAACTTGAAGCAATCCCATTCAAATGAGGGACAACATGAGGCTGTTCATTCTCCCCCTATCTATTCAACCTAGTACTTGAAGTTCTAGCCAGAGCAATTAGGCAACAAAAGGAGATCAGAAGGATCCATTGGAAAGGAAGAAGTCAAGATATTACTATTTTTAGGTCACATAAATGATGCAAAAAAATCCACAAGAGAACTTCTACAGCTGATAACTTCTGTAAAGTGGCTGGATATAAAATTAACTCAAACTAATCATGAGCTTTTTGCTACTCAAAGGATAAATAGGCTGAGAAAGAAATTAGGAAGATAACATCCTTTACAATAGTTACAAATAATATAAAATATCTTGGTGTGATGCTAGCCAAACAAATGAAAGATATCTATGACAAAAACTTCAAGTCTCTGAAGAAAGAAATTGAAGAAGCTATCAGAAGACTGAAAGATGTCCCATGCTCATGGATTGACAAGATAAACATAGTAAAAATCGGCATCTAACTGAAAGCAATCTATAGATTCAATGCAATTCCCATCAAAATCCCATCTCAATTCTTGACAGAAATAGAAATATCAATTCCAAATTTATCTGGAATAACAAAAAAAATGGATAGCAAAAACCATACTTAACAATAAAATAACTTCTAGGGGAATCACCATCCCTAACCTCAAGCTATACTACAGAGCAATAGTGACAAAACTCTCATGTAATTGGTACAAAGACAGGCAGGTAGATGAATGGAATAGATTTGTAGACCCAGAAATGAACCCATACATCCTTGTTTATTTGATCTTTGACAAAAGTGCCAAAACTAATGGAAAAAAGACAGCATTTTCAACAATTGGTGCTGGTTCATCTGACAGTCAGCATGTAGGAGAGTGCAAATTCACCCATTCTTATCATCTTGTAAAAAGCTCAAGTTCACATGAATGAAGGACCTCTACATAAAACTAGATATACTGAATCTAACAGAAGAGAAAGTAGAAATGAACCTCTAATGCATTGGCAAAGGAGGAAATTTTCCTGAACAGAACACCAATGGCTTATGCTCAAAGATCAACAATCAACTAATGGGACCTCATAAAATTGAAAATCTTCTTTACAGCAAAGGACACTGTCAATAGGACAAAATTGCAACCCATAGATAGGAAAAAGATGTTTACCAATCTTATATCTGATAGAGGGCTAACATCTAAAATATACTAAGAATTCAAGAAAATAGACTCCAAAGAACCAATTAACCCTATTAAAAAATGGGGTACAGAGCTAAACAGAGAATTCTCAACTGAGGAACCTTGAACTGTTGAAAAGCAATAAGAAATTTTGGTCATCAGGGAAATGCAAATCACAATTACCCTGAGATTCTACCTTACACCAGTCAGAATGGCTAAGATCAAATACTCAGGTGACAGCACATGTTGGTAAGGATGTGATGAAAGAGGAACACTCCTCCGCTGCTGGTGGGTTGCAAGCTGGTACAACTACTCTTGGAAATCAGTCTGGTGTTTCCTCAGAAAACTGGAAATAGTTCTACCTGAGGACCCAGCTATACCACTTCTGGACATATGCCCAACAGATGCTCCAACATATAACAAGGACACATGATCCACTACGTTTATAGCATCTTTATTTATAATAGCCCAAACCTGAAAATAACTCCAATATCCCTCAACAGAGGAATGGAGACAGAAAATAAGGTAAATTTACACATTGGAGTACTACGCAGTGATTTAAAACAATAACTTCATGAAATTCCCAGGCAAATGGATGGAACTAGAAAATATTACACTGAGTGAGGTAACCTAGTCACAAAAACAAACAAACAAAACAAAACAAGCAAACAAGCAAACAAAAAAATCACATGGTATATACTCACTGATAGGTGGATATTAGACAAAAAGAAGCTTGAGGTACCCATAATACAACTCACAGACTATATAAAACCCAAGAAGAAAGAATACTACACGAAAGTGCCAATGCTATAGTCCTACTCAGAAGGGGGAAGAAAATAATCTTGGGAAGTAGAGGGAGAGAAGGATCTGGGAGGGAGAGAGGAGGGGGCAGGAAAAGGAGATTCAGATATGGGAGGAGATGGAGGAGAAGTACTGAGGGTAAGGATTTTGAAAGGAGGTGTATAACAGTGGGGGAAGGGAAGCTGGGGGTAGCCACTGGAAAGTCTAAGATGCCAGAGACCCAAGAGTTTTCCAGGACTAAACAGGGAGAACATTTGCTGAAATACCCAACAAAAGGTGGATGCAACCATATTCAATGGATAGACATGACCCCGGGTTGAGGGATCAAGCCCTTCATCCACCCCAAGAATATTAATCGAGAATTCCTCCTGTCAAAAAAGAAATGCAGGGACAAACAATGGAGCAGAGACTGAACAAAAGGTCACGCTGAGACTGCTCCACCCAGGGATCCATTCCTTCTGAAGATACCAAACCCAGACACTATTGCTGATGTCAAGAAAAGCTTGCTGGGCCAGGCAGTGGTGGTGCACGCCTTTAATCCCAGCACTTAGGAGGCAGAGGCAGGAGGATTGGTGAGTTCAAGACCACCCTGGTCTACAGAGTGAGTTCCAGGACAGCCAGGGCTACACAGAGAAACCCTGTCTCGAAAAACCAAAAAAAAAAAAAAAAAAAGAAAGAAAGAAAGAAAGAAAGAAAAGAAAAGAAAAGAAAAAAAAGAAAGAAAGAAAGAAATGCTTGCTGACAGGAACCTGGTATAGCTGTCCCCTGAGAGGCTTTACCAGAGCCTGACCAATACAGATGTGGTGTGGATGCATGCAGCCAAACATTGGACTGAGCACACGGACCCCAATGGAGGAGTTAGGGCAAGGACTGAAGGAGCTGAAGGGGTTTGTAACCCCACAGGAAGAACAACAATATCAACTAAACAGACCCCCAGAGCTCCCAGGAACTAAACCACCCACCAATGAGTACACATGGGGCATCCCACGGCTCCCGCTGTATATGTAGTAGAGGTTGGCCTTATTGGGCATCACTGAGAGGGGAGTCCCTCAGTTCAGTGGTGGCTTGATTACCCAAGGTAGGTGAACACTAGGGTACTGAGGCAGGAGTGGGTGGGTGGGTGGGGGAGCATCCTCACAGAGGCAGGGCAAGGAGGGGATAGGGGATTTATGGAGGGGAAACTAGGAAGGGGATAATATTTGAAATGTAAGTAAACAAAATAACCAATAAAAATGAAAAAAGTGTTATCAACATTTTTTATTGATACATTTTCTATTTTTCTTACATTTAAATTCTGTTCTTTGGTCACTGTTTTACAATCAAAGTATCCTTGTATACTGTTTTCACAGATGACTGTACCTTCTCATATATCTAGATTTGAACATACTCCTATTTGTCTTCCATACCTGCAACTGAAAAAAAATATTGATAGTTGTTCAACAATAACCTCCATATAAATAAATGCCTTGGGTGTTTGAAGTACTTATTTTACAAGAGTTCCCAGTGGCACTCACACAGTTTCCACTGCTTTCCTTATTAAAATGGTGCTTCTCTGGCCTCGCCACCTACTCAAATTGCTTGTCTTTCTCCACTGTAGGTGCTTCTCTGTTTCTTAACATTCTTCATCTTTACTCTAATTACCCCCTTTGCCCTTTTATCTGTAAACCCATTTTAAACCATCTCATCTAGTATTAACTTTTAGAGGTTACATAAGTATACTGATAGTGAAGACAGAGATATAGAATGCTAATAAGTCAACACAAGAAAGTCTTGATATCTAGTAGACCTCTGGTTGTCTGCCACATATCTAAATTAAACTCTTGGTTTTTTGGATCTTTCAAATTTATTTCTGATCAACATCTCTGTCCATTGCACAACATAAATGTTCTCACAATGGCTGATGTTATAATGCCAGTCTTTCTGTCCATCCAATTCTGAACATCTCAGTGAAAAGTAGGGTACATGGGTGAATATGCAGCTCAAAATACATGTAATTAAATGTAAAATAAATTTGTACTATTAAACTTTAATGTGAAAATGAAAATATTAATATCAAGCTATAACAAAGGGAGTGAAGATGTTGGTCAGAGATATGGTGGTTCAAGTTTTGTTTTTATGAACCTTGGTTAAATGATGTGAAATATTTTTCAGTCAAAGCTTTATCCTTATGACAATCTAAACTGAATCTTCATTGTTCTTCCATATGAAAACTTTTTCATTTTTTAGAATTTCTAATTATCTATAACCTGGTATCTATTTCTATAATTTGTGAGTAAAATATTTTCTTGACTAAAGGATGTATAGGTCTTTACAGGAATATCAATAATTAAGGAAACATTTACTTTTTGCAAATAAGTGGTTAAAAACTAAGCACAGCCTTGTATGGGTTTCAAATGCCAAGTTATTTCATATTTCTTGCCTGTATTTTTGCAGGAGATAGTCCTGTGTATTCTCTCACAATCAAACAAGTCTCTGGGGGGTTATCAATAGTGCAAGGTTCTTCCCAGCTGACTGTTTCTAAGGATAATATGTATAGAGAGCAACACTCATAGATAAGATCATATATTCTTTGGGAACAAATCAGATCACTTGCTGCTTTGTAGTCAGTTAATTCCATATTCAGCGTTATTCTGTACTGTAATTGCATGTGTAGCTACCATCTAAACTCACTGTATTGGCTCTGTAGTAGAAAACCTAGAGTAATTGTAGCATAATTGTTCCCTGTCCTATCACTTTACATTGTAATACAACAAGAAGCCTGTGATTGGACAGGGAAAAGGAAGGCAGCGTGAAGAGTTGCAGAGACTGAGACAGAGGAGACAGGTGAAGGAGAAGGAAGCAAGATGGAGGACAACGAAGAGGATGATTCAGATTCCCCATGGTTTTAAAAAGCCACAGATAGATATAATATCATATAGGGAAAGAATAATTGAAGTAACTTGTCTAATCTAGGTGGGCAGCTTGTACTATTATCAATTGGCCCTGATTTTATTGTGTTGGCATCTTGTAAATTGAGAATTTATTGATATATAAATCTAATTAATTATAAATTTCTAGAGTTTTGTTTTACTTGGTTACTGGAATGTGGGATTGCCATCCATGGGTGATTTATGGCTGAGAAAGAACTAGTGGCTCCAGAGACAAGCAAACTGGAGCTGGGAAGACCGTGATGGTCGTTGCTGGTGCTAGCCTAGAGGCAGAGGCATTGAGACCATCGCTGGGGCAGAGAGTAGCTAGGCGAAGCATGGGAACTTGCCATCTTTTTAATATTTCTCACAACAAGTAACCATGAGTTTTCCGCTGCTATGAGTAGTAAAGCCCCGCATTTCTTTTGCAGAAGTGACTCACGTGATAGAAACAGCTAATGTGTTGACTCATAAGTAGAGTGAAGTTAAATTCTATGATCTCACAATTTTCTTTACATTAAAATGTAACTGAAAGTTACATGGTCGATCTAATTTACCCATATCTTGGAGATAGTAAGCTATTGCTTTTGTTCGGCAAACACTTTGTAGTGTAATGAGGTTCTATTTGCCAATTGTGCACATTATTTCCTTGAATATTTCATTTTTATTAGTGTTTGCTCACTTATAGGTCACTCAGTCGATGCAACTGATGCTCAAATTTATGTGGCCTATGCCTTTAAGAAGAATTTCCCATCAACACTTCCTGATGTACCTGGCAACCCAATTTCATTGAGTATTTATGAACTCTGTTAAAATAGAAGAATTTTTCTAGTAGACACAGTATTTTCAGCTTATGTATTATCAAACATCACTGTCATCTTCAGGTCTCCCTAATATAGCATAGTATTTTATTCACTTTAAATTTTACACATTTATTCATTTTAATCTCAAGTTACTCCATTACCCTCTTTCAGAGAAGAATAAATACAAATTTTACATTTCTTCTGATTTTATCCCATACAGCCAAAATCTGTATTTCTTACTCTCAGATTAGTCAATGGTCAGTAAACTTTTCTAATACATGCAAGTTAGGATTCCTTTTATGATTGATGAAAAAGAGAGATTATTAGATAACCCATCATAATGTGAGAAAAGCTTCAAGAATCCATTAATGTTCATCAAACTACCATCCACTCTATTTTCAGTGCTATACAATAACTACAGCCATTTCTCTCTTGATATCACTGAATTGGATCTGTCATAGCAGGTGTAGCTGTCACAGCCTTGGTCAACTCCGGAGAGCAGAGAACAATGAATAACACAATTTTTACCCTTACCTTTGGCTAGGCTGTTTTAAATAGGCTTCCAAACTGCATTTGTATTAAATCAAACATAAAAATTATTCTGAATATAAACTTTTTGAAAGATTGGAAATTTTTATAGAAGAAAAGAGCACAAAAACAAAAACAAACAAACCTGTAGCTGTTAACAGCTAAAATTAAATTTCAAAAGACATGTTATGTGAAGTGTTTGGATTTCATACCTTCTCTGTGATCAGTGTCCAGCTTCCTTAAGAAAGAGAAGAAACACCACACTGGGGAAAGGCTTCATTATTATATTTTATTGTAGAATACAGTCATTTGATGTTTTTTGTTGAAATATAAGATGAAAATTCCATGAAAATTATATCTACCCTTAAATTTATTTGTTCAAAAATTGAAACAATTTTGTTTGAGCCATTTTAATCTTTTGCACTTAAAACATTTCTCATATTTTTCTGTCTTTTGCATTTGAAGGTAAATTATGTTAAATTAAATACCAGTGACCCAAATGATAATTCACAAATTTCTATTTGTCAAATATTAAACATAGCAGTATTGTGCTATTGACATTTACTTCAAACAGAAAACTTTGAAATAATAGCAAAGAAAACTTAAGTTTCCTGCATTCCTGATCACCTATGTCTTTTATTTTTTCATTATTAATATGCCCTAATTATTCAAATCCACATTGACTGGTGCCTTGCATAACATAGTTTTAAGGTTTAAACTTTGTCAATATAAAAATGTTAAACTTTATGTTTTCAGCAGCTAGAAACTTCATCTAGAAATCTGTATATCTGATTATGATATACCAGGAAGCTCTACACAACAGCTGACATAATTGTGCCACTTTAAGCCCATGTGGTTGAAATAGCAGTTTTGATTAAAATTTTTTTCAATTCATTTTGAAAAATGCTTCTTTCTATTTTGTTCATAGACTTTCCCCATCTCATTAAATATATGGACTATGTAAAAAAGCATACAAATCTTACTGTTTTGTCTTTAGATAATAAATTCTATAATTCAATTTCTTCTGACTTAAAATGTTTCAGTTTCTTATTGACATAGCCATTGAATAAAACATTGTTTGTAGGAACTGAAAGTGAATATTTAATGAAAAATAAAGTGCTCCCTTCTTTATTCACACATTCTTTGTCATAGGCAATGTTTTTATTTGTTAGCTAAATGATGTGTGAATGACAGCTTTTGAGTCTCAGAATAAAAAGTCAGAAGCCATCTATGAAAACTGGAACACAAGGTAGAGCTTGTGGATAAGATAGGGGTGAAAAAAACATCCAGACAGATACTTAACTTCAGTCATTAAATAGAGTTAGATATTTAACTGTACTGCTATATAACACAACATTGTGCAAAAAAATATACTATAAGGCATGAAATTTGTGGAGAGAGAAACATACCACAGTGGCCAATAAGTAACATCATTAAAATATACTAAAATGTATAGCTACCAAATTCAAAACAGTGGTGTAATCTTACACATAGTAAATGATTAATAGGTCTTTATCCATGTGGGCTTCACACTGGACAAAACCTGAAGTGTGCCTGTGGAGGGGGCACCAAAGGGTAGAGCTAGGTAGTTAGTGTGAGGTGGAAGAAGACAGCTTCTCACAAAGTAATAGAAAGTTGCTACGGTAGATGGATGTGTTTTGAGGGCCATTGTCATAATAACACCTTCATAGAGTTAAACAGCTTTAAAGGAAAGGCATGGAGTACCTCTGAGATATAATCTTTGGAAGGAGTCTGTGCTTATTGTAGATATTTGCTCATCCACATTTTTGAAAGTTCTGGCAATTCCTAGCCTTTGCTCTACTGAGCTTCTGTGTTTCTGCTGATAATTCCTTTGCAACATTCCTAGCTGACTTCTTCACAGCTTTCCCAGCAGCTCGAAGGTATTGGTACTGCTATTTAAAAGTAACCCACAGAGACCAGACTAGGATGGGTAAGAGGACTTTCACAGAATTTGCTGATTTCGACTTCAAATATTCACATCTGAATAATGCTTTCTCTTTGGTTGTAAGTGATATTGTTGTAGAATTTTTTGAGGCTTTGGCTTGAAGACAGATAAGCCATAAAGTTTCTGTTTCTTTAGTGTCTTTAGGCCTCGCTAACATTTTAATACTTGGTATTTTCTTAGTTGAAGACTTGAGTGTACTTTTCAGTGCCTTGTCTCTTATAGTGTTGCATACAAAGTCTTTTTTACTTAGTTCTTGAAAGTTACCATATAACCTCCCAGTTTTTGATTCCTCTTTCCTCTTCAGACACTATTTTTTTAAGCTTCTCCTATTCTCCTAAAATGCAAAAACGGTAGGAAGACATTTAACCTGCACTCTTGGATGTGTTTGGAAGAGGGAATGAGTGTTAGCATCATTTAGGTTAAGTTTTCAGTGATGGTTAACAACAGCCTGTAATCAGATCACTGCTAGTTTAGAAATCAGCATTTGACTAAAACAGAGACAGTCTTTACACAGTGCACAAAAACATCACTCCACCAAGGTAGACTTCTCTTTGGTACTCTGTTTTAACTTCCTTTAGCTTTGGAACCTCAAGAGGATCAACTGACTCATATGGTAGATCCATTTTTTTTATTCACTTTATATCCACCCTCTGGTCCACAGTTCCCACAATCCCTCTGCCTCCACTACTCTTCTTCTTTTCTCTTAGAGGGTGGGACCCCCACCCCATCCTCCATCCCTGGCATTCAAGTCTCTGCAGGGCTAGGTGTATCCTCTCCCACTAAGGCCAGACAACACAGTCCAGCTAGAAGAATGCATTCCACAGACAGGCACCAACTTTAGGTACAGTCCTCTTTTCAGTTGTTCAGAACCTACAGGTAAACCAAGCAACCTATTTGCTACATATGTGCAGGGAGCCTAAGTACAGCAGGTGTATGCTCTTTGGTCAGTGTTTCAGTGTATGAGAGCCCTCAAAAGCCCAAGATAGTTTACTCTGTTAATCTTCCTGCATAGTTCTAAACTCTAAATCTTCATCATCTTTTTTCTTGTGTTTATGATTTTATTTACAATAAATGCTATAAGTTGTCTTTTAAACAAATAAATACATTTGGATTTAATAAGAAATACATGATTTCATATGTTAACTTAGAAATCAATTATATTTTGATGGTATTGAGCCTTCCTGGGTATGAGAATATTGACAATTCTACAGGCCTATATCTATTTTTTCTTTGATAAATATATTTTAAAATTAAAATATAATTACATCATTTTCCAGTTCTCTTTCTACCAACAAATGCTTCCCATATTGCCCCATCACTCCTCAAATTGGTAGCCTCTTTATTTTAGTTAGTTTAAATTCCTTTTGCTGGAGTGTTGAAATTTTCTACATGTTAATTGCAAATAGAAATAATCTAACAGAAAAAAAAAAAAAAACTTGTATAGCAAAAAAAGTCCTGCGATGAGAGGAAAGCAATAGTAGAAGTAGAAGGATTGCCATTGCAGATTCCCAGGTATATTATAGTGCTCTCATAATAAAATAATATAGTACTGGTTGAAAAACAGACATGTAGACCAATGACACAAAAGAGAAGACCCAAACATGAATTCACATAAATACAGCATTGTACTATTTGATAGAAGTGAAAACATAGAAATGACAGCATCTTCAACAAACGACCATGGGAAAACTAGATATTCAATGCAGAAGAATGAAATTAGACCTAGCTCTATCACCTCAAACAAAGATTAAATCCAAGTAGGTCAAAAAAACTCAATTCAAAACATAAACCACTAAAACTGCTGGATGAAGGCATGGCCAATACCCTAGAGGGATTATGTATAGGTAAGGACTCTCTGAACAGGATTGTATTCACCCAGGAATTAATGTCAACAACTGAGAAGTAGAACTTTATAAAAATTTAAAATAGCTTCTTGACAGGTAAAAATACGATAAATTGTATGAAGAACAAACATAGAGTGGAAGAGAATATTTGCCAGCTACATTTAATGGAGAATTGATATGCAAAATACACAAAGAACTCAAAAATGAAGACTCATAAAAAAACAATTTAAAAAAAAGTGGAGTAGAGATATGAACAGAAAGTTTTAATGGGAGAAATAAAAATGACTAAGAAATACTTCAAAATTATTAATCATCCTTAATATTTAAGAAAATGAAAATGAAAATGACTTCACTATTTCAGCTCAAACTAAGCACAATGACTCAGATGAACAAAACAACTGACAACAAAGTCTTCTAGACGTGTGTGCAAGTGGAAACCCTCATTTATTGTTGGTGGGAATGAAAATGGGTTAATTAGTGTGGAGAACCATCAAAAAACTAAAAGTAAATCTACCATATGACCTAGTTCCACTACTTCTCTTAGCATATGCCCGAAGAATTTGATTTCCTAGTTCATTGACACTGTATTCACAATAGCTAAAAAATGGAAACAAACTAAATGTTCTTCAATAGATGAATAGAGAACAAAACTGTGGTAATATACATAATTGAGTACTATTCATCTGGAAAAAATCAACTATAATTTGCAAATTTCCATCAAATGAATATCAATTGAAAAGATTATGTTGAATGAAGTAACACAGACCCAGAAGCACAAAGGTCTCTTTTATCTGCAATATCTAGCTCCAGATTTTGAGAAGTGAGTATACAACATGCAGTCACCACGGAAGCTATGACATGTTTTTTTATATTTCTTCCCATTCATTTATTTATTTATTCACTTCACATCCTTATTGCTGCCCATTTTTCACTATGTCCCTTATCACACAGCACCCCTCCATACCCCTCTTCCCAAACCCAGGACATTTAAAAGGACATGACCTGTGTCCTAGTTAGGGTTAATGTTGCTGTGATGAAACACCATGACCTAAAGTAAACTGGGGAGAAAAGGACTTATTTGGCTAACACTTCTACACTGTAGTTCATCATTAAAGGAATCAGAACAGAAATTTAAGTAGGGCAGGAACTAGAATGTAGGAGCTATTGCTCTTTTATAGAGTCCAACATGATCAGGCCAGGTCACCCTACTCACGATGGACTTGGCCATTTCATATTAATCACTAATTTAAAAAATATCCTATAGGCTTGCCTATAGCCTGATCTCATAGAGGAATTTTCTCAAGAGTGCCATATCTCAAATGATGCTGCCAGTGTCACATTGATATAAAAATGATCAGAGTTGATTACAGTGCTTGAGAGAGGAATTGCAATATGAAGATGATATAAAATTTAAGTCTGTTTCCTTTAATAAAACATTTGTTATTATGAATAAAGTAATGATTCTATCTCATTTTTTACCTGATTTTATATCATACAGATACAATACAGTGACAGAGGCAGACAGAGAGACAGATAGGAATAGCAGCTGTTTGCTGTAGGTTTGTGGGTTTTTATTTTATTTCTATCTTACTTGATATTTTTCTATTTAATTTTCTGAGTATTTGCTAACTTATATAGAACTTTGTAATTATATAAATACCTTTTTGTTGAATTACTCAAAAAATCAGATGTTGATTACTTCTCACACTAGAAATTATCCCTACTTGGTTCCCAATTTAAGAGCTAAGGTGTCTGCATCTTATGTTTACAATGCTATTTTTCACCTGTTTGATGTGTAGACTTTTATACAGGGGGAAAACAGACGGATAGTATTCCTGTTTCTTTCCATAGGCAGAACTTTCACACCTGTCCAGAATATATAGTTTCCATTTCTACTTCTTACATTGAGTTCATGAATACAAAGTCCCTTTAGAGTATGATAATTTCAAATTAAGAATAACATAAAGGAAAGGAGCAAAAAGGAGATTAATGAGTGTGTAAAGTAGGTATGCATACTCTATTGTTTTCAGAGGAAGATGGTAGCTGTATTTAACTAAAATCACACATAATTAGAGATGTAAATCAATAGTAAAATATTAGCAAAAACAATAATGAGAACTTAAGGAGAGACTCTGCCTTATGTCAAGAAATTTAAGCTTCTTCTTTTATTTTTAAATAAAAAAAAATCTAATTTAAAAACTTAAGTAAAAATCATATGTCCTATTAAAAATATCTAGTCTGTTGTTATTATTTAGTTATTTTCTTTAACATAAAACTTTCCATCTTTGAGGGCAGCTCCATAAGTGACAGGATATTCTAAGGGAAGGTAAAACCTTACATACTAAAAAGCAAAAAAACCCAAAAAACTCCTTAAGCAAGGAAGTAAACATCTCAAAAGTTTTACAAAGTCCTTGAAACTGATGAGATTCAAATGTCTCCCTTCCCAGACTTACATAAGAACTAAGGAAAACAAACTGAGGTGACTGGGAGACACTGAGATCAGTTGAGTTGCCTGGAAGAGACCTTCTCCAAAGAACAAGCTGCCTTCACATTATGCAGTGAGTTCCAGGTTTCTAACTTTGATCATCTTCATCATCGATCACTGCAAAGGGGTGGACTTTTGTGATACAGCCATCTTTAAGTCATTTCTGCTTCTGTAAATAGTCTGCCACCCATACTTCAGCAAATAATAAAAAGATACTCACTGGTTCACCGTATTGAAGATTGATAGTTCCCTTGTTTTGGTCTGTCATCAGTTCTTTATTTGGAATGAAAGTTGAAAAGATTACTTGAGTAAGATAACACAGTTTTTGTTCTGTTTTCTGTGTTTAATGTCTTTCTATGACATTATTCCATGATAAGTATGTGTCCCAGGATAACATGGGGAAAGTGGTAATCTGTATATTTGGAAACACAGGTGATGTGAAAGAGCTACTGCTGAGATTTGCTTTCCTGAAGCCGAGGCCTCTGAAAACATAAACTAGTGGAACGTCAGATTGGAATGGTAACAAATTTCTGAGAACTGAGAGTAGAAACAACCTACTTAAATAAAATTAAGAAATAACTCAAAGAGAAAGAGAAAAAAATACAGAAATACAGGAGATAAAAGGGAAAGTATATCTAATTAGAATATCAGAAGATCACAAGACAGAGCAGAATAAGTATTTGGAGAAATAATGGCTATATGAAACCATAGCTGCATAAAAGCTCAGAAGACAACACAAGATAAAAGAAAATATGTACCTTTTATATATTATTATTTAAACAGAACTAAAGCAACTGATTCTATTGAAATATGTTGATTAATACCACAGAGTAGCTTTTTACTCCTATACATGACAATTAAATGTGTTCCCAAAGCATATGTTCACAGGTTTTCTGTTGATATCAACAAGATGGCCTAATTTTGAAAGAGGACCTTGCAGATGTGATCAAGTGAGGATTAAATCATAATAGGTAAGTGTGGATGTAAAAGAAAGACTAATCTTATAAAAAAGAAGGGCCTTTGGTTACAGACACAAATAGATGTTCCATGATGCAAGTACAGACATCTCAAAGTTCTTTAAGAAGCCTGGAGAAATCTGTCTCAGGCTCAGAAACAACCATTCCTGCACTGATTTCAAGGTTTTGTTCTCTACAGTGAGAGGAAAACTTTGTTGTCTTAAAAGCCATTATCAGTTGTAGTATTTTGTTATGACAGCTCTAGGAAACTAACGCACATCAAAGGGCAAGAAGAGGAGACACAGGCTTCTTTTCAAAATACATGCTGGAGAAAAGAAAACAAAGTAAATCATTTAGAGTATTAGCATGGGAGGGACTTCATCATATAATTTTAAACAAATATTATAAATGTGAAGTCACTGATATATTTCACATGGATTTTGTTTGTCTAGATTTTGGCTGGTTTGCTGCTTTGTTTTGAAACTTCATCTTATGTAGCCACCATATGGCTTACGCTTAGGTTTTCTTTGAACTTAAGATAATCTGGCACCTGCATACAGGAATTATACACATCTACCTCATACTCAAACACTAAAAGGGTTTTGATAGGAAAATAATTAAAATGCTGATGTAGCAAATACCCTGAAAACATTGAAATCCCTCAAACAAAGCCATAAGAGATAATGAAAAAAGGAGAGGCTTAGAACAAAAAATATAATACTTAGAATATAAAATTATAGCAAGCAAATATTAACACAAATATATAAATAATTTGTTTAAATATGAATCATTTAAATATAGCAAACAGATGTGAGTATATTACATACAATTTATTATGTATAATATGTAAGTATATATTATAAATAATTTATAATATAAAATAATAAATTATTTTAAAATTAATCAACTATGTCTTGTTTGTAAAAATAAATTTCTAAGCAGTAAAAGCTGGAAATTAATGTATCAATAGGAAAAAACTGCAGCCTACAGACTGCGAAAAGATCTTCACTAACCTAGCATGCGACAGAGGACTAATAACCAAAATACGTAAAGAACTCAAGAAATTAGACACCGACAAACCAAATAACTCAATTTAAAATGGGGTGAAGAAAGAATTCTCCAAAGAGGAATCTTGAATGGCTAAGAAGCACTTAAAAATGTTCAACATCTTTAGTCATCAGGGAAATGCAAATCAAAACAACACTGAGATTCCATCTTACACCCATCAGGAAAGCTAAGACTAAAATCTCAAGGGAAAGAACATGATAGTCAGGATGAAGAGCAAAGGGAACTCCATTACTTGTGGGAGTGCAAACTTGTACAACCACTCTAGAAATCAATCTGGCAGTTTCTCAGAAAATTGGTAATAGTTCTACCTGAAGACCCAGGTATACCTTGGGCATATACCCAAAAGATGTTACACCACACCACAAGGACACATGCACCATTATATTCATAGGAGCTTTATGGGTAATAGCCGGAAACTGGAAAAACCCCAGATGCTCCTCAACCAAGGAATGGATAGAAAAAAAAAAAAACAACTGTGGTTCATGTATACAATGGGATACTATTCAGGTTATTTTTAAAAAAGGACATCATGCATTTTGCAGGCAAGTGGATGGGACTAGAAAATATAATTCTGAGCGAGCCAATCCAGACCTGAAAGGACATGTAGGGCATGAACTCACTTATAGGTGGATATTAGCCATAAAATACAGGATACCCACCCTACACTCCATAGACCCAAAGAGACTATCCAAGAAGAAAGTTCCAAGCAGGATGTTCAAATCTCACAGAGAAGGAATAAAATAGTCATAAGAGGCAGAGAGAGGGAGGGATTTGGTGGTAGATGGGGAGGTGAATAGGCAGGGTTGTGATGGGTTTGAGGAGAGACAGAAGGGAGCGCCAGAAGACCCAAAGAGTAAATGGAGATCTGCAACTGGTGGGGGTGGGGCTCTGTGGTCATTTCTTGTTCCTGTCAGAGACCTATGGTGGGGGTGGCTCCCAGGAGTCTATGGGGGTGACTTTAGCTGAAACTCATAGCAGTGGGTTTATGGAATCTGAACAGGCAGGGACAATGATGGAGCAGAGACTGAGGAGATAGACAACCAATAACCAGCCCAATGTGAGACCATTCCACAGGGAAGCACCAGTTTCTGATACTATTAATGATACTTTGTTATGCTTGTAGACAGGAACCTAGCATGACTATCCTCTTATAGGCTCCACCGAGCAACTGACTAAAACAGAAGAAGAGACTCACAGCCAAACATTGGACAGATCTCAGGGAGTTGGGAGAAGAATTAAGGACTTCTAAGGGGATAGGAACTCTACAGGAAGACCAACAGAGTCAACAAACCTGGACTCATGAGGTCTCTCAGAGAATTGAACCACTAAGCAAGGAACATTCACATGCTGGATTGAATCTCCCCACATATATGCAGCAGATGTGAAGTTTGACCTTCATGTACTCCTTTTCTACCCTACAAAGGCCACACTATATAAAGAAGGGACACATTTTAGTCTTGGTTCTATATTTGTTATATTTTCTTGGTAAAACAACCTAAACCATCTCTTTAAACTTTCTTATGAAATATCTTAACTTCCAAACGTTATTTAACTCAAATCAAGAATTTTGTAAAATAATTCATTCATTAATCTATGAAAGTTCATCTTCATATTGCTCTGCAGGAAAATTACCCAATATAGTAGGCTGTCTCCCAAAAGGCAATCACACAAGACTAAAGGCAGTGAGGATCGTTCACACCATGCCAAATACAGGGGGAATATAGCAATGACAAACATGAGAAGGCACAGCAGCAGCAAGAGTCAATCTAGAGATGAACTCCTGGAGTGCTGCCTCTCTGAGGTATATCCATCACAGCTGGACAAAAGTGGTGAGCCATCTGAACAAAACTCACTTGCCCATTGCAGTTCCTCCTGCTTGGTACCACCAAAAGACCACAATGGGACTCTATGCTTTTCTGCCCCAGCTGTTATGAGTTGAGTTTCCCTTATCATCATGTACCAACTTGACATAGTCAAAAAGAAGCTGTATCAACTGAAATTGCTCAAAACAGACTTTATTTTCCAGTTGATTAAGATATTTTTAAAGATATCTTTATGTAATACAAAACTAACTAATAAACGAATCTAGAACGTAATTCTATATTTATGCTATGTATCTTTTAAATGAAACAAATTACACTTTGGCAAAACACAGTTTCAGTTTGCCCATAATGAAAAACTTTAGAATAAAAAATAAAAAATAAAAAATAAAGGCTTGATTTAGACATAGATATTCCTTCTCAGACTTGATTATTCTGGATGTAAAGTTTCTGTTCCATCTGGTAAGTTTTTTTTTTTTTAATCAGAATTTTATTAGCCACAATAAAAGTACCTTGTGACATAATAGCCACTGTCAATGCCATGCTGATTTGCTTCTGGTTCTGGGGTTATGTAGATGTGTGTTGCAGGTATATACATGCATATTGGTATACTTGCAACACTGATGGCATAACAAATTAATGTAGTCATTAATCCATTCAGAAAAGGAGGCTAGGACAATTAAATTTGGTAGTAAATAGTCTGAGTGATGTGGTTATAAAAATATATAGATATAAATATGTTCTTTATGGGAGTAAGGGAGGGGTGGGGGAAGGGTGTGCCTCAGTGGGCCCATGCCGAAGCATTCCTTCCCCCAGAGGGACCAG
Source organism: Uromys caudimaculatus (assembly GCA_028551405.1). Taxonomy (NCBI): domain Eukaryota; kingdom Metazoa; phylum Chordata; class Mammalia; order Rodentia; family Muridae; genus Uromys; species Uromys caudimaculatus. The sequence goes on along the minus strand of CM052712.1, from coordinate 2,949,622 downwards.
CCACACCATGGTATAGTATAGAATAGAGTTTATTTACGGCATGGGGAGGGGAGTTAAGAGGGTTATAAAGGCAGAGAAAGGCAGAGAGAGGGAGAGAGTAGTGACCATGACCACGTGGAGGGAGAGCAAGGGAACAAAAGAGGTAAGAGATAAGAGATGTAAGAGAGAGAAGAGATAAGAGAGCAAGGAGGGGGCAAGCAGCCCCTTTTATAGAGGGTAACACCTGGCTCTTGTCAGGCAACTGTGGGGCAGAGCATACTTGGTTGTTGCCAGGCAACTGTGGGGAAGAGTATACCTGACTGCTGCCAGGCAACTGTGGGGTGGAGTATACCTGACTGCTGCCAGGCAACTGTGGGGAGGAGTATACCTGACTGCTGCCAGGCAACTGTGGGGAGGAGTATACTTGACTGTTGCCAGGTAACTGTGGGGAGTATACCTGACTGCTGCCAGGCAACTGTGGGGAGGAGCATACCTGACTGCTGCCAGGCAACTGTGGGGAGGAGCATACCTGACTGCTGCCAGGCAACTGTGGGGAGGAGTATACCTGACTGCTGCCAGGCAACTGTGGGGAGGAGTTTAGACAAAATGTTAACACTAAGTATTACAGATGATAGTGAAATCATGTGAAGCAACTATGAACTATAGGGAATTTTAATAGACCAACCTAGATAGTTTTGATTAATAGTTTGCCTTAAGAATTTTATTGCTTTCAAGGCTTATTTGTTGTGAGGGAAAAAAATAATGGGGCAAATAGTTGAAAAATAGAGATATAAGGTTTAAAATTGCTATTTTTTTTTTTTTTACCAAAACGGGTCATAATTAAATTAACACCCAAAACAGTACACAAAATTTCTTTTTTTTTTTTTTTTTTTTTTTATTTTTTGATATTTTATTTACATTTCCGATGATTCCCCTTTTCTTTGGAACCCCCGT
>CM052712.1:2875698-2948189 GCA_028551405.1 Uromys caudimaculatus | reverse complement strand
GAATGTCAAGGTGGGAATATGGGAATGGGTGGGCGGGTGGGTGGGAGGAGGAATTCCCTTTCAGAGGCGGGGAGGGGGAGGGGACACGGGGTTTCCAAAGAAAAGGGGAATCATCGGAAATGTAAATAAAAAAAAAAAAAAAAAAAAAAAAAAGAAAATAGATTATTCCCTCATATAGTATACCCTGACTCTGTGTTCCCCTCCCCCCTCTCCTTTTACCTCCCTATATTTCTCTCTCCCTCAGATCCATCCCCCTTCCATTTCCTTTCAGAAAAAAAGCAGAACTCCAAGAGACAAATACAAACAAGATAAAACAAGGCACAAAATAAGACAAAGCAAAAGCTCTCATGTCAAGGCTGGATGAGAAAGGCAGTAAGAGGAAAAGTGCTGAAAGTGCAGAAAAATGAGTAGTATTGATCTTAGTCATTCTGACAGGTGTAAGATGGAATCTCAAAGTAGTTTTGATTTGCATCTCACAGATACCTAAGGATGATGAACATTTTACAACATTTTTAAGTGTTTCTTAGCCATTTGCAATTAATTCCTCTATTGAGAATTCCATTTAGATCTGCACCCCATTCCAAATTAGATTATTTGGAGTGTGTGTGTGTGTGTGTGTGTGTGTGTGTGTGTGTGTGTGTGTGTTTGATATGTAGTTTCTTGTGTTTTTTACATGTTTACATATTTTGATACTAGATCTCTATTGAATATGTGGTTTGTAAAATCTTTTACAATTTTGTAGGCTACCTCTTTGTTGAAATAATAGTACCCTTGCCTTACAAAGGCTTTTCAGTTTCAGGAGCTCTCATTTACTAATCATTGATCTTATTGTCTGTGCTATAGGTATTTTATTTGTAAAGTTGTCCTCAATGCTAACTCATTCAATGGTATTCCCCAATTTCTCTTCTATCAAGTTTGGTGTATCTTGTTTTATGTTAAGATCGTTGATCTAATTCGACTTGAGTTTCATGCAAGATATTAAATTTGGGCTTACTTGTGGTCTTCTATATGTCAATGTCCAACTTGCCCAGCAACATTTGTTGAAATGGCATTTTCTTTTCCAGAGTATATTTTTGACTGCTTTATAAAAAATCAAGTGTCTATAGATGTGTAAAATTGTGTCTGGGTCTTCAATTTCTTTCTGTTGATCAGGATATCTGTTTTTATGACAATACAATGTAGTTTTTAATTACTATAGCTTTAAAGTATAATTTGAAATCAGGGATAGTGATACCTCCAGAAGTTCTCATTCAGTATTGTTTTGGTTATCCCACTTCTGTTTGTTTTTACATATGAAGTCTATAAAGAATTACATGAGAATTTTGACAAGGAATTACAACATTAAATCTGTAGATTGCTTTGGTAGAATTGTCATTTTTACTATGTTATTCCTACCATTCTATGAGTATGGGAGGTTCTTCCATCTTCTGATAACTTCTTGAATCTCTTTCCTCAAATCTTTGAAGTTTTTTCTTATAAAAGTCTTTCACTTGATTAGTTTAAGCTAGTCAAAGACATTTTATATTATTTAAGGCTATTATGAAGAATTCTGTTTCTCTGATTTCTTTTTCAGTCTGTATTTTGCTTGTATATAGAAGGGCTACTGATACTTGTCAGTTAATTTTGTATCCACATAGTTTGCAGAAAGAGTTTATCAGATGTAAGAATTTCAGGGTATATGGAATTTTTTTAGGATCATTTATATTTACTATAATATCACCTGCAAATAAAGATAGTTGGACCTTTCTTTGTTACTTTGAACTCCTTCTGTTGTTCTTTTGTTCTAGATAAAAATTAAAGTACTGTATTGAAGATATGGAAAGAGTGAACAGCCGTGGCATCTTCTTGATTTTAGTGCAATTGCTTTGAGTTTCTCTCCATTTACTTTGATATTGGCTATAGGCTTGCTATAAATTACATTTATTTTGTTTAGGTATGTCTCTTATAACTTTGCTCTCTCCAGGATTTTTATCATGAAGGGGTGTTTGATTTTGCCAAAGGCTTTTTTAGCATCAAATGCATGATCATTTTTCTCCTTACATTTTATTTATGCCATAGAAAATATTTACTGTTTTGATATAGTGAAACATACCTGCATCTCTGAGATGAAGTATACTTGATCATGGTGGAAGATCTTTTGGATGTGTTCTTAGATTCAGTTTGCATGTATTTTATAGAGTATTTTTTGCTTTTATGTTCATAAGAGAGATTAGTTTGCAATTCTCTTTCTTTTCAGAATGTTTATGGGGTTTCAGAATCAGGTTAATCTTGATTTCATAAAATGAATTTGGCATTGTTACTTTTGTTTCTATTTTATGGACTAATTTGATGGCTATTAGCATGAATTTTTCTTTGAAATTCTACTACAGTTCTATGCTGAAAACCTTTGGCCCTGGGTTTTTTTGTTGTCATTGGAAGACTTTTAATAATCACTTCTATTTTGTTAGCAACTGTTTTTCTGATTTGATCTTGTTTTAACTTTGGTAAGTGGTACCTATCAAGAAAATTGATTCTTTTAGGTTTTCCAATTTGACAATATATAGAATTTTTTAAAAAAAAATTAGTACCTATTATTCTCTTGATTTCCTTGATGTTGGTTGTTATGTCCCCCTTTTTATTTCTAATTTAGTTAAATCTGGATATCCTTGCTCTGCCTTTTAGTTAATGGTGACCAGGTTTCCTTGTAATGGGTTACTCTGATGCTGCTTGTATTCTAATGCTAATTTAGGCCTCCAAAATTGGGTGTCCCAGAGATGAGAGAGTTCTCATGTAAATGCTAGCTAAGTAATCCTGCTCCCAGTTAATTGTTGTTGGTAAATAAAGATGACAACAGCCAATAGCTGGGCAGAATAGCCATAGGTGTTGTTTAGATCTCCCAGGCTTGGGACCACAAGGAAGACAAATACAAAGAAAAGAAGGAAGGAGAAACTCCCATGAGTTAAATGGTCAAGAGAATGTGACCCTGAGTAAAGGTCAATTGGTGCTAAGAACTGTCCAGATGGAACATAGTAAATAGGTAAGTAATAACTTGGGGTTATTGATAGGAATGTAAATTCTACCAACATGGAAGGGAGGTAGCTGCCCAGGTCTTGTGTGATTTAAGTCTTATGGTAAATATAAAAGCTGTGAGTATGTCTTTCACTGGGAACATAAATGGTCTAAGTCAGGGTAGAAACCCTGGGCAGGGATTTAAATAATTATACTAACAGTTCATTAGTATTATTTATTTTCTCAAAGAACCAAGTCTTTGTTTCATGAATTTTTGTTGTAGTTGTTTGGCTTCTCTAATTCCTCTGTTTTCATGTATGGGTTTTTCTTTTTAGCACCTTCTGTTGAACTGTATTTGTAGATACATTTTGTTAGGGTAAAGGTTTGGGCTAAAGTTAGAGTTGGAGCTAAGGTTAAGATTAGATCTAGGGCTAGGGTTGGGGTTAGGTTTAGGGCTAGGCTTAGAGTTAGGGTTAAGGCTAAAGCTAGGGCTAGTGCTAGGGTTAGTGCTATTGCTAGTGCTAGGGCTAGGACTAGGATCAGGATTAAGGTTAAGAGAAGCCTATGGAAGATAAAGAAAATAGGCAGATACAATTTGTTGCAGTGGGAGAGGTAACTCTGAGAAATGAGCTTGGGAGATCATAGATTACAGAAAATTTCCAATGCTAGCATCCTTTGTCATCTTGCATATATGGCTTCTGTCATCTACTTGAGTTGAGGGCTCAGAGATAAGAGACAAGGCAGGGTGGGAAGACTAGGGGAAGATGATTGATGGAAACTGTAGTTTGTGTGGACAAAGTTGCACTTGATGTTCTGAAGCAGTGCTAATAGCAACTCTGAGAATTGGCTCTTGGGTAACAGAGGAACCATTTCTTATCAAGAAAAACATAGAAACTTACCAAATGGGTATAGGTGTCTTATTATATAAAGAGCATATTTCAAACTTACAGATCTTATATTCTAAATTCTCTTCTTATGTTCTTATTATATATTTTTCTTCATTGTCACACAGATACTCTGTAATGTACTTTTCTTCATTTGTCTTAGTTTCATATAAAGCCAAAAGAAAAGAATCCTTATAGCAATGAATTCTAATTAATCACAATATATACATTCTTTTAATATTATCAATTATTTTTTGCCAGCTCAATGATTATGAGAGTCACTGATAAAACTATAAGTGGCTGTATATATATCTGCAGAAATATTTTTTTTTCTCTAAGGAAAATACTGTGTTGTTTGATCAGCTACATTATCTTCTTGGATTTGACTAAATGTACAGAATTCTTTGGTGAGCAAACTTAAATATTTATGTTGCATATTTGATCATGCAACATATCCCATCATTCCAGTTTCTGAAGTTCATGTCAATCTAGCTAATCCTGTGCTTTAAAACAATTTAACTGACAATTGTCTTGGTCATCTTCAATTTCACTTTCAATCATTGAGTTTTTCATACTCCAGAACTAACTCCAGTATCTTCAGTTAGAAAACCGTAGTCATGAGTCTTTCTATTTGCTGATTTAGGACCACACTATTCAATCAAACTTTTGGTTCTTCATTACAAGCTTGTACCAATTACTTAATCACATCCAAATATTTATTATTCAATTGCCTTCTATACCAAAAAGCTTTCTAAGCTCTAATTTGCTGTGAATACTAACTCTGAACTAATTATTGCTTCTCTTCAATTTTCAGGACAACAGCCCCACTGCTAACCTGCCTTGAAGGATAGTATCTCCAAGATTCTCTTTCTCTTATTCAGTGTGAGTCATTGTCAATATTCAGTGTGTTTGTCTCAAGAAAGCTCTGTACTTGCTACTGCCTAGGTACACTCCCATCTCCCAATGTTTTGGGGCACTCCCCTGGATTTTGAATAGATAAAAAAACTCCAACAAAGCAGGGGATAGGTACTGTATCCTCATATCTTCAATAGCCTCTGTTAATAGTGGGGATAATATATATTTTTTAAAAATACACACACACTTCAGTCCATACACTAACATGACATTTAAATGAATTCAGAGTGTGGTACCCCATTTTATTGAATGGGATCTTCACTGAAGTTGCTTAATAAATCTTTACAAGGACCTGCCAAAGTTAGTATTATCTTGGAGATTCTAAAAAACAGGTCTGCAGCTCTAACAATTTTATTTTATTGATTTCAGTGATGCACTAGAACTTCATCTTGATATGTACATTTGAGTCTAATATTCAACTGTGGCTTTCACTTCTGATCTAGACTCAACAATTACCTAAAATAAACATAGGTGTAACATTGTCTAATAAAATTGCCTGTGGTAAGAGGCCTTAGTAAGCATTTGATTACTTTTTTAATCTTAGTTGAGATAATTTGATAAATATATGCAAATGAGCATTTTTATTTTCAGCCATTCAAAGTTATTGTAATAAAGTAATTATATAACTGACATATTGAAAGTTCCTATTTGTTAGTAGAGAAATAAATACCCACAGAAGACTTAAGTGATTCTCATTCTCATTTATCTTCTAAATATTTTTATCTAAGAGTTTCTGGCTGATTTAAAATTATTGATGTCTTGCTCTCAGTTGACACAATCACATATCCCATCCATACCTTGAAAAGAACGTACTTTAGAAGAGATATTAATTTTCTAGTTATAATAATGCAAAGTGGATGCAAATTACACTCTCATTCAAATATTCTTACTTTTCTCCTGCCTCATAAAATATTTTAATAAATTTAAAATATACTTGAATAATATAATGAAGCACATTTAAGCCAAATTCACATGCATTTTGTTTTACATCAAAATTTGTCTTATAATAGAGTTATCTCAGAATCAAGCATAGAATAGTGTCCTACAACCTCATTTTGTAAGGTGGAGTTGTGGTAACTATCAAGGAGGAATTATATGTTCATAAGTGTCAACATTTATATCTTTCTATAAAGGTGGGTTTGCTGTTTAAATATAAGTATCCATAATTTACATATAACTCAGTTATTACACAATATTTTTTCTTCAAAGGTAAAAAATTGTCAGGTTTAGTAATGACAATACGTAGATAGGAATTGCTGGGTGATTTATAACTGGACCCCAAAATAAATTGAGTGTTATAAAAGGAACAAGAAAGAACAAGAAAGCTAGAAGAATAATAGTGTTGATCATTACACAAACTCAAAAACATGAAAAATGAAAACCCAAACACATTTTTAATTGGTACCAACTTACCAGTTTAAAATGTTTTCTTCTAAATGTAAATTCAAGTAATAACTTCATATAAATTTTTATTCATAAGACTTTCTGTATTAAAATGAAATACCATGTTGTCTAGGTAGTTTTGATGTAGCTGTAGAAAAATACACAAAAACATATTATCTGTAATACTCATTTAATTTATCTAAGTGCTGTGGAACATTGTCCAAATGACAGCCATCATGTGAGGTAGCAGCCCAATTTGAGTCTAAGTACTTTTGCTCATAATGTCCTCTCAGCAAATGACTTTTCCCCTTTGTTGTAGCACTTAGTTTCTCTCAGGGCCATTTTTATGTCTCCTTGTAGTTTATCATGCTGGCATTGTTGCTTTTTGTTTTTTTTTCCTCCTGTGGCTTAATAAATTACAGCAGTTTTCTCATCTTCTAAAGTTAATTATAGGAAATAAATAGAAAACCTCCCCTGTATTCCACTAAACACTATTTCTAAAAATGAATTTACAAATCCCCAAGCAATAAAAACTAATGATGTTTAACTATGGTGATTGAAATGATATTTAACAGGATAATTGTTGTTATATGTTCTTATTTTACTTTGCAGAGAATGTAATAAGATTTGAAATATGTCTAGCATTCCTGCTCAGATGCATGAAGTAGTGACTTGTCTGGATTAAGGGTCTATTGCTGTGAAGAGACGCCATAGCCATGGCAACTATTATAATGGAAACCATTTCATTGTGTCTGGGTGACAGTTCAGATGTTTAGACCATTATTGTTGTGAATGAAAGGATGGTGGTATATAGGCAGACATTGTGCCAGAGAAGAAGTAGAGAACTTTCCATTTGGATCTGCAGGTAACAGGAAGTGACTGCAACAAACTGGCCAGACTTGAGGTTCTGAGACCTAAAAAGCTACCCTCTAGTGACACATCCACTCCAACAAGGCCATACCTGCTCCAACAGAGTCATAGCTCTTAATAAGTGCCATTCTCTATTGGTCTATGGGGGTTATTTTTGTACAAACTACCACATCATCTTACACCTTCACTTACCATGCTAACATATTATTAAAAATTATTCCCATAGATGGAGAATCCATGCATCTTTTTGTATTCACAAGGAATGGATAACAGTGGAACTTCAGGGTATTTCCATAAGGGTACCTTCCTCATCCTATTCTTTGTCATAGGAGGGTATTCTGTGGTGTCTTGCTTTGTTGTCTTTCCTACCCTCAATAAAACATTTTGTTATATAACTGATATAATTCTAATCTGTGTGTGTGGCCCACTGTTGGTCCTACAAGGCTCCAAAGGATAGTTGCAATCCAATGCTCTCACATGGCCACAAAGCACAAATAATAGGTCATAAAGCAAAATCAAAAGTCATAAACATGGAAAATCGACTGGAAAGGGTGATAAAGGCTGGTGATAGGAGTGGGAACGAGGTTTTGGAGGGGGTGAAAAGAATAATCAGAATATATTTTATACATGTATGAAATTTTCAAAGAAGAAAATTATAAGATTAGATTACAACTAACCATAAAATTACAAAACTAACTAATTCAGTTAATTTTTACTCTTATGTTTTTGTTGGCTTCAAACTTGATTTATCTCATTGCTGAGGTGTTAAACCAGAGTGTAGAAATGTAACTGTCCTGGCAAGAAGGAAGATTTTTTTGAAACATGTTTGTGAATTTCCCTTTAGTTATCAGACTACTGAGACAATGTACCTTAAGCCAAGTGACAGTGATGGTGCTTCTCTGTTAGATGAAGATGTTTACAGTTTTGCCAACTGGTCAGACCATCCTATAGTAGAGATTACAGTAGAAGATGATGGATGGAGCCAAACATTGACTATAACCTCTTATCTCTGTCTATACCTAAAACTCACCTAAAAACTTAGAACATAGATGTGAAGATAGAAGGTCAAGTTGCTAGATCTTTTTATTCTTCTTCCAGTATTGTTAACCACATTAAATAACTCTTTCATCTTCATCCTAATTACCTGTTTGTTTAAAAGGCATTCTCTTCGAAGAACATATTGCTAAAACCCCTAGTTGAATACCAGAATTAGAGGAAGATATCCTATTGGTGGTGACACTAAATGTTAATATATGGGTAAATTAGTGTAGGACTAAGCTTGGACATCCTTACATGTTTTGTAACTTTAGTAGTGCTGTGAGGTACCATGCAGGGTTGCTAGGATAAATTGTCACTAACAGTTCTTTTCATTTGTGGGTCCTGTGAACTATATTATCAAAATTCCAGGAAAGATGTCTTACTGTTGTTATAGTGTATGTATCTTATGGGTGCCAACAACAATTTTCCAATAACAGTTAAATCCTATTCCACCAAAGGAAGTGACATCTGGTTCTCTATATGCCAGAACAAAAACTGGACTCAGGTAAGGAAGCAATTACTAATATTGAATAAACATTAAATAGCTAGCTAATTTCCTCCTAAATATTTGTGATTATAGATAACCACTGATGTTACTGCACTTGTGTGACTTGGTTATTATAAAGATTTTTGAAGTGGGTGGTGGTTATTGACTAAGATACTCAAACATGGTTAAACTATTGAGAATAAATGACTATTGAAGTAGCCTGGCTGCCTAATTTTCATAGAAATGTTACAAACATACCATCTTTTCCGAGACATAAGAGGCATTGTGTAAGAAGAAAAGGAACCACATGTAGGGTCCACAGGAAAGACATGGCAGTGCTATGGTATGGCTACTTATCTTCAGTGCATAATGTGACCATACCATTTTGAAGTAAAAATGTCCTTGTCCAAGTAATCACAGTCACTAATATAACAACATAATACAGCTACACATAGGTTTATAATAATGACAATTGGGCTAGTGACATACATATAGTAGAAGAATGGAGAGAATGTTCACAAAGCCCTTAATGAATCATTACTCTTTGCTATCTTTCAGTAGCAAATGATATTAGGAAATGCTGGATTATATAAATAGTGAAATGTTAACTGAAAGATAGAATCCATGATGAAGCTCCCATTAGATTGTCATGCAAATTGGGGTGGGATTTAGTGTTGTAGCTGTTTGGTGCTACCCATATTACTCTAAATAATCTATCACCTGTACTATGGAAATAATCACAATAAATATATTTGCCAAATAGCTTAGACTTTTGTAGAATTCTTACTTTGGCCTGTCACCAATGCTTATCTGCGGTTTACAAATTGTTCATGTCTTCATGTAGGGATGAGTTTGTGATACAAGCAATAAACATACTTCCTTAAGTAAGTAAAATCAAAGCTTATAAGTAAAAGCTTATTTATAGTTTTAAGAAGATAGTCAACAACCTTTAGTCAAAATTCATCTCATCACAATCAGTTAATTGAGTATAAATAAATTTGTATACATACCGAGACAATGGATCTGAATAATTTGAATATTATTTCTATGTAATGTATGTCTTCTGTCATTCATTTTTTGAACAAATATCCTATTCTCTCAATGTTATTTTAGATGTCATATAAGACAAATAAATACATAGGCTAATACTTGATGATATTGAGAAAGAGATAATATATCACCATAGTATCTTGCTATTCTCATCATTGTTTTCCATAGCTCTAAGACTTGTGAGATCAGTATTGGTGATATCTGTCATTATCTACCTAAAATCTAGGTTGCAGAAGTCACAAGTTTTATATTTGTTTACATCAATCATGTGTATGTCATGACACATGAACTTACAAAAGGATATAGCTAGAGGCTTATATCACTAGCAACTATTTAAAATCATCATTACCGCATTAGTTGCCTGAGATCAGAGGTTGTTACATCTAAATATTTCTATTGAATTAATGAAATAAATCATGGATGCAATATTTATGTCAGAAATACAAATCAGCCATTAACTACATCAATTATTATTGTCTTAATTTATGTGGGTTTGAGAGCTTAGCACGAAGTTCTTGAGCCAATAGATTTCCAGAGAAACCAGGAATGTTAAGCATTCAGGATTGTCTTTCAAACATGGAAGATGAAAAACTAACTCCTCTTTCATGCAGAAAACTGAGAATTACAGGTAAAAAGCAGCCTGGTCATCTGCATTATGTGATGGCCCAGGACATATCAAGCTCCTACTGCCATGACTCTGGTCTGGTAGTGGCTACCAATCCAAATAACCCTTATAGCTAGAGGCTCCCTCAAGCTCCTACAACCAGAGCAAGAGGTAGCTAATATGCCAGCTCATATCTGTGTGACTGAGATCAGGCAAGATTCTTGAGCCCTTTTGGTAATAGAAGTAGAATATCTGTAGAACCCATCTTCTTGTAAAAAAAATGGCACATATCACAAGTTGAGTTTCAATGCAATATGTATCCTTGTGCAATGGAAATTGTATCACACCAGAAATCTTTTTTTCTATATTATATTGGAATTAAGGAAAGTAGGAATAAGCTGTCTATTATTAAACTCTGCAAAGTCTGATCCAGGTTGATGAAGTCAGTCTGCACTGGGTTTTCATTCTTGTCTCTTCCTGCAATTTTCTTTCCTGCATGACACCTATAGCAACTTCCTCAGGTGAGTAAATTGAAGTTTTTTCAAAAGAAAAACACAGAAGATATAAAGCCAGTATTACTTATATTTATTATGAAACAGAATATATGAAACAACCTTTGAGAGTTAGTGCTGAATCAATCTAGAATAGATGATTTACTTAAGAAAGATTACTTAGTATATTAGTATAACAAAAGGACTGTGTCTGCATACATTATGAAGTAAATAAATCTGTTTAGTGAGTTCTGGCTCAGCTTTGATGAAAATCACATGCTATATTTCACTAAGCCAGGAATAATTCTGAGGGATAAATCAAGTGGCAAGAAAAGAAACCAGATGGTGGATAGGAACCAATTTTGTTGTTTGTAGAGATTTCTGAAGGAAGGACTTCTAAGGCACTATGATAACTACCTTAAATTTATATGAAAAGAACATCCCCAGAAAGACCTAGAAACCTGATAATTATTCCATAACTTTTTAATATAAGTACCTTAGAAACTAATCATTCTTTGGAGACAGACCACAGCCAAGGCATGGTCATTATTAAAAACATAGCATTGTATTTCTGGGATCTTATATTTTTCTATACAAATGAATAACACTGCAGTTTATTTTTACCTTTGAATCTAATCATCTACCTTTATATTATTTGGGTATCATTTTGTCAATTGTACAAAATAACTGTGATGATTCCATTTCCCAGGTACACTTTTTTCTATTGTTTCACTCATTAAGTTATATAACAAAACATTTATTTTTTCATGTTATGTAGTAAAAATCACAATAGATCCCTTAAATGATCTCAGCATTCTATACCCTTGAGTACTGTCACATTAGGATAACAACACATAGCCTCTGGGCTTTTCTCTCAGGTACCCCATCCCAAATCACAGCTCTGGCTATCTGTTCACTCCAAGGGAATTAATCATCTACTCCTCTTCTCTTCCAACTGGGATTCTTCCATTGTTGTGTGCCCTAAACTAATTGCTTGTACACCCCACTGCTAAACCTCACCTTTATCCCTCTGGAACTCCAGTCTCTGCTTCTGAGTCATTGCACAAAGGACACATACAGAAGGCTCATTTAAATAATTTGAAGCTGCACAATTCTATAGCTAAGCTAGGGCCAAATCTGATGTCCCAATCACATATCACTACTTAGTGACTCTGAGTAAATGCAACCCAGCTCATCCCAAACCTGCCTAGCTGGGGTAGTAGCAAATAATATCTAAATTCACTCAGTGAAGGCAGGACATTTCAATACTAAAAGGGCTAAAAATATCCTTACTATAGATGTGCAGACCCCGCCACAAAAATACAACATGGAAAACAGAAACAAAATGGTGCCTCCAAATATTGCTACTGTCATAATGACAATCCCTGAGGAAAACAGCTTAAAAGACATACAAAATAGTGAGAAAAAACAGCAATGATAAATGTATTCAAAGAACTCAAGAGGGATATGAATAAATGCTGGAATGTATACTAAAAAAAACAACATTTGAATGGAATAAGGAAGACAATTCAAGATGCAAAAAATAGAGTTTCATGAACAGATAAAAAATTTGAAGGAAACCCAAACTGAAATAAAACTGCAACCCAATAGGAAGAAGAGAAATATCAACCAACCAGACCCCCGAGCTCCCAGGGACTAAACCACCAACCAAAGAGTACACATGGAGGGATCCATGCCTCCAGCCGCATGTGTAGCAGAGGATGGCATTGTCTGGCATCAATAGAAGGAGAGGCTTTTGGTCCTGTGAAGGCTCAATTCCCCAGTGTAGGAGAATGCCAGGGTGGTGAGGTGGGAGTTGGTGGGTGGGAGGGGGCGCACCCTCATAGAAGCAGAGGGACAGAGGATGGGATAGGGCGGTTCTGGAGGGGAAACAGGGAGAGGAAATAGCATTTGAAATATAAATACAAAAAATATTCAATCAAAAAAAGAAAACAGAAAAAAAAGAAAGAAATATGAAGTCATAACAGCTATCATCAAGAACATACATGATGTTTTCTGCCAGGGTAGCAGCTAGGCTAAAGGTACATCTTCACCTCTCCTTTTATTCCTCTGGTTCCAATTCCCCCAGCTTCATCTTCAACTCTGTAGTAGAACACCTCCTGCAATCTCTTTTTCCTGTTGGACTCCAATCCCAATAGGTCACAAAGAACTTCTCCTTTCCTTTGCCAACTCATCTTGGTATCCAAGCCTCCATCAGCAGGCATTACCTGTGAACACAGCAGCTGAGCAGGCCAGGGAAATAGGTAAGCTAACTGAAGACCTTCATTATTACTTCCTCCTCTCCTCCAAATCCAGTCCTCTAGTCTCATTTCTATCTCTGAAACAGACCACCTGCTGCAGCCTTCCTTCCCCTTCTACCTGCATCTTCTGTGAGCCCCACAGACTTTTCATTCCTAACATCCCTTGTGCTACCTGTTGCTTTATCTCACATAGCCTTCAACTCCAGCAGATACTCCCTGACATCTTCTGCCAGGGAAGCACGCAAGCTATCTGTAGATCTTCCACTCTCCTTCTTTTCCTTTAGACACAGTACCCCTTGCCCCCACATTATCATACCCAAAACTACAACAAATCCCCTGTGGAGACCTCACTTCACTGTCTTTCCCTTTCCAAGGCCACAAAATAATCAGATCTGGTTAAACAGTCTGTCCTTTCTTCAGGGAAATGCTTCAGGCTTCTAGTATACCCCAACTTCTAAATGCCAGCTCCTAGTGCTCTAAAATACATTTTACTTAGAATGTCCAGTGGCCCAAACTATAAGGTCCAAAGAAAATATCATACCAGACAACACAGCATCACACTGTCCAAAAATCCAGAGAGAAAACAAACATTAATGAAAAAACAAACGAACAAAAAACAAAACAAAACAAAAATAAACACCTATCCAACAAAGACAAAGCCTGAAATCAGTACCTAGATCATACTAAGTTCAAATGCCTAGTCACCAGCATAAAAACAATCAGTAGCAGATAGGGCACTATGTATCCACTAGAGCCTAGAAATTCTACCAAAGCAGGCCCTAAATATTCCAACACAGCTGAAGAAAAAAAGAAGACCCTAAATTTTTCTATGTGAAGATGATAGAGGTCCTTAAAAAGGCAATTAATAAATCTCCTAAGAAATCAATGAAAACAAAACAAAACAAAACAAAAATGTGAGGATATGTATAAATCCCTTAATGAAATCTGGGGGAAAACAGAAAGTGCAAGGAAATAAATAAAATAGTTCAAAAATCTCAAAATGGAAGTAGAATGACAAGTAAAAACAAAGCTGAGGGAATTCTTGTTATGAAAAATTTAGGAATTGAACAGAAACTAGAGACAGATTTTTGTCAAGAGAATACAAGAGATGGAAGGTAAAATCATAGTCACTGAAGATACAATGAAAGAAATGAAGGAACTGGTCAGAGAAAATGTTAGATTTAAAACAAACAAATGAACAAATACGAAAACAAATCTCCTGACACAAAACATCCAGGAAATCTTATACACTCTAAAAGTCCAAACCTAAGGATAGTAGAAATAGAGGAAGGAAAAAAAAGAGCACAAAGGCCTGGGGGGGGGGTCATAAAATAAAAATCTTCTAATTGACAGAAGGAAATGCCTATAAAGGTACAAAAAGCAAACAGAACACTTTATAGTATGGAACAGAACATTATATAGTATGAAACAGAAAAGAAAGCTCCTTCAACATGTCAAAACACTACAGGAACAAAAGCTTAATCACAAAGTGGTTGAGTTTATGTGGGAATGAATGGGGTACAGGGAAGGATTAATCACACAAAAATGTGTATAAGGATCCATGTGGAAGGCTACTATCACAAAACCCAAATTAAAATACTTGAATGGATATTGGAACATATGTGAAAGGAAAGAGGTAGGATGATTGGGATTTAAAGTATTAGTGAGGGATAGGCTTTGGAAGATTGTAGGCAGGGAGAGTAGTGGATGGGTTAACTAAAATTAAGGATGTGTGAAATGGTCTTACAGAAACCCACTAGTTAGTAAGACAATCTCAGTATATAACTAAAACTAGAAAAAATTCAAACAGACATGCATTCATGAATGCATATTGCAGTATAAGGGATGGGATAACTTCCTATTCATTATTAGTTATAGAATTCTTCAAACCAACCCAAGCTATTGCTATTACCTTTGGTTATCTGTGCATGGAAAAAAAGGGAAATGGGTTGGGGGAGTGGAAGAGTGGAGGAGTAAGGTATGGGGAGGTGGAGCTGTGTCCCGCATGTATCATGCACCTCAGCAAAACGATCTCCAGAGAAGCAAGAAGGAAAACTCAGTTCAACCCAATTTATTTGGTGCTGGTTCAAAGTTCTAAAGTCTGACACCATACAAGTTTACTCTAGACATATTTAAGTACAGTATTTTGTGGGAAAAGAGCTTCCTGGTAATAACCATTATCTCAATCCAATGCTTACAATAAAACTTAAGGCATGGCTACATTGAAATTCTTTGCAAAGTACATGTGACCTCTACCAAAAAAATGACTTTTACAGCTTAAAGGTCCAGGATCTGATATGATCTCTGACAAAGATTATGTATAGGCAAGCAGCCTGTAATGTACATGTAATACCTCTCCTAAGGATAAGCTCATTAAAAGAGAAACAAAGATAAAAGTCTAGGGAGAGAAAGTCTGGAAAAAACATTCTGGAGGATTTGAGTGAGGTCTGGATATAGAAATAACAAAGGTTACCTGGTAATTAATAACATATAGTCTCAGACTTCTGGGTAGAAAACTGGTATTTATTTTCTTCCTGGAAGAAACAACCTTATATTGTTAACATTCCTTGTATCTCCGGCTCTTATCTTCTGTAGCTAACCACCACAATGAGACGATATGACTTTAGCAATGAAGTTTCCAAGCACTTTAGTTGTAGAACATAAAGAGACCAATTTCAACCAAAAAGAGAAACTTCCTCTTAGATACCATTTATGGAGGGTGGGAGTCAGTGGAAAGATGTGTATTGGTTAACATGCTGAGAATCAGAAAGCAAGTGCTTACCTAAAAATGGGTTATCTTTACTAACAACCACCACCAATACCCCGGGGATACTACAGAATAAGAGGAGGAAAGAATAACAGCTAGTAGATGGGAGGGAAGGAGTGCTATGAAGAGCCAATTTCAGATTGTTGTATAGACATGACCTTTAAAACTCACAGCTATTATGCTGACTTGCACAAGATCAAATAAGTGAAACTATAATATAGATGGAATAGGTGAGCTATTGACAGTAAATACATATGGAGGAAGGGAGAATCAATAATTTTTGAGGATAGAGTCATTGGTATGTTTCTCATGTTCCAATAAATAGACCAAAACACATATACTAACTGAATTTAATTATTCAGTAAAGATATAAATTTGGCAGGGAAGCCTATTGTACAGTTACAGGAATGATCCAGTGGGGAAAGTCGGGAACAGGTGTGATCACATTTTATTGTGTACATGTATTATATTCTAATAAATAAAGAAAAAAACTAAAAAATTTCAGATACTCTGTACCCCATTTTAAATAGGGTTATTTGGTTTTCTGGAATCTAACATCTTGAGTTCTTTGTATATACTGGGTATTAGCCCTTTATCAGATATAGAATTGGTAAAAATCTTTTCCCAATCTGTAGGTAGCCATTTTGTCCTGATGACAGTGTCTTTTGCCTTACAGAAGTTTTTCAATTTTATGAGATTCCATTTTACTATAGTTGATCTTAGAGCCTATGCCAATTCTCAGTGAAAATTAACACCAATAGAAAGAACAAGTGGAAAGGAGAATACCAGAGACTGAATTCAATGTAGAAGAAGTAGATTATGCAGCCAATTAAAATGATACACCTAAAAACCCATGAACAGAACAAGCAGGAAAATGGGGCATTATAAGTGGACAGAATACTCTGAACAGTATAGAGGAAGCAAAAAACTTGGGTCATTTATAGAAAATATTTTCAATGAAATCATAGTAAATGAAAGTTCTTAAATGAAAGAAAAAAGACTTTAACTCAGTTTTAAGGCATATATAAAACACTAAGTAGCACCACATAAAACAACGACAATAAAAAAATCTTCCCTATGTAATACGATAGTCAAGGCACTACATGTACCAAGCAAAACAGAATATTGAAAGTTATGAGAAAGAAAGACCATGGCACATATAAAGGCAAGTCTATCAGAATAACAGCCCTTTTCCCTCCCCCATGAGAACATTAAAAGCCAGATTCTGGGACCAATGTAATAAAAGATCTGAGAGATCATAGATCTCATCCTAGATTACAAAACCTAGCCAAAAAAAAAAAAAAAAAAAAAAAAAACAAAACAAAAAAAAACCCTATCATGATTGAAATTAAACACACACACACACACACACACACACACACACACACACACACACACACGCACACGAACACTTTCCATTTTAAATACAGGATCATGAAATTTAAGGCCACCAAGCTAGTCCAATGAAGGATTCTTAAAGGGTCACTTTATATTGAAGAAACTTGTAAGTGTATCCAAAAAGTAAGAGTGAAGAAATTAAGGATATTTTCACAGATCCACCTGCCTTCTGAGAGGCCTTTTCTACCTGTGAAAATCAAGCTAGTTAACATCAGAGACAACCAGAGGGCAAAAGGCAAACTCAAGAATATAATCAACATAAGCCAATACAATATGGCAAATCAGAAGCCAGTTCTATACCTACAGCAAACCCTAGATAGCCTATCACATATGAAAAATAAGACTCTGATCTTAAATCCCATCTCCTGAAGATTATAGTGGACTTTAAAGAGGATATAAATAATTTCCTTAAAGTAATATAATGGGAAAAACAATGGAACAGGTAGAAGCCCTTAGAGAGGAATCATATAAATCCCTTAATGAAATACCGAAAAATACAATCAAACTGGCAAAGGAAATAATAAAATGTCCCAAGACCTTAAAGCAGAATTAGAAGCAGCAAGAAAACCACAAATGGAGGCAACCTTAGAGATAGAAAACCTAGGAAAGAAAACAAGAACTATAGACACAAGCATTACCAAGAGAATACAAGGGATTGAAGAAAGAATCTCAGGCACAGACAATTCTATAGGAAAAAAATGTATAAATAAATCAAGGAAAATACTAAATGGAAAAAGTTTCTAACTCAAAACATCCTGCAAATTTGAGACACAATAGATAAACTAAACCCAAGAATAATAGGAATAGAAGAGGGTGAAAATTCCCAGCCAAAAAGGCCAGAAATCATCTTAAGAAAATTATGTAAGAAACATCCCCAATCAAAAAAAAAAAAAAATGATGGCTGCAAATTTACAAGAAGCATATAGAACACCAAATAGTTTGGACTAGAAAAGAGAATCCTCCTACCACATTGTAATGAATACACTAAATGTATAGAACAAAAAGAATTTTAAAAACTAAGAGGAAAATGGGCAAGTAATATATAAAGGGAGATCTATCAGAATTACACCTGACATCTCAACGGAGATCATAAAAGACATAAGATCTTGGACAGATGTGTGGCAGACCTTAAGAAACCACAGATGCCAGCCTAGACTACCCAGCAAAATATAGTCACCATAGATGGATAAACCAAGATATTCCACAACAAAACTAAATTTAAATAATATCTTTCTACTAATTTAGTGCTACAGACAATAATAGAAGGAAAACTCCAATACAAGAAGAGTAACTACACACCCCAAAATACAAGAAGTTAGTTATCTCACAATAAGCCAAAAGAAGAGAAATACATGTGTGCACATGCGTGCAAATGCACACATGTGTGCACACATACACACACACATAAAAATAATATGAAATGACAATCATTGATTATTAATATCTCTTACATCAATAGAATCAATTTTCCAATAAAAACAAACAAACAAACAAAAAACTCAAGAGATAGCACATTTTGATGAGGAGGTAGAACAAGGTAGATCAAGGAGAAAACTCCTTCATTACTGGTGAGAGTGCAAACTTGCATTTGAAATCAATTTGTTGGTTTCTCAGAAATCTGGGAATTGTTCTACATCAAGACCCAGTTTTAACAGTCCTGGGCATATACCCAAAAGATATCACCATACCCCAAGGCCACTTGCTCAAATATGTTCATAGTAGTTTCATTTGTAATAGCCAGAAACTGAAAATAATTAAGATATCCCTCAACTGAAGAATGAATAAAGAAAATCTGGTACATCTATTCAGTGTAATTCTATTCAGCTATTTTTTAAAAAGACATGAATTTTGCAGGCAAATGAATGGAACTAGAAAATATTATCCTGAGTGAGGTAACCAAAACCAAAAAAACATAGTATGTATGCACTCAGTTTTTGAGTAGATATTGGCCGTAAAATACAGGAAACCCACACTCTACTCCACAGACCCAAAGAAGTTAATCAAGAGGAAAGGCTCAAGTGTGGTTGCTTGAATCCCACTTCTAAGGGTGAGTAAAATCTTGAGGGGAGGAGAGGGAGATGGAGAGGGAGAGAGAGAGAGGAAGGGAGAGAGGGAGAGAGAGAGAGGAAGGGAGAGAGGGAGAGAGAGAGAGGAAGGGAGGGAGGGAGGGAGGGAGGGAGGGAGAGAGAGAGAGAGAGAGAGAGAGGAAAAGAAATGGAGGGAGGGGAGAGGGAGAGGGAGAGGGAGATTAGAGATGCTTGCTTGTGGGTGACTGCATCTGACTGAGTTAACTGCTGAGTGGAGCCTCTTACAGGACAACTGTGCTAGGCTCCTGATTGTTAGCATAACAAAGTATCATTAGTATAGTTAATAGTGTCAGGGATTGGTGCTTGCCCATGTGATGGGTCTCTAGTTGCGCTAATTATTGGTTGGCCATTCCCTCCCTCTGCTCCATCCCCAACTCTGCTCCATCCACTGTCCCTACAATTCTTGGAAACATAATAAATTTTTGGTGAAACATTATGTGGAGGTGTCCCTATCACTCCACTGGAGTTCCTACCTGGTTATAGTAGGTGACCTTTTCAGGTTCAATATCCCAGTGCTATGAGTCACAGGTAAGGCACTTCCCTTATCCCAGGACTCTGTCTCATCCTGGAGATGCCTGTTACTTTCCCACCCCCATCAGCTGCATATTTCCATTCATTCTCATGGTCATCTGGCCATATCTCCTGTTCCTCTCCATACCTGATCCTGATCCACTATTCCCTTTCATATCTCCTCTCCCACCCAGTTCCCTCTTTCCATTTGCCTCTTATGACTATTTCCCCTTCTAAATGAGTTCAAACATTCTCGCTTGGGCCTTCATTCTTATTTAGCCCATTCGGTTCTGTGGAGTATAACTAGTACTCTATTTGTTGACTAATATCCACTTATAAGTGAGCACACACTGTGAATGTCCTTTGGAATGGGTTTACTTTACTCAGCATGGTATTCTCAAGTTCTATGCATTTGCCTGCAAAATTGATGTGTTTGTTTCTAAAGTTGAATAGTATTCCATTGTATAGATGTATCATGTTTTCTTTATCCATTCTTTAGTTAAGGGATATCTAGGTTGTTTCCAGTTTCTGGCTACTACAAATAAAACTGCTATGAACATAGCTGAGCAAGTGTCTTTGTGGCATAGTGCAGTATCTTTTGGATATATGCCCAGAAGTGCTTTAACTGTGTCTTGAGGTAGAACCATTGCCAGATTTCTGAGAAACCAACAAATTGATTTCTAAAGAGTTTTACAAATGTGCACTCCCATCAGCAATGGAGGAGTGTTCCACTTGCTCCCTATTCTCACCAGCATGTGATATCACTTGAGTTTTGCTATTCTGATGGGTTTAAAAATGCAACCTCAGATTTGTTTTGATTTGCATTTTCCTGATGACTAAAGAAATTTGAACATTTCTTTAAGTGCTTCTCCACCATTTGATAATCCTATGTTGAGAATTGTCTTTTTAGCTCTGTATCTCATTTTTTAATTGGGTTATTTGGTTTGTTGAAGTATAAATTTTTGAGTTCTTTCTAAGTTTTAGATATTTAACTAGGTCTAGCCTCAGCATGAGGAGGTTCCTGAGAAAGGAAACAATGGGACCAGCATTGATTCAATAATGACTTGGGGTCAATAGTGGATGCAAGCTATCAATTCAAGAGCCCTCCGTTTACCCAAGAATTTTGATCATTCACCCTTCTTCTCCTTTTCTTCATTCTTCTTCCTTTTCATTCTTTTTCCTTTTTATTCTTTTGTCTTCTCCTTAACAGAGTGCCCGAACCCATTCTTTTATTTACTAAAGCTACATCATCAAGACTTTGAGCATTGTTAATTTTTTTTAGAAATCTTCAATTTACATAAATTTTATGAATACTTGCTCATTAGTTCCAACACCTGCTTCCTTAAAACAAAAACTAAACACAACCCCAAAACTCTTTTCTTTGTAATTTTTACATAGCCTGTTCTTCACAGGTAGATGCTCACAACTCTTGTGTTTTCTTGGTACAACAGACAGCAACACATCATCTGCTAATTTTCTCTTCTTTGTTTTCTCATCCTAGGAATTCTATAGCTTCATATACTCTCCTAATGCTATTAACTTCTAAATCATATATAAGCCTTTCCTTTATAAAATAAACCCATCTATCATTTGCTTATTTTTTTATAGATTCCTTCTTTTCCTATCTATGTCTATTCTTCTTGTGACCACTTTAACTCTCTAATCTTGATGGCCCCAAGTTCACCCTGGATAATCAATGCAGCAGTCACTGGACCATGTGGTACATGTATCTCCTGACAATTCCAAATGAAAGGCCAAGTCTTGCAGCTAAAAAATTCTCCAAAGAACTATGTAAGCTTTTATGGTATCTATGGTTATGTTGTCTAGATCATTTCCCATGGACCTAAAGGCCAAGCAGAAGGTCTGTTCCTCATCCTCCACAGCTTCATGAATACCTTCATTCCTCATCCCTAAGACTTTTATCTGTTTCATTTATTATGGAGTGATTAACTCTGAGTAATGGAGAAGTATATTCCCCAGAAAAGGAGAATGGAAGTAAAATAAAAGAGAGAACAGATTACCTTTAGGGCAATAGCACATGCTGGGGTCAACGGCCTAGTGATGCTCCGGAACTGTGTCACACCACTTCTTACACAGCCATGCCTGAACCAGAAGATCTAAGACTTTGTTAGATGTAGGATTGCTGTACATTATTTCCTAATCTGTAAGTTGCCATGTTTAGGTACTGTGGTAACTGTGAGTTAATAAAACAGGTTTGGCATTGTTCCTTCACTTTCTATTTTTGTGGACTAATTTGAGGAGTATTGGTGGTAGTAGTTCTGGTATAATTCTGCACTAAAATCATCTCGCCCTGGCTTTTTATTTTTATTTATTTATTTATTTATTTATTTATTTATTTATTTATTTATTTATTTATTTATTTTTGTGGTTGGGAGACTTTTAATGACTGCTTCTATTTCTTTAGGGGTCATAGGGCTATTTACATAGTTTACCTAATCCTCAATTAACTTTGGTAAGCAGTATCTCTCTAGAAGATCACCCATTTCATTAAAATTTTCCAATTTTGTGGAGTACAGGCTTTGAAGTAAGATCTAATGATTCTTAGAACTTTCTGTGTGCCAATTGTTTTGTCTACCTTTCATTTCTGATTTTATTAATTTGCTCACTGTCTCTCTGTCTTTTAGTTAGTTTGACTAAGGGGTTGTCTACTTTGTTGATTTCCTCAAAGAACCAGCTCTTGGTTTTGTTACTTATTTATATTATTCTCTTTGTTTTTAATTGATTGATTTTGGCTCAGATTTTGAGTATTTCCTATCTTTTCTTTGGTGTGCTTTCTTCTTTCTTTCTTTCTTTCTTTCTTTCTTTCTTTCTTTCTTTCTTTCTTTCTTTCTTTCTTTCTTCTTTTCCTTCTTCTTCTTGTCTTCTAGAGCTTTCACATGTACTTTTACATTGCTTATATGAGAACTTTCTAATTTCTTTATGGAGGCACTTAGTATTGTAAGCTTTCCTCTCAGCACTACTTTCAATGTGTCCCATAAATTTGGGTAGGTTTTGCCTTCATCTTCATTCTAGAAAGTCTTTAGTTTCTTTCCTTATTGCTACCCTGACACAGAAATCACTGAGTAGATTGTTGTTCAATTTCTATGAGCATGTAGGTGTTCTGGTGTTTCTGTTATTTTTAAAGTGGAGTTTTAATCTCTGTTTGTCTGATAAGATGCAAGGTGTCATTTCAATTTTCTTGTATCTATTTATGCTTGCCTTGTGACATACTATATAGTCAGTTTTGGAGAAGGATTCATGATATGTCGAGAAGATATATTATTTTGTGTTTAGGTGAAGTATTGTACAGATATCTGCTCGATCCACTTGATTCATAATGTCTCTTTAGATTCATTATTTCTTTGCTTTTTTTAGTTTTGTCTAAAAGAACTTGTCAGTTTGTGAGAATGGGGTGTGGAAGTCTCCCACTATCATTGTATGTTTGGTTTTTTTGTTTGTTTGTTTTTTATTTTATTTTAGAAATGAGGGTGCCCTTGTGTTTGGGGCATAGATGTTCAGAATTGAGGTATCATTGTGTTAAATTTTTCCTTTGATTGATATAAAGGGTCCTTCCCTATATGTGTACTGGAGGCTGTCTGAGGAGATCTCTGGCCCAGTCTAGTGGGAGGGTTCAAGAAATGGAGAAAGAACATGAACAGGGAGGGGAAAGTGCCTCCACCACTTCTGTTGCCTGCTGCCACCACCACTGCTCTGGTGCCACTGCCCTTCCAGCCACTGTTGCTCCAAGACTGTGCACCTATGTACTGAGCTAAACCAAGCTAAGCCAAGCAAAGTGCAGGGGAGCTTCTTTTGGTGAAAGCTTCAGAAGAGTGTCCTCTTATTAAGCAATGTTACAGTTCTTCTGTGACAGACACTCTCAGATGATGGAGTAATTCTTACACACCTTTATTCCTTCTGGATAGGATCTTATGTACTGTTTGGGGGTGGTTTGGGGTCTGACAGCAGTTGCTTCCTACTGGCTTGGTCTGAGATATTAGAGATGCCTCATCTACATGTGGAAGGGCTTGGGGGTTCTGCCTCTACATGACTGATGGCCACAATTCTCTCTCTGGGGGGCTGTGTCTATGTGCCAGAGGCCTGGGGCTGGGAGCAGGTAAAGCTCCTACCATCCCTTCTGGGTGCCCAGGACTTCAAGCCCAGCTCAACCTTACCAGGCTTACTCTCATGGTCTACCACTCCACAGTTCCTGTCTCTTTTGATTAATTTTGGTTGAAATTCTATTTTATTAGATATTAGAATGGTTACTTCAGCATGCCTTTGCTTGGAAAACTTTTGTTTTATCCATTTATGGCAGAGGTTGTTCCTTGTAGGCAACAGAATGATAGATCCTGTTTTTGCAACCTCTCTGTTAGCCTGTGTCTTTTTAGTAGCGAATTGAGTCCATTGATCCTGAAAGATATTAATGACCAGTGGTTTTTATTTCCTGCTATTTTGATGTTGGTGATATGTGTGTGTCTGTGTGTGTGTGTGTGTGTGTGTGTCCTTTGTTTTTGTTGTTGTGGAATTACTTATTTCCTGTGTTTTGTTGGATGTATTTATTCTCCTTGGGTTGGAGAGTTCCTTCTAGTATTTTCTGTAGGGCTGAATTTCTGGATAGATATTGTCTAAATTTAGATTTGCCTCGAAATATTTTGTTTTGTCCATCTATGGTGTTTGAAAGTTTTGCTGGGCATAGTAGTCTTGCTTGGCTTCTGTGGTTATTTAATCGTTGCAAGATAACCATCCAGGCCTTTTTAGCTTTTAGAGTCTCTGTTGAGAAATTGGGTGTAATTCTGATAAGTCACCTTTGTATGTTATCTGGCTTTTACCCTTGCTGTTTTTAATATTCTTTCTTTGTTCAGTAGATTTTGTCTTTTGGATATTATGTGGTGGGAGAATTTTCTTTTCTAGTCCAGTCTAATTGGTGTTTTATAAGTTTCTTCTATGCATTTAGGCATCTCTTTCTTAGGTTGGGAAAGATTCCTTCTTTGATTTTTTTTTGAAAATATTTTCTGGGCCTTGGATCTGAGACTCTGCATCTTCTTCTATTCTTATTATTCTTAGGTTAGGTCTTTTTATGGTATAGATATCCTAGATATTTGTGTCAGGAAGTTTTTAGATTTATCATTTTCTTTGACTGAGGTATCAATTTCTTCTATTGTATCTCCTACACCTGAGTTTCTCTCTTTTATCTCCTATATTCTGTTGCTGACACTTACATATCTTGTTTCTGTTCTTTTTCCATCTCTAGGATTCTGTCAGTTTGTATTTTTTTTATACTTTTATTTGTACTTTCAGGTCTTGCAAGGTTTAATTTCCTTCATTGGTTTGATTGAATTTTCCTATATTTCTTTAAGGAAGTTTTTCATTCCATCTTAAAAGACCTCTATTATCTTTACAAGATGGAATTTAAGGTAATTTTCCTTTGCTTCAGTTTGTTAGGATGTCCAGTGCTTTCAGTAGTAGGCTAGGTATGCTCTGAAGGTGTCATATTGTCCTGACTTTTGTTGATTGTGTTCTTTATAGGGCTTTAGCCATCTGGATGATGTTGTTTCTTGGTTATTCCTATTGTAATAGGTGTTAGGAGTGGGGTTAACCTTGATGGTCCTGATGTGGCAGGCCTCTGGTGGGTATCTTTTGGCTGTATGATTCTGGATCAGCAGGTCTATATGGTTCAGGTACCACAGGCCCAAAGTGGAAAGAGAGATGCCGGGAGAATGGAGATCCTTCTGGACTGCTCAGTACAGCTTGGCCTGCCCCAGATGATTTAGGAAGCAAGGAAGATGTAGATGGGAAGCTTTATAGTTCAGGATCTGAAGGTCTGCTAAAGATGGGAGAAGAAGTGGAGGGAGAACAGAGATTTAGAGGGGATAGCAGGCTGCTTAAAGCAACTTGGCTTGCTCCAGAAAACTCAGTAAATGGAGAAAATGAATAAGAATGACCAGATTACCTGTACGGTTCAGCATGCACTGTTCTGATGAAGGTAGGAGGAGAGGTGAGAGGAGAATGGAAGTCCCATTGGTATAGTAGGCTGCTCAGGACAGCTAGACTTGCCCCAGAGGATTCAGTGAGCAGGGAAGATGGGTGAGGGAAGGGAAGCTAACATGTGTGGTTCAGGCTCTACAGATATAAGGAAGGCAGGCAGGGAGGTGGGCAAAAATTGTGTTCCAGAGGGTTATCAGGCTACTTAGGGCAGTTTGACTTGCTCCAAAGAACTAAGTAAGCAGGGAAGATAGGTGGGGAAAGGGAAGCTTACCTGTCTGGTTCAGGATCCACACATCTGATGAAGGCAGGTGGAGAAGTAGTAGGAGAATGGACATCCCCCTGGGATAGCAGAATGCTCAGGTCTGCTTTTGAGATTATTTTTTGATTATGATATTTTTCCCTTTTCCTTTTTTCGAACAGTCTCATATATCAATCCCTTCTCTCCTTTAATTTCATCAATTTTTAATATATATGGAATATTTATCCATATATATATTTATATATTTATATATTTATATATTTATATATTTATATGTATGTCTTCAAGGCTATCCATTTGTAACTTGACAAAAGAATAACCGATGTGGTATTCCCTGAGAAAGATCATACTTCAATTCCCAGATTTCCTCAGCTGCCTATAGATTTTGTTTGTGGTTGAAGTCTTGTGGACCTTTCTTTATTTATTTTGTCAGGAGTTGAAGTAATGTTTCTGTACAGTCTGTGAAGATGTGTCTCTATCGTTCTTTGACTGCCTAAGGCACCTTATGATTGGTTAAAATTGAAAGCATGTATATAGCAAAAGTAAGATGAGCCTTCTAGACAGAGAGAGGAACTCTGGGAAATGGAGAGACACAGGGCAGATGTAGCCAGGACTGAATGAGAGTTAAGTAACAAGCCACATGGTATAATTTAGAATTGTATAAATGAGTAAATTAGATTATAAGCTAGTTTGCAACAAGCCTATACTATGAGGCCTAAAGCTATTATAATAAATATAAAACCCCATTGGGGCAGGCATGAAATGTTTGTAAAGTTATAGGCATGTTCCAGTTTAGTAGTGTCCTTGTTCAACTCCTGTTTGGACAGACATGTTTGTGAGATTTAATGAATTCAGCTTCTGATATTACTAAGATAAAGTATCATGGAAAACTCTCTGACTCATCTTTCAGCTCCATCTTCCTCAAAAACCCCTGAGCCCTAGATATGGTAGAGTATTGTAGGTGCATCTACTGGGACTGAACTCCAGAACTCTGCATGTTGACTGGTTGTAGTTTTCTGGAATGGTGTCCATCTGTTACAAAGGGTAGTTCCTTGATAAGGGATGAAGACTATATTCATCTGTAGATATAAAATAAAAGATTTTTGTTAGACATTTTTCTGGTTTAATAAATTAATGGTTGTAGATTCTGCTCCAATATCCCAGATTTTACTAGCACTGAGTAATTAGCTAGGTTTCTAGTACTAGACATGATTTCTCTCTGGTTGAATATATCTTAACGTCCAATTAGAAAGCTGTTATATCACCAATGTATGATTTACACCACTACACTCATAAGTTATCTTGTGATACTGGTCTTTGTGTGTATCATAGGCATGATATCTGGGTAGAACTTTCTGTTGGATCCCTCTTTTGGAAGCTTTCATGGAAACTTCTGGCACCCTGAAAGCTAATCCTTGGGAAGGAGGGGGATTCATTCCAGTTCTGACAGAAACACCAAGGCCCTGTTCCTGAAATGCATGATATTTTAAGTAATAGGGACATACCTTCCACCTCTGTAGAGTAAACAAGGACAATGTCAATAGGCTACACATTTGAGGAATCTCTTGTACTACATTTGTGTATTTTGTAGCAGCATATTAAACAAGCTTCATACTCCTTTCAGAGAGAAAATCATATGTATTCAACTATAAAGACGTGTGAGGTATCTTGCCAATGAGCTACTTTCAGTTATGATAATGATGATAGACCAGTGCAGTGGAAGAATGATCCAGTATTCCACTTCTGTAAAGGCAGACACAGAGTTCAAGGTCAAAGACATCTTGACATATGAATTAACTTTTTCAAAAATAGGTGTAACTATCTTTCATTTTCCTAAACTGTAAAATTCTTGTCTATCTTTTTCATTCTTAAAAGTTGATTATAATGAGAACCAAATTGATTTATAAATACATTAATTTGCTTACCATTTTAAAACTGTAAGTTAAATATTTTAAATAGAAAATATTAATAATTCATTCATTAAGTCATAGAGACACTTTAAAAGAATCCATTCTAGTAGCAAATATCTATAGTAGTAATTTATAAAATATAGTCATGAGTAATTAATTATGTTTCAATAGAAATTTAACATATGCTATATAATTACGCTTGAGTCACTTTATCAACTTAATTTTTCTATCAAACACTACAGCAAAGAGGAGGAAACAGAGATTGAAAATATGGAAGAGTAGACTAGATTTACTGCAGCTAGTCATGAGGTATAAAACTCTGAAATGATTAACTAAGAATTTGAGCTTCAAAATATTGCTATAATTTTTGAATTAAAAAATCAACAGTGCAAAGCATAAAACGAAGAGATATTACATGGAGAATGTAAGATCTCCATGCTAGTTTCCTCCAACCAAACTTAACATTTCCCATTGAAACATAGCATGGTCATCATTTGAGAACACTTACACAGAGCCAACAGAGATGTAACAGTCATATAAATGAAAATTGTCTAAGGCATCCGGTAATTCTAGGAAAAGAGTAGCTATTCCTAGGAATTAGCAGTGGGTAGCTACATTGCTGAAAGGCCAAACACAAGTTCAATAAAAATATATCTTATTTAAAGAGACTAAAATTGCAGAGATTTAAAAAACATAGAAATCACATGTCTTTGTTTCTACCTGGCCATAAATAATACTATGTGTAAATTAGCCTATTATCTAAGATTTTGTCAAGGAGAAGAAGACCTTTGAGATTTCTTGGCAGATTTCATGAAATGATAAATGAGTACACATGAGCTTGGATTAGAATTTCCACAAAAACTTGCTGGCCAAAATCTTGTTCAATTAGTTATTATGAATAAATCTAACCTGAAATAAAATCATATTGCTTACATCCATATTTCTAGAAGTTCTAAATCCATTTCTGCAAACACTGGAGGTTTGAAGATATGTAATTTGAAATTTCATTCTGGTCCTTTTAGGTCAGTTACTTTTGGATTTCTTTTTCCTGTGTTTGTAGTACCAAACTTATACTATTTTGAGTTTTGGATCCAGTGCAGACATAAAAGTAGGAGTATTTGAATGAGGGGATATATTAGTAGTGATCTGTGTGTGAGAATGAAACATATATAGCTGGGTATCAGCAAAAGCTTCTGTTGGGTATTTTAGTTTTGATGCAATTTAAATCTCTGCATCATCTTAAACCCTTGTTCTGACTTCTCTGATTTTTCCTCTTCAGATACTAATACTTTTTCTTTATGTCAGGCTTGTTAAAAATATGAGTTTTAAACTCAGTGTAATTTTCCAAGTATTGACATAGAAATTTTTGTTGTTGCAGATCTTAGTGTAGAAACATCAGAACTAAGAAACTCATTTATTATTTCCACTTAAAGTCTGAAAATTTTATTCTGCACAAAGAATGGCTGTGCATTCAGATCACCATTCTTTCTTCCCACCTCACCATTCTGCACGGTGAAAGCATTGTTCTTTGGAGTCAACTTTTCTCCTGATGAAATTCTGTTTTGCACACCATGATCAATATTTGTACTAGTTAAGTTTCTTCATTCTTATAAGTAATGGCACTTAAGCTAAAATAAACACAAACAATTTTAGAATGACATCACAGTGCAGTAAGGATCAGAAAACTGGGTGTAGAGGACAATATGCATGAAGGTAAAAGATGTCCTGGCCCCCAAAGAGCTGTAAGTGTAGTTTTTACTGTTACAAACACTGAATACATGTAAAAGCATGATTTATATTTTATCACTTCTCAGGAAAGAATGGACAATATTTTAAACTTGATTTTGAAACTATTCTTTAGCTAAAAGAGTAGAGAGATATTTAAGAGAAGCTCCACTAAATATAGGACAATGAAATATTTTCAAATTGGAAAAATAATGTAACTAAAAGAAGTAGGAAGTTCTATAGACAGAAGCATCAGTCAGTTTCTATTTTCAATCATATTCTGAAGGAAATCTAAGTGATGGCAGACGGTTCTTTCTAAAATTCTTAGACATTAATGTTTTTTTCATTTTTTTATACAAAGCAAAGAATAAAATTTCTCCAAATGTTGACAGCTACTTTCTAGGTGGTTTATCCATACATATTTTGTTTTCTGCCATAACCCTGTAAATATCCCATGACAAAGATCCTGAAGGGTTTCAGTCTCTCTTGAGATGAACTCTGTCTTGATAGTTTTTCTCTCTTTCTTTAGTTTAAATGATGATTTCATTCTGCTTTGCTTGTTTCTACATGTGTCTGTCTTTAGCCACCACTGAAACCTGACAGTGAACTCACCACTCCCTTGGGGTGAGAATTGATGGGTATTAATCTTCCAGTATCATAGGACCCTGAGTGAAGCACAGCTGTTCTAAGATATAATCACTCACAGTCAAAATACCTACATCAATACCATCTCTAAAAACCTGTCAGGTCTAAAGAAAATGCCATCCACCAAAATGTGGTGCTTAGATCAAAGCCAGCACTCCTCAGGGACTTCTAAAGCTGGTCTTTCTCTACTAAAAGAGCCATTTTCTTTATCACTGGTAGTAGGTTAAAAAAATGGCTGCCTGTAGTGCCTATTAGCATACCAAAGTACATACTGCCCTCCAGCCTCCCTCAGTATCAAAAGTTCCTGTTATACATTTCAGATCTATGCTGACATCATGGCCTTAGCCTACCCTGCCACAAACATCCTCCAGCTCAGGAGTTTCCCTTAGCTTCCTCTAGTTTCTTTTTCTTCTTATAAACCTATTTTGGCCATGCACTTTACTCTTTTGGCTCCCCTTGGCCTTCTCCTTGTCTTCCTTTCTTACTCCTCACTTCCACCCTTACTCTATTCCTGCATCTTTTACATCCATTCCAATCTACTGGCCATGTCCATGATAAGACTTCCTCTTTGTTCTCTACTTTTCTAGGAGCCTCTGGCAATAAAAATCTTCTCATCAATCATACCATGTTTTGTTATCAGTTTATAAAAAAAGAAAAATCAATAAGAATGGTCATATTCACTAGAAATGTTAAAGCCATTAAAATGTAAGTTTAAACAGGATTAAAAAGAAATATAGTTGAGTTGAGGGTACTAAAAGAAATTTCTCATCATATAATAACAATAAAGGATATATGAAGATTGATCAAGAATGTTATCAATAACCAAGAAAAAATTGCCTTGAAAAATGTTCAAAATGACCAAGATAGTGAAACTAACATAATGTATTATTAAAACATACACACACACACAGACACATACACACACACACACACACACACAGACACACACACGTGTATATGTGTGTGTGTCTGTGTGTGTGTGTGTGTGTATGCTCAATAAACTTCACTGAGTAATGAAAAATGATTTTAAAAAATCCAAAAAATGTAATTAGAAAAGTTAACATGAAAATACTGCCTCTGAAAGTATTCACAGAATAGGTTTCACAGAAATAGAAAATTCAGGAAAGAGGAATAATAGAGTGAATTTAATTTCAACAAAGACAACATTGTCATAACAGGGATGAATGACAATAAAGGTCACTGAAATAACCTAATAAATATGTGCAGAGAAATGAACCTGTACGGAGACATTGTACCAGATATTCAAGTTCATTTGACATATTTAAAGACAAAAACATCAGAGTAAAAACTATTGATTTTGTGATAGACCATGGAATATATTTCAGTATTGAGAAAGCCACTATTTCTTAGATAAACATCATAAAAAAAAGAAATAGAACTAATTTATTAAGATTAAAATATTCATATCAACAAAACACATTTGGTAAATTGAAAATCTAGCTATGAACCAGAAGAAAATATTTTGAGATGATTCCAATATATAATATTCATAAATAGGCAAATATAATTTCCTGTGGTCATGTCATATTTATGAAAAGTAGAAACAGACTGCAGGAATATGAGGAAATCTCTCTTCTCGGATGATTTTTTTTATTTTAATTTTGTGCTCAGTTTTGTCTATAATGCTGTCAACATTTATCAAAATTTTAATTATATTCTTAAGTAAATATTGTAATAGAAACTTTAAAAGTATAAAAATATTACTAATAATGAATTGCATAGTATAAGCTATTCATTCTATGCCTGTGATTCCCAGGCAGGGATACTTTACCTTTGTAGGTAGTTTAACAATCTGGTAGTTTTCAATTTGTCATCACTGGGTAAACTGTTAGGGGCCTTTGATAGCTAGAGGGCCAGGTATTGTAAAACATGAGAGAGCTTCTGATGGAAAATCTATAGTCATTGTGTATATGGGACATATCAAAGTCAGTAACAATTAAGCACTTACCATTTATAAGTTTCAGCCTATTAGTATCTAAAACAGTATCTTTCCTCTTTGAAACAAGAAAGAAGCAACTAGAATTATGCATTCTAACCAACATTTCTCTATGATTTCTTTCTTGGTTAGACAGTATCTTGCATATAAAAGATCCACCAAGGCAAAGGCACAATGCTTAGAGACACATATAGGCTTGCTCTACCTTTTCTCATTCTATTGCTTACATGGCTGCACTCTTTATAAAACTTGTTTAATAGTCATTAATTTTACTTCAACAACTCTTATTTATATAGTTTTAACTATTTACACTACCTGCACCCCTGTCAGATCATTTGTTTAAATGTTATTATCTCAGGCTTGAAAAATGCTGTGTGTATGTGATTAAGGCTATTGCTTTATACTTGGGACACCACAGAGATGTCCTTAATCCATCTTTCCTTACCAACACATCTAAAGTCACAGTCAGATGGGAGTATTTACTCAAAA
Source organism: Uromys caudimaculatus (assembly GCA_028551405.1). Taxonomy (NCBI): domain Eukaryota; kingdom Metazoa; phylum Chordata; class Mammalia; order Rodentia; family Muridae; genus Uromys; species Uromys caudimaculatus. The sequence goes on along the minus strand of CM052712.1, from coordinate 2,915,486 downwards.
CCTGTGACACTTTTCACCAGGGAAGAAAGTGAAAATTTAATTTTTAGGTTCAGCAACCCAGAAAATCTGGACTAAAAATACAGACACTTTATTCCAGCATATTTAATCACTACCTTCTGTATCTCTTTTTTCATTAACTATTTTATTCTTCTCATGTTATAATCCTTTTTCCCTGACTGCCACAGGATTTATTCAGCTGTGAAGACATAGATACAGTAAGCACTCACTTGCCAGGTCCTGCTTCAGTACTAAAGTACTAAGAACAAGGATTACTATTTATTATTCTCACTAATACATCGTGAGAAATTAGCTCAGGAACTTTGAGATATTCCACCAGGGTTCCCTCCCCCCTCCAAGCACATGGGCACCCCTCCCCTCCTGGAAGAAAGAGGATCATGTAGGTTGGAAGGGAGGGGCTGATTAAAGACCTGTCAGTTCAAAAGTCACACTGTTCTGCCAATCACATTGTGCCTAATGGCTGCTGCTCTAAAATTTGTATATAAGGTCCCTGAATGGGCGCCTCATGGTCGCCTCCCCTTCTTGGTATGCAGAGCGACCACAGCATGCTGAATTAATAAATTCCTCTTGCATTTTGCATCAATCCCCGACTCCATGTGTTTATTCGGAGGGTCTCTGTTAAGTTAAGGCTCCCTCAGCACTTGGGAGGCAGAGACAGGCGGATTTCTGAGTTCGAGGCCAGCCTGGTCTACAGAGTGAATTTCAGGACAGCTAGGGCTACACAGAGAAACCCTGTCTCAAAAAAAAAAAAAAAAAAAAAGAAAGAAAGAAAGAAAGAAAGAAAGAAAGAAAGAAAGAAAGAAAGAAAGAAAGAAAGAAAGAAAGAAAGAAAGAAAGAAAAATGTTAAGGCTCCCCTAGAGTCTTACATATGGTGCATTGGCCAGGAAATGACCCTCTGTGGGGACACACCAGAGTTCAGCGGATTGGAGGAATGGCTCAGGCAGGTAACCCTGGTTGTCTCAATGTTTGTCTTAGTCTTGAGTCTGTAAGTCTGCTTAAAAGTCTTGCTTGCAAGCTTCAGGGGGCTCAGAGAACCCACGGTGTTTGGGGTGGTCAAGTGCAGTGGGCAGACTTGCCTTAACATTGCAACCGCAGGGGTCTGAAGCACTCTTCAGGACACTCTGGAAGGATTTGAGAGGGCTCTTCTTTCTGGATCTGGCTTCTGCCTACGAGGCAAGGCCACCTGATTCTGGTTTATCTCAGCATGACTGGAGCTGGCTGAGAAAGTCTATTCTGCATCCATGGAAGGGATAAACTGTGTGTTGGTTGTTTACACCAGCCGCCCATGGCAGGGGTGGCAGGGTTGTCCAGCTGTCTGAGTGTTAATTGTTTTCATCTGTGTTCTGTTATTGTTCTAAGACTTAAACTGACTGTTTTTCTGGTTTTGTTTTGTTTTGTTTTGTTTTATTTTGTTTTGACATTGGACAGACTAAATTTACCCAGTTAAACATCGGAAAGTTAGGGAAAGAAAAGAAAACTAGGAGGGAGAAAATCTAGTAGAGGGCCCCTCCCCCCTCATTGATAAAAGCCTTTCTTTCCCCAAGACCTGCCTCATAGGTGCTGGCCATCAGGAAGAAAGAAGCCTGGGAGGAGAGATGCAGACCTGCAAAGAAATCAATCCTTCAAGATCCTTCAACATCGGACCTGTTACTGCAAGACCCTCCTCCTCCATATCCCCTTATCTTGGCCCCTATGGCCCTTCCCCCCTTTACCGGAGGGAGGAGTGAGAGGAGATCCTATCTCCCTTTCCAAGGGGCCAATTAATCTCTTTAAAACTGTCTGATTTATTCAACAGCCTACCTAGGATGAAGTTAGAAATAATGCCCCCTCAGACATCATCAATTGACCAGGCCGTCATCAACAGCAGGCTTTCCCTGACTATGGCAGAAGGTAACAGGCACCTTAAAGTCCATCACCAGACTCCATTGGTAGGTCTCAAGGGGGACGGTTGACAACGTACAAATCTGACCAAGGTTTGTGAAGATAAGCAGGGATGAGTCGCCTGCAGTGGCTCATAGAGGCATTCCGTCAATATACATGCTATGACCTCAGCAGCAAGGAGGACAAAGAAACAGGCTTCAGGCAGGAATCTGACATTAGGCCAAGGACAAGGAAGTGAGCTCAGGCAGGAATCTAATCTTAGGCTAGAACAGGGAAGTATGTTCAAGTAGGAATCTTAATTTTAGGTTGAAACAGAAGAAGTATGCTTCAGTACAGAATCTGATTTGGGGCTTGGACAAAGAAATAGGCTCAGATATTTCGGTCATCCAGATAAGCCCTCAGAAACAGTGATCGCAGGAACGATCACAGACTTTTGCTTATTGCTTCGCTCATTCCTTGGCTATTTGTGTTTTATTTTATTGTTTGTTCTTCAACCTAGAACTGACCTTATTGCTTGCATGTAATTAAATTGGTATAAAAGCAGATTGGGAAAAAAATATACCCGCCTTCAGTCTCAGAATTGACTGAGGCCATTGGGCCTGAGAGTGTCCTAACGGAAACCAGGAGCAGGAAATCCCCTGTCTTGGGAAAAGTGCCCCCAAGTGGCAAAAGGTGTTAGTCCTGAGTGAAGACAGTGGTTAGGAAAGACCAAGTTCAGATCCCCTCCCTGAACTCAGGGTAACTCTGAGAGTGGAGGGGAAACCCACTTAATTCTTGGTGGACACAGGGGCTCAACATTCGGTCCTCCAAGCCGGTGGCCCCATTTTCAAAAATAGATCTTGAGTCCAAGAAGCCATTGGCACTAAAATGTATTTATGGACTACCCGAAGAACAGTGGACCTAGGGATGGGCTGGGTATCTCATTCATTTAAGGTCACCCCAGACTGTCCCTACCCTCTACTGGGGCAAGATATATGCTCCAAAATGGGGGCTCAGATACATTTCCTGCCTGATGGGCTGCAACTAGCTGGCTCAAAAGGAGAGACCTTTCTAAAATTCTCCTCTGCTTCCTTTGTACTGATCTTGCCAGCACATATCACTGTATCCGACTTGTATTGATGCCCATGATTGAACTGGAGTTCTTTATTCATCATCCACTTTAAACCAACTAGACCATCTCCCCAACCCATGACAAATCCTGCATTATTAATAGCATATTATTATATGGATTCCAATTCAAATTGGTGCTTGACTCAACATGAAGTCAAATTTCTCACATAGAACATAATTTATAAGATATCTGTTCAAATTTCTACTGTAGAAAGTTCACTTTCTCTTGCAAAGGGGTTTCGTTGCTGCCCCTCCCCCTCTCTGTGAGTGTATGTGTGCGTGTGTGTGTGTGTGTGTGTGTGTGTGTGTGTGTGTGTGTATGTGTGTGTGTGTGTGCATGCATACTAGTTAGTTATTTCTTTTGCTTGTTTTAGTTGTTGATTTTCTCTGAGATCTAGGCCTAGGATGTATTGGAATGATGTTCCATATTCTTTTTTCTTTTTTTTCAAAATTTACATCTAAATTGCAACCTCCTTCCCTTCCCTCCTCCCAATCATACCCTTACAATGCTCTTCTCCCATTACCCCCTCCCTTTCTCCTCTACCGCACCCTGGCACATCTAGTCCCAGTAGGACTAAGGGCATCCTCCCCTACTGAGGCTCAACCAGGCAGTCCAGGTAGGGGAAGGAGATATAGTGGTAGGTAACAGAGTCAGAGACAGCCCCTGCCTCCAATTGTTAGGGAACCCACATGAAGTCCAAGCTGCATAACTGTTACAAATGTGTGGGGGGCATAGGTTTAGCCCCTTCATGTTCAGTTGGTGGTTCAGTCTCTGTAAACCACCATGGGCCCAGGTCAGTTGACTTTGTAGGTCTTGTGATGTCCTTTACCCCTACAGCTTGCTCAATCCTGTTTTCCATTTTCCCACAAGACTGAAAGCTCTGTCTGATGTTTGACTATGGTTCTCTGCATTTGTTTCCATCTGATGCTGAGTGAAGCTACCTAGGAGACAATTATGCTAGGTTCATGTCATCTGCCAGCATAAGAGAGTATCATTATTAGTGTCAGGAGTTGTCTCTGTTGTTTCAATGAAGCAGATGTTAGTTCAGGGCCTTTGGAAAATTCCACCAGACCCCTCCCGTCCTAGAAGAGAGAAGTCATCAAGTTCTAGGCACATCTCCCTTTTGAAAGGGAGAGGCTAATTACATTCCATAGGTGGAGGACCCAACATCTGGCCACCAGTGGATAGGGTAAGTGCCTAGAGCAAGTAGACACATTCCACAGGCAGACCAATCATTGGCTACTTACAAACAAGGGGAGTCCTTGCCACCTCATTCCCTAAGGACCAATCAGTTTAAAAGTCACACTGTTCTGCCAATCACATTGTGCCTAGTGGCTGTTGCTCTGAAAACTGTATAAAGACTCTACAAATACCTCTCTTTCGGGTGGGAGATGACCCCAGTGCTTTGGAATAATAAATTCCTCTTGCGGTTCCATTGATCCCCGACTCCATGGTGATCACTGGCGGTGGGGGTGGGGATCCTCTGGTAAGCTAAGGCTCACCAGAGTCTTACACTGACACAGATGAAAGAATGTTTTACTAAAGCAAACATGTGAAAGGATGAATGATGTTAAGAAGGAATGTAAATATAACCAAACAGACAGTAGATGATGCCAAATGGTATTAATATATCTTGCCATTCCTTATTGTTCATAGTTTGTTATGACTTCCTAGAAAGAAATTCATAACAACAACAACAACAACAACAACAACAACAACAACAAACCTTCTGGTGGTATTCTGAGGCTTCTTGCAGCTTCTGCAGAATGATTGATAATATTCATTTCATTGAGAGAGGCATGGTAGATAACTTCTTCTGTTATCCCTGCTGGTCCTGGTCACTCCTGCTGACTAATGTCAATGCATTGGAGGCCTGATTGTTTCTGTTGAGTCATACCACCACTATATGTTTGCTCTCCTGACACTACTGAACTGAGCTGGTAGTATCCTGACAATTAGAGATTGAAATCACCCCAAGGAACTTCTTCTAAACAGCATACAGCTGAGCCTCTAGGCTTCTTCTGGATCGAGCTGCCATTGTTGACTCATGAATGACGTTTGCAAGTAGACTAAGGTGCTGCTGCTGATTCATGTGAACTGAATTGCTAATATCCTGAGAATACAGATTGTATTTGCTTCAAAGAAGTATTTTTAAACAAGTCCACTTCCACTGTATCTTAATAACCTTTTTTTTTTTCTATTACCTCAGGAGGGTGGAGGGCTAGAAGGGAGGTTAAAGCACTTAAAAACCCTTATTAAAACTAAGAATTAAAAAAGAGAAGCCTATAGGCTCCCATTGATTTTTATGTTTACTCTCAACCATCTCCCGCCCCCTCCGCCACAACTTATTGCCATCCCCATACATGTCCTCACCCCTCTCCTACCCAGTTCCCTGTCTCCATCCACCTCTGATGACTCTTTTGTTCCCAGTCTGAGTGAGATCCACACATCCTCACTTGGCCCCTCCTTATTATTCAGTTTCTTTGGAGGTGTGGGCTACAGGATGGTATCTACCAGGGGAGTGCTGAGACGGCAGACAGGCCACCAGTCCCACCCAGCTTTGTCATGTGGGTGCTGTGGATCCAAACACTGGTCTTATACTTGTGCTAAATGTCCTTAATGATTAAGCCATATTCCCAGATCTATTTTGAAGATTTTATAAAATATCTTCCTAAAAATTTGTATGATCTCTAGGATCCTTGAAAAGAACATTTATTCCATTTACTTCAAAGTCATTGTGGATAGCCTACTTACAAATGTGAATTACTGAGTGTTCTTTAAGCATTCCATGGGCAAACACATGTATACATGATATTTAATAGGGAAGAATAAAATCACCTGTGAGTTGGTGCAACAAAAATTTTAAACTGTACCATGGAAAAACCTGTGCTTTTTAGGTAGCATAATCAGACATTTTTGTGGCTGTTATTTGTTTTGACTTAAAAGGTGAGTGGAAAACCAGAAAACAAAACTCAAGAAAAAATGTACAACGGGTTTAAATGATCTTGTTTCATCAAGTCTGTAATCACAATGATCAATAGCAGCTTAATTCATGCTGTGAAAAAAATTACTTCCTTTGAAACATAAAATGTCACTCACATTCACAGTCTAGATGAAATGTGTTGTGTGCCTGCAAAAGTTTGAAGGATGAACTCTGAATCTACCTGTCAGTGGTGCCTTCTCCTCAGATTGGTATCCTTTTAACTTGAACAAACCTTTATAAAAGAAAAGAGGTCAGCATTTAAAATTGTTACATCAGACTCCTGTCTCCAGAGGCTCTACATGACCTCATGGAACATGTGCTATATCACTTTTAGAACTATTTTATTTTATTTATTATTAAGCAGAGACAGGTGTCATGGTGCATGATGTATGCGTGGAAGTCAGACACTAAGCTTTGTAGGGTGAGCTTACCCCTGCCACCTTCAGTGACTTCCAGGTATTGAACTCAGCTTGACAAGCCTGGGGAGTCAGGACTGTCATTGCTGAGCCACCTCACTCAGCCTGGGATAGGCTTGTAATGTGTTCCTATCTTTTATATCAGGGCATTTATCCTGTAACTGTGGGATTTGACATACAGAATTTGAGGTCACTATTCTGTCACTTTGAGTGTCACTATTTGTCCATTTTGGGTTTTGGTGCTTCTTCTTAAGGAATGTTTTAGAATTAACTCATTTATGTCCTTATTTATGAGTGGATTTTTGCTTTCATCTATGTCTGTGTACCACATTCATGTCTAGTGCTCCTAGAGGCTAGAAGATGATTTTGGCCCCTCCAACATGGATGTGGAGGAACAAATGGGTATTAGTTACCAAGTTGGTTCTGAGAATAGAACCGAAGTCTTCTGGAAGAGTAGCCAGTGCTTTTACTTAACCACTGAACCACATTTTCAGACTGTTTTGATGTCTTATTAATTCATTAATGTCTTTCTATCTCCATCCTACTCTGTCTTCCCAGGCCCCAACATTAAATTATATTCTTTCAAACACACACTATTAGGGTTCACAGTTAAACAGGACATATTCTGTTCCTTTTTCTGTGTCTATTTATTTTACTTAATACAAGAACTTTAACATCTATCCTTAGTGCTGAAATTATACAGCTTCATTCTTTCTTATGACTGGTTAATATTCTATTATGTATTTATTGCATCTTTATCCATTGGTTAACTGATGAGATGGGCTATATTTCAACTACTGTGAATATAATAAAATGAAATGAACAGACCTTTTCTGCCATGACTCTTTCTTCTGTTTGGATATATGCCAAGCAGTCAATTTACTAGATTATAAAACCATTTAATTTTTATTTTTTCTGGATTCTCTACAAATTTTATGAATTATGATAACACATATGTTCACCAGTGGTACCTAAGAATGCTGCCACTTAAGGCCATTTCTGAGTCCACGGCCCTGTTTGCAGGTGGTTCTCATGCGGCATCTGTGGTCTGTGTTATAACGGAGGGCAACATTAATATCCGTGAGCTGTACTGCCACTGGAGAACATGTGGATATGGGTGGCCTGTGCACCTAGTTACCTGAAACCATGTCTGCATCCATGGTTCTGCTAGAGTCAGGTGTCATGTTGATATCTGTAGCCTGTGTTTTCATAAATCATGTGATGTTTATGATCTGTTCTGCTGCTACTGACCATTTTGATGTGATGGGTCTATGTAGTCACATGAGGTTATGTTGATGTCCATGGTCTATGTTCCCACTGAGGGTCATGTTTGGGTCTGTGGTCTTGTTGTGACTAGGGGCTATGTTGATGTTCATGGTCCATTTGGCTCCAAGGACCATGTTGATATGAGTGGCCTATGCAGTCACTTGAGGCCATGTTGATGGCTATGGGCAAGACTGCTGCCAGGGACCATATTAGAGTCCTTGACTTGTATTGTTCTGGAGGCCATGTTGGTGCCTGTGGCCTGTGCTGCTCTAGATGGCTATAGTGGTGTCTATGGCCATTGGTACAGCAGAGAGCCACGACGAAAAATGCCACATTAACTTACACGCAAATCAGATTCTTATTACATGAGGTGCCAAATACATGAGTCATGTTATGTGATGTGACAAAAAGTGCCACGTTACCTTATGTGCCATTCAGTGTGGTGTAATACGATGCACCAAAACTAAAAGTCACCTTACTTGACGCTCAGAATACTAGAGTCATCTTATGTGATGTGATGAAAAGTGACAAGTTACATTACTTGCCAATCAGAGTCGCAATACGTGGTGTGCTAAAGCTAAGAGTCGTGTCACGTGACACTTCAAAAAGTGTGGCATTAATTTACATGTCGATCAGAGTTGCTTTATGTGATGTGCTGAAAAAAAGTCACTTCATTGATGTGATGAAAAGTGCCACATTACTTTATGTGCTGAGCAGAGTCATGTCCCGTGACACACCAAAAATGAGGTTTGCATTAGATGACATGCAGAATATTAGAGTCGGGTTATGGGACATGATGAAAAGTGCTGCGTCATCTGTCATCTTCCTTGCTGATCAGAGTCATGTCATGTAATGTGGAGAAAATAAGTTTTGTTATGTGACATGATGAAAAGTGCCTTGTTACCCTAAGTGCCGATCAGAGTCATGTTAAGTGACATGCTGAAAATAAGAATCATTATCCTTATTTCTTTAACTGGTCAGGTGACTTTACCTGGTATATATAACTACCGTCTTCCATTATCCATTCTGTATTTTCTCCACCCTCAGCAAACACCTTAGGACTCCTATAGGAGTGCTCCATACATTCATTCCTAAAATGTCTGTGTGCTTTGTCATTCTTCCTGGATTAGGCTGTTGTAGTTTCCAACTGAGTTTGATTATAGAACACAGAATACAATAGCACCAAGTGTTGCCCTAAAGGATCGCTTGCACTCCAAACATAATCTTTCTTACATACATTGTTGAAAAGCAATCCAATTTCCTCATAGGACTCTGGATCAATCATCCCTTTTAATGCTTTAAGTTGTTTCTTATCCTGTGGGTTTAAGGGCATTAGTATCCCAAAGTGACCAGGGGCAAGTCTAACACTCCAGTTTAATGGAATGTTTGTTGTGACTCATACCTAGTAGGAGCACTCCCTACTCTTGAGAAAAATTTTCTAGGTCAGAAGAACTCAGGGTGACAGAAACAGGAAGTAATGTTTTCTAATGGGTTCTTAGGGATGGTAGCGAATGGAACTATTCCATTTGACACAACTTGATTCCTTGACTTGTGTATCCTAGCAATGAGAGAAACCATACCATATAGTGAACACTGATTCAAAGCAAATACTGCCTTCTGAGGAACCCTACCCTAGCCCTCTAGGTTATTACCACCTAGTTGGTGCTGTAACTGTATCTTTAATAGGCTATTCTATCTTTCTCAGAGACCAGCTGCATCAGGATGTTGAGGAACATGGTAAGACAACTGGATTCCATTATCCTTGGCCTAACGTCTTACTTTCCTGGCCCTAAAAGAAATTTCTTGGTCAGAAGTAATACTGCGTAGAATACAGTGACAGTGGATAGGGAATTCTATAAGTCCATGGATGGTTGTTTTAGCAGAAGCATTAGATGCAGGAAAGCTAATTCATAACCAGACTAAGTATTTACTTAAGTAAGGACAATGCATCATCATACCATCAGGTTAATGGCTGGTCACCCCAGGGAATAGTGCCATATCTGCAGCTCAGTGTTGGTCATTGCTGTTGGAATATGTGGCATACACCAGCAGCTGTAGACAGGTCAGATTTACTGACTATAAGTCCATCTATTAGAGTCCATGCATAATTCCATCATCTCTGCCACCATGGCCACTTTGTTCATGGGTACATTCAGCAATGGCAGGAATGGCTGGGGAAAGAGGATGCCTGTCCACAGAATGTAGCATCTTATCTACTGGATTATTGAACTCCTCCTCAGCTGAATACACTTTTTGATGAGCATTTACAAGGGAAGTATTTTCACATCCTTTGCACATTTGGAGAGATCTTTCTACATACTTCTACCCCAGATTTTTTTCTCACCAATTCTCCAATTATGCTGTTTCCAAGTCCCTGATCATCCAGATAATCCACTGGATACAGTCTATAAACCAATGAGTCACCACAGACCTGTACATTTCTCTTTCCAAATAAACTAAAATACTATATGTACTGCCTAAAATTCTGCCCACTGTGAAAAATTTCCTTTGCCAGTGTCTTTCAAGATTGTTCCAGAAAGGCATTGTAATGCTGTATATGTCCACTACTGAGTGATGCCTACATAATATATAGAACCATCAGTAAACCAGGCCCTAGTCTTTTCTTCCTCAGCCAACAGATCATTGTCAATACCCCAATATGGCTATAGATTCATGTTTGGCTAATGTCAAGCACAAATATCTATGTGATAATTGTTTATCTTTCTGTCTAAATTTTATACAGAAACCTTTATCAAGTATAAACTCTATCATATTACTTGCCCATTAAGCATACTGATCCTGTATCATTACATTAACTAAGTAAAAGAGTCAACTACTTAACATGACATGAATCTTCATCATTACATTTTCAACATCAATTGACAATCTGTTATTTATATCCACCAGGAATGGCCAGAACCCTAGTCTAACTATAAAGAATTTATCTTTCAGGATTTAGCTTCAATCTTCATTTTTCTCATTAGGACTTTGTCCCTTCTCAAATTAGATATTAACCTAGAAAATTAGTTCATTTATTGTATGAAATGGATTAGTTGTGACATATTAAACTTTGTATTATGCTTTTTATTATATCAAATATTTACACGTTATAAACTTTATATCATATCCCCATTTATAGCATAGCTTTGTGTGCCTAGAGAGAGAGAGAGAGAGAGAGAAAGAGAGAGAACCATATCTTAATATAAAAGATTGTGTGTGATAAAATCACTAAATCAGAAGAAGATCATCTTGATTACAGGTTTGTGAAGGTAGATTGCTTCTAAGAGTTTTAAATAACACAACTTGCCTAAAGGATTTATGGGAAATTTAATAGAAGCACCATTAGGCTTGAGTTGGCCCCATTGGTATCAGGCAGTACCTATAATGAGAACATGGTTCTGTATAGCCACATGATTCACTTCTTTTTCTTGATGTGCAATCAGCTGTACAAACATGTACATGTCTTCATGTGCATAAAACAGATTGTTTTAGCAACTGGAGAAAAGTTATATCCCTCAAGCTATAAGTCCCTTCCCTCTCTAAGTGACTGGGAAGGGCCACATTTGAAAAAGTGTCCTCTTCCCACCAACTGTAGACTGACAATATCCTAGTACCAAGCATTAGGAACACCATTTCTCATTGTTGGTAAAGGATATCTAAGTAATTCTCAAACTAATATAAGCTATTACCATTGTTTTTGGTTGCTTTCTGTAAGTTGAAAGTAAGTCTCTTTTTCTTAAAAATAAAAAACAAAAACAAAAACCACATACTTCAGAAACAGGTCTTGAAAGAATTCATAGGACTAGCTCTAATAAGGAAACCTCCTCCTTGAGAACTGGCTCTCATTGGTACTACAAGAGGAAGGCAAATGTTAGTTCTACCCAGGAGAGATACCTATGAAACAAAACATTGACTACAAAAGTAAGATATCTCCAATATGTTGTAATAGCACCCATATTTTAGTGGTAACTATTAATTGTCTAATTGGACTTCAAACAAACTCAATAAAAGGAAAAGTTTTACCTAGTACTGGAAACCTAGCCATACTCATCAGGGGTGAGGTCACGGAGCATAAAGGTGACCCTATTACAGCTTCTTTACCAAATAAGTATAATTCCTAAGTACATTTAAATACTTGTCCTTATACTCAGAGATAAGTGTACCTCTCACCACTTACTGAGGAATCTTGTTTTTGCCACTGATGGAAACTATTGCAGAAAGCCATAATTGGCCAAAATACAGAGAAAGTGACTATGGGCTGCCCTGTCCTAGTTATACATCTACAAAATAACCCGTATCTCTTAAGGATCAGGGAGCATAATGGAAAAGACAGCAGAAATATTGTAGGATACAGAGGACCATGATGTCTGAATATGGGATAGTTTCCTCTATATTTGACATGAAATCTCAACAATATAATCACATAAATAAGATATATACAATGCCATCATCCACTGATGTGTCAACATAATTGTGGGGAAATATCACATGACCTCACTCCTGATGAGTACGGCTAGGTTTCCAGTACTAGGCAAAGTCCTACCCCTCAGATGAGCTACAGATACTCAATGTTTGCTGAAAGAGGGAGAATCAATCTTCTGCAGGAATGAGCCCCCTAGTTGGTTATCAGAAACCAAGAGGTCATCTCTAAAACATTTTATATATATATATATACACACATATTTTATATATATATACACATACACACACATATATATAAATATATATATATGTATGTGTGTGTATATATATATGTATATATATATATGAGCAATACTAAATGCACACAGCAGGCTGTCTCTATATATTTATTTATTTTATACATGTGTAATAATAATATTTTAAATGGATATGAATTTGAGAGAGAGTAGGGGTCCATAGTAGGGATTGGAAGGAGGAGAGGGAGCAGGGAATTGATTTAAGTAGAATACATATATGAAATTGTCAAAATAATTAAGAAAGCTAGAATTGATGGAGCTATTTAACTCTAAGCTACATGCAAGAGGTTCTGTATATAAATATACACATTGAAATTAAATGAGTTAAATATGCATCATGTAAACAGTATACATTATATGGCCAAAGTACCTATATTTATGACAGAAGAAACACTAAACATTAAATTATCAGACTGTAATAGATATTTAATATTGATGCTAGCCCTTCAGAGATCAACCTAAAGCCTATGTGCAACTGGTACCAAAGCTAAAATTATGTAGTTAAAATTCAAAAGCATTAGAGAAACTCAGTTTATAAGCCCTGTTAAAAATTCTACTGCTTCTTTCTTTACCACTTGCTGTGGTCAAAAGATTAACAGCAACATAGATGATCTAAAGAATACCAACCTACTACCGTGACCTCTCAGATAAAGCAATAATACAACATATTATTCATTTTTTAAAAAATATACATGGACCATAATTTTTCAAAAAATTCTAGTGATAGATATTGCATTGAGTGTAATCTCTAGTAAGAATAAAATTAAAATCAATAATAAAAACAAAAACTTATAAAATCTGTGCCTTCCTGCTTATCAAAAATCTGAAGGAGTACTTGAAGATAACTGTTGATATAGGACTATAGTGATTTGTGCATTAGATTTTGCCATTCCTTGTATGATTTTATCATTAATTTAGGGGTGCATCTGCCTTCTTCAGTAAACCAGTAAACTATCAAGAACAATGGTCATTTCTCCTGTTACTATAATCAGCTATGTAATTAAATTTTCCTAGCATAACTCAGCTTGTTTGAATATGAAATGATCAACTCTATAGTTTTACTTTAATAGTAATTTTTAAGCCTAGTTAAATAATTAATGATGCATTTCAAATAAGAGAAACACTTATTAATTCATACATTTACCCAAAAAGCTTCATGGGAAAAAGAAGAAGGATAAATAAAGACCTTAATATTAAATTAGGCATTAGCTATTCTGTTTAATGAATGTACTAAACTCGAACACGTATTGTCCCGGATTGTGGAGTTTTCTGTTCACCAAATTAATCTGCAACTCAACACAATTCACAAAGCTGATGTGCAGAGCCAGACCTGGTCCTCTGGCTGTCCTTTGTTGACCCCGTTGCTGTACTACAAGGTCATGTCGGCAGTGGGAGTTTCAGGTCTTAAATATATCTTAACAATTAAGTGGACTTAAAGGAGCAGGTACTGTTACTTCTAAGTCCAAACTGGAGAATTGGGGGAGGACGGTGTACATCAAGGGTGATGGAAAAATCTGAAATAATTCCTATGCTCAAAATGCAAAATGAGTTGTTTGTTGGGGAAGGGTCTCCCTGCGTACCCCAGGCTAGTTAGGAGGTCAGTATGTACCCTAGGCTGGCCTCAGACTTTCCATTGTGCCTTATTCTTGAGTACTGGGATTGCATGTGGGCCTTACCAGACCTGGCTAAAATTAGATATTTCTAGCAAAGCTAGCATTCTCTGCCACTGGATTATTTGCATATATATATATATATATATATGTATATATATATATATACATATATATATATTGTCTTTCTTTATTCAATGCTCTTTTGTATTTAATCTGAGTAAAATAATTTCTTTATCTTTTTTTTTTAAAGAAAGAAACACTATAATGTTTTCTGTGAGAAGTCATGGTGACTTTTAATATAGTATATTATGTAACCATGTACTGTTATACTCTGTATTCCTTTAAATATCCTCAATCAGACATAGGATTTGAGATATAGAATTTAAGCCATTTAATATTATTTTTGGTTCAGCTATCTTGCCAGAAAATAAAAACAAAATTTAGAAGACAAATTTTTCATTAGAAGTCTTTTTTTTAAAATCTCATGTCATATTAGGAAGGAAACAATACAGGAAGGTAAATGGAAATCATATAAACCACTTGGCTATTTTGGTAGTGACACTGTTGGCCAGGTACATGAAAGATTTACAACAAGGAGCTTGTGTGACTGATAAAACAGGGGAGCCAGTAGAATATTCTGCTGCGTTATCTCTTATAGCAGAAACAAACAAAACAAAACAAAAACTAAAGTAAAGCAAAACAACAACAGACTAACCCTATCATTGTTGGTTTCAACATCAAGTGTCCACAAATCAGGATTACCTAATAGGGATCCTCACCTTCTTTCTGCGTGTACGACAGCATCCAAGATTTAGAAACTGGGTTGTGGGGAAGATTTTCTAGTTCAAATGTGAAATGCTACAACATGAGGAAGATCACCCCACTTTTGCCAACATCTCTTGTCTTCTTTCCAGGAGCTGTTTCCTGCTGCTGATTCTCTGGTGCCAGAGCCAGCATTTTCAGGCTTTCATACACATTAAGGGCAAGTAGCTCTTTAGGAACCTCCCAGGTTTTCAGTGGCAGTCTGGGACTGCTGAGTGTCCCCACCTTGAGGAACTAGCAGACTGTCAGCCAATTCAGTGAGCTTCACTGACCAAGAAACTACCAGGTTCTCAACCTCTTGGGTATAATTCAAGTGTTGCTATGTATATATTCTTTCAGTTCTTTCTGTTCTTTAGTATATTTGACTAGTAAATTTTCATTCAGTGAAGGGAGTCTGAGAGAATGATATATTCAGTCTTCTTTTTCTTATGAAGACTTTGTTTTTCTTATTAATGTAGTTCATAAAGATCTTGCACTAATATATAAACTGCCTGTTGAAATTGGTTAAGGCTATTTTCTGCTCAGTTTTACATATAAACATAGAAAAACTATTTGTTATTGTTTAGAGTAAAATAACTTCAGGATGTGTATGTGTGGGGAGGTGCTGCTATTGTTTTTATTTTGAGAAGATATCATGCTGTGTAAGAGAAATGGCTTTGAACCCATAACCCTCTGGCTTTAAAATATCAAATATGGATTATAAGGTATGTACCACCTTGCCTAGCTTAGGAGTGATTTCTTTAGTGGGATATTTTCTCATTCAGTAATAATAAATGCTTAGATTTGTAGCAAAAAGACAGATAAATTGGTTTACACATGTCAGATGCCGCCCATTAGAAATTTACTTGTTAGTGGTTTATCTAGAAATAGCATGAGGCTTTGAGAATATTAAGCTACATTTCCAGTATTTATTTAGGGTTGTTACCATTCAAATGTCAATCAAATGCAACAAGAATGCTCTATGTTAAACATAAGAGTACTGTTTGAATTTAGTAATGTTGCCAAGCACAGATTCAAATCATAAGCTGCAGATAGAACTGTAACATGTCATAAAAATGGAGTTTGGAATGTTATGACGATAGGTGAGAAGAAATCTGACAGATGAGACTTAAACTCAAAGCAGGAGCTTCATCAGGGGCTAGCTGCAGGCATCCCTCCAGCTGCTTCACAGTAGCTGATCCTAGCTCTTCCAGTTTAGCTCACTATATTAGCACTAGTATGTTGGCTTTTCTTGCTTGATTATTCTTTTTTATTGAGAAATCTGCTGCAACCTGAGCACTATATTGTCATTGTTTGGTAGAAGAATGAAGAAGAATATACTATATTCTATTATATTATATTCTATTATATAGTATAGTATATTATACTACTATAACATGTAGTTTTTATTACCCTACTTTAATGTTCTTGGGCAGGCTCTGTTACCAGCCATTCACCCAGGTTCTCTTGAATCAGCATATGAAAGGCACACTCACACGCACACACACAGAGGCTCATTTTTATCCTGCCTTACTGGCTTGGCTCAGTGGCCTCCTATGGCTAATGTTTCCTTTATTTTACTCCTAACTCAACACCTCTATATCTGCCTTCAGTTTAGTTCACCTGTTTGCTTCTGTGAAGACCATTGGTCTTGCTGCCCAAGATGCATTCAGGCAGCCCTTCCATGAGCCGCTTTCCCTTCCCCCTACATTTTGGAAGATCTCCCCTCCAGCTTTCAGCTTATTCCATCTCTCTCCCGCAAGTATCTCAATCTTCCTCTTTCTCTTCTCTCTCCTAGCCTGCCAGAACCTGGAATTCCTACCTCTTTCTTTACACTCGACCATTAGCCTCTGGCATCTTTATTAATTGATCAAGTATCAATTGGGGACAAGGACCTTCAGCATCAATACTCACAGATTCCTGATTAAATCAAAGCATCAGAATGATTCCTCTACATTGTACTATGGGTATTGATCACTTTTATTTAAAAAAAAGAGTGTTAAAGTATTTCAAAATGATATTTTGAAGAGCTTCTTAAATCATATCAACTGGAAGCCAATCACATAATCAATCACAAATCATCATTCAAACAGCACTTAACTCTTGTATCATAAGGCAGGAAATATAAAGAGTGATAAAAGGTTATGAATTATTCATTGAATTCTATCTATTCCTAAACACAGAGTTATGCATAAACACACACACACATACACACACACACACATATATATATTATTCACATACATATATACACAATACACATCTACACTCCTATTCTTATGTGCATGGATATATACCTGTCTTAATTATTCATGTACATACATAAACAAAAGCATATTCATATATACATACATACATTTCTTTATATGTATATGAATTACATTTTGTTATATTTCAGTTTTAGTGTTTTCTTTATTAAAATATTGACTATGTTCAATTATTTTAAAATGTCACTGTCATATTAGTAGTCTATGAAAGTAATTTCTTCAATAAATGCCACTTCACTTTTCTTCTAGGGATATTCAAAGTTAGACCCAGTATCTCTATTCCTTTATAAATCCACCTGTTGGAATCAGGATTCTACTGTTTTGTCACTATACCTGCTTACTAATAGTTCAAGGTCAGGTGATATGATTCCCCCAGGTGTGGTTTTGCTTAGGATTATTCTGACTGTCAACTGGTATTTTATGTTTCCAAGCGAATTTTAGGATTTATTTTCTGGTCCATTGAAGAGTGTCATTGGAAATTTGATGGAGATTACATTGAGTCTTTAAAGTATCTTTGATAGCATACCCATTTGACATTATTTATTTTGCCAGGTCAGAAACATGGAAGTCCTTTCCATTATTAGGAGTTTTCTTCAAATTATTTTACATGTGTCTTAATAGCTTTCTTTGTAGAGATAATTTTACCCCCTTGGTAAGATTTGTCCCTAAATGCTTTACTATATTTAAAGATATTAGAATGGATATTTTCCTAAATTTATTCCCAGAAACTTTGTTGTTCTTAGTATATGTAAAAGTTACTGGTTTTTCAAAAGTTGCTTTTTAATTTAATTTAAATTATATATGCATTTTAAAATATGCTGTAGAGGAATTTTAATCCAGTAACATGGCTGCTACATGCAATGGATCATATCTAAAGACCTTCTTGGCCTGAATAATGTGCCCAGAATGTATACATACCTTGGATCACAGTATAATCTGGCTAAAATACAGACATGCCCTTAGACATACCTTTAATTATGAACAATGTAGGTAAGTTTAGTTTGTAGAAGGAAACAGGCATGCTTGAAAGTGATATCTAATTGAGGGACAAAGTGATGAATTAGTGAAAGATCTGACAGAATGAATCCACCTTATAAGAGAACAGGACAGGAAAGAGAGGCAACTTAAGAGCAGTGATAGAGATAAATGTGTGTAGTGTTTTGTAAGGCAGTATTACTGGAACAATTTTATAGAGACAGGTTACAGAGAAAACAAGCTAGACACAGGTGAAGGAAGAATAAGGCAGAGAATGAGAAGGAACTAAAAGACTATAATACATTGCTCAACTTAGTATGATATTAAGCAGATCAAGTCAGTCAGAAGCCAAGAGGAGCCAGATTGAATCAATCAGCTTGAAAGATTAGATTGTATGGAGACTAGAAGTGTCCTGGTCTGGGCGTAGAGATTCTTAGAACAGAGAAAGAAATGTTCTGGGCTTAGCCCAAGCTATGTATTTGCACTGCTTAGTTGTGGTTTTCATCTTATCCCTTGATCTGAGGAAACAAAAGTGAGTGACATTGACAGTATGTAATACAATGTAAATATTTCTAATACAGAGTAAATGCTCAATGCATTGGAGAAATAATAACATTAAGAATTGTTTTACAAACTTAGTTTGGATGCAGGTTCATCACTTCCTCCATCCTCATCTCCCCTCCTTCCCTTACGAACTGTATACTTTGGCCACCATAATTCTACTTTCCATTTTAATATCTCAGGTTCTCCGGTGTCCTTTTGTCTACCTCCCTCCAATACTCAATCTTAAAGATCCCTTTCTAAATTGCTGATTCTATCTATATTTTCTCCCATATAACTAGAAATATTTAAGGTTTAGATACTAGGATCTACATATGAGAGGAAATACACATTATTTATCTGTTCTTCACATTTTGTAGTTATGCATATTTGAGTAACTTTCCATTGTGTATGTGTACCCCCTCATTATTATTTTTTTCATGAATATCTGAGGTAATTACATTCTACCACTATTGTGAAAAGAGCAGCAATAAATAAAGATGTTTGGGTATTTACATGTAGAATCTATTCTATAGTCTAAATGCTGCTTATTTTTGTATTGTTTTTCTACATTTCAATTGAAAGGTTTTACAAAATCTGTAAGTTTTCTAGTAGAGACTGTTTTTTAAATTGAAAATAGACAATATTTTATAATATAAATTCTAACTCTGATATCCAGTTTCCCAACTCCTCTCAGATTCTCCAAACCTCTCTACAAATCCAAATTCACACTCTTTTTTTTTTATTTCATTAGAAAGCAAGCAACATCTAAAAAATAATAGAAAATAAGAAAAAATAGAAAAAGAAGAAGCAGAATAGGACAAAACAAACAGACAAGTGGTAAAAAAAGCACAAGATACAAACACAAACACATTCATACACAAGAAATGCCATAAAAATACAAAACCAGAATCTATATTATATAGGCAAAAGACCTCTAAGTTAAGAACATCGTGAACATTGTTGTTGTCATCTTCATCATCATTATCGTTATCATCATCATCATCATCATCATCATCATCATCAACAAAGAATTATGAGTCAAAAACAAAAATCAAAAAGTCCCAACAAAATACCACTGACTTTATTTTGTGTTTGCCATGCACTGTTGACATAAGTGTGGCTAGTTTATTTGTGTCCATTTTCCCTTTCACCACTGGAACCCCATCTGGCTTAGATCCATGCAGGTCATGTACAAGCCATAGTCTTTGTGAATTCCTATTTACATAATTCCTGTTATTTCTATTGTTAAAGAATAGATTGATGGCATTACAAATAAGGATAATTTAAATCCTTTCCTTACAACTTTATCTTTTTAAAATCTGTCTTTTAGCTACTGGATTTATATCCCTGCCCCTGTTCCTGAAATAATTACTCTGAGACTTAATGATTTATGAAGAAATGCCTAAGCCATAAACTTTGGCTCATTCCAAACTAACTGATAACTTATATAACCCATTTATTTTATTATACATGTGCCACATGTCTGGTTACCTCTCCTTAGTTTCATACATCTATCTCCTCTGAGTCCATGTGGTGAATCTTCCTTATTCTGACTCTCCTAAAGTTCAAATTCTCTATTAGAATCTCCACCTATTGCTTCCTGCCTTTTACTAATAGGCCATCAACTTTTTATTGACAGGTAATGCTTCCACATAGCACACAAGAGATGTTCTCTATAGCTCTAGCTAAGATTTCAAGCACTATGTAGAATAATAGTGGAGAGAATGGTTACCCTTGTCTTGTTCCAGAAGAAATGTTTCAATGTTTAACAATAAATATAAAGGGTATAATTATATGCAGTGCTATATAGGTTTTATTACCTAAAGATTAGTTGCTAATTTATTTAGTTTCTGTAATTTTGTTAGCTTTTTTTCCAAATGACTTTTCTACATCTATGTATATGATTATGAGATTCAAGTCTTTAAGGCTATTAATGTTGTCTATTACATGTGTTTATTTGTGGATGTAGAAACAATCTTCCATCTCAAGAGTGAAATAAGCTAGTCATTATTATGTTCTTTTAATCTAATTTTGAGTTCATTTTGTAAGTATTTTGTTGAGTTTTTTCATCTATGTTCATCAAGGAGATTGTTCTGCATGTTGAGTTTTGTGTCAGATTGTTTTTTGCATGTGGATATGTGTGCGTGTATATGTGTATGTTTGTTTCTTAGTCTGGGTTTGATATCAAAGTTACATTGGCTTCATAGAATAGGTTTGTTAGCATTCCTTTTCTGTTTATTTTAAAGAACAACTTGAGAAGTATTGGTATTAGATCCTCCTTATAGATTGGTAGAAATCAGCACCACATCCATTTTGTTCAGGGAATTTCTTGGTGAGAAGACTTTTCACTGCTGCTTTAACTACATTGTTATAAGTCTGTTTGAATTATTTGTGTCTTCTTGATTTAATTTGTGTAATAATTAGAAATATATATGCTCATTTATTTTCTAGTGCTTGACCAAAATTTGTCATGGTCTAATTTTCTTTCTCAGCAGTTGAGTTTAGTCTCTATTGGTTTCCAGCAGTATGAATTTTCTCTCTCTTGCTTTCCCTGCACTAGATACTGATGTCCTTCTTGGCATTTCTATGGCAGAAATTGAGTATCATAGGCATTCCTGGGTGTGGATGAGTATCCAGTTGTTTTTATTTATTTTCATTTTGGTAGCTGTTTGTTTAATTATAAATTTATGTTATTTCAAGTAAAATATAATTATATGATTGACTCCCTTGGTTCCCTTCCCCCAACCCTGCCAAGGACAAGCCTTGGCTTGGAGAGGGGTTCCTGAGAGAAGGGGTATCTGGGAGCAATGAAAAGAAACAACCCTAAGTCAAATTATGGGTCCAAACTGATACCCTAGGTTCTTTCCAGACAGTTTTTTGGTTTTTTGTTTTTGTTTTTTTCTATTCTAAAAACTGTATGGTTGTGACAGCACTCTCTCTCTCTCTCTCTCTCTCTCTCTCTCTCTCTCTCTCTCTCTCTCTCTGCTAGTAAAAAATGTTAAAGCTATCTGGATAGCTGATGAGTTTTCTAACCAAGGTCAGAAAAGCTGCTATATAAATTATTGGATCTTCCAACCAAGTCAAAAATCCTGTTAGAAAAAATTATTAAGGAGCTATTTTTGCTCCCCAGACATCTCTGGATAGCTCAGTTCTTTCTAGAGAAAATTCTAAAGAAGACCTGCCATCACTCTTTGCTAGGTCATCTTATGAAGACCCAAAGCCCAGTTTTGTTTTGTTTTTGTTTTTTAATTTTAAATGTCAATTTAGTTATTTATTCCAGGTTTCCTTTTGGTTGTCCTATGAATCAGCATCTCACAATCCCAGCTCTTTGATTCTGAAAAGACAAAAAGCATACTTTTTTTTTCTCTTAACATTGAAAAAGAATTCAGAGATCTGTCTACATTTGGTAAATACAGACAATAACTTGTTGGGTGGTACCCTTCTCTGATATTGTCATTTCCACTGTCACTGAGCCTAACCTTGCTCTGTCCTAGGTTGAACCTTAACTCAGGAATCTATTTCCCTTTGTAAACATAAACAAAAAACTTAGCTAGGTGAGATCTTCTGCAATCACCACTTCCTAAATTTCTTTATCTCATTCCTTAGTAATTTTGTAACAAGTTGGCTCTCAAGGCATCTGCTTTTATTCCTTTTAATTCATGAAGCCCCTCATATAATTCATATTGAAGTCTTATATTTTGCATAGTTGAGAAATTAGATATTTTTTGAACTCATGTGTTTAGAGCTATTTCCCATAACCTTAAGGGATATGATGAAAATCCCAATGCTTGCCATTTTGTTGAGACATAGCCACACTTCCTTGGCTCCTGGTTTCATGCTGTTTAATTGTCAAGGAGCCATGAATGTTAACAGGGAAGACATTCCTTGGAAGGAAAGAGTCCTTCACTACTAGTACTGGGTTCAGAAAATATGTACATTATTACACAAACAAGCCTTAGACCCACAGCAGCTATGAACGTTTGTGGAGGCTCACACCAGGTCCTTGTCCCAGGGGTAGGAACCACATTAATCTGTCACCACCAAGGCCACACTATGGTTGGCACAACTTTTCTAGTTTCTTACATTTATGCCTTCTTAAATTATGATCTCTTTTTCCTTAATTATTGTTACCTCCATACAAAAAGCATAAGTAAGCACTACAAACAGCTGATTTCATCAGCACAGCTTATACATACATACAAGAAATATATATTTTTATGACTGACCACTTGGTATTAGATAACCATTCAAGGTGGTTGTGATGGTTTGAATCAGAATAGACCCCATAGATTCATGTGTTTGAATGCTAGTTCTCAGTTGGTGGATCTGTTTGGGAAGGATTGAAGGATCCTTGTTGGAGGATCCATGGGCCTTTAGGTCTCAAAAGCCCATGCCAGGCCAGTCTTCCTTTCTCCTCTTGCCTCTTGCTCAGTTACTGCTCCAGCACCATATCTCTCTGCTTTCTGCTGTGGTGATGATTATCGACTAGCCCTCAAATTATAAATAAGCCCCCATTTTGTTAATAGTGATGATAGACGTACATATATGGATAGTCTCTTTGATATCTTCATATTTTTCTCCAAATCTAACATAGTTCTAAATTTTTAAAAACTTAAGTATGTTATATGCCTTTTTATATTTTATATTTATTTTTAAGATGTATTATGTGTGTTTGTGTATGGAAATTTTGTTTATACTTAAGTTTGCATTACAGAAGCAAGCACCTGATCCCATGGGCTTATAATTATAGATGGTTGTGAGCCACCATGTATGTGTGGAGAATTGAAATAAATTCTATGGAAGAATATCTAGTGCCCTTAACTTCTGAGCCATCTTTCCAGCCCAAGAACCATGCTGTTCACACAGGACAAACAGGTACTAAGATTTTAAAATTTTACCAACCAAGGTGCTCTGAGGATATATTAATATGGACATTACTTTTGGGAAATTCTAAGTGATATACAAAAGAATATAACTTGGCTTCATAAAATATACTGTTTCCAGACAAAAACAAATTTGCTGCATTCAAAGCACATCTAGAAAACATAATATGACAGACAATATAAAGCTGTATTTCAGTAGACTTAGGAATTCCTTGATATTTATTCAATTTCCACCAAGTCTTAAAGAAAAATGATGTGTGTCTACAATCCAATAGTTATTCCCATCTGACTAACACATACATAATCTTCTTATGTCTCATACTCTGAAAACCCATAAGGACACATTTGCATAGTGAATTATATAATAATTTATCATTAATATACCTTACTTGTGAGCATAAATGGTTAAGTTATGACATGCAGTAATTAATTTTGATAGCATATAAAAAAGAATTCATTTTAGTTTTCTTTTTTCTTCTTTGCCTTAATGAAATATCTGAGATAATTAACTTAAACTTAATGAAAAAATTAATAGATATTGATAAAATCCCACACCCAAAAATGGAAACAGTGCCAATTTTGAGGCATTTAGTTTAGCTCCTTGTAGAACTAGGTCATCTTAATACCCCGGGGCACACATAGATACAGACACTAGCAGGATGTGAACCATGTGAAGAATTGTATCTCCAGTTGCATTGATTTTTCTAAATTCACTAAATGACTTTATTTCATACAAATACCAAAATGTTTTTAGTTGCTACATCTGTCTTGTAGTGAACAGAAAAGTTTGGCTTTCTTATAAACATCAGATTGTTAAAATGATTAATCTTTTGTATAAAGTATATATCCTGCATTATTTAAAGAAAAAAATTTATGTAAACAAAATACATATGTTTAAAATATATTTTTTTTTGCTCTATTTCTGAAAAAAATTATAAAATTGAATGACAGTCTTTTTAAAATACATTTTAAAAAATCTTGGCATATTGATGGAAATGCATGATTCTTAGTCACAAG
The DNA here is from genome assembly GCA_028551405.1 of Uromys caudimaculatus. Taxonomy (NCBI): domain Eukaryota; kingdom Metazoa; phylum Chordata; class Mammalia; order Rodentia; family Muridae; genus Uromys; species Uromys caudimaculatus. The sequence goes on along the minus strand of CM052712.1, from coordinate 2,890,993 downwards.
TTACAATAAAACATATCAAACTCAAACAAAATGAAAAACAACTAAGATAAAAAGTGAAACATTTGACTACAGTTGAGACTTTATTTTTTGGATCACATATGAAATTGGTTTAGCCATCTATCTCTGTAAAGAAATCAACAAATTAAAATTACCAAACAGTCAAGACAGAATTGATTTACAGGATTAAACCATAGAAAGGTCTTCAAGAAAATTCTCACAAACAATACTGAAGACTTACAAGATTTGTAGTTTAGTGGGTGAGCTGGAGAGATGGGTTTGTGTTAAATAGCACTTGCTGCCCTTGTAGAACACTAGGGTTTGGATTAGAGCACTTAATAGATTGACTCATGAGCATCTGTTATTTCAGTTCCAGGAGATCAGATGTCATAGATAGATAGATAGATAGATAGATAGATAGATAGATAGATAGATAGATAGGAAGAAAGACAGACAGAATCTCCAAATTTGAGATAATAAGTACAGTGTGATCTAGAAATTTAAAATGCCAAATTGGTTAACTCTTGTGTAGAAGGAGTGAGCAGGTAGTAACTGAGGAATGATTGTTAGAACATAAGTAATATTTTGTGTATAAAATTATTTAGAACTGTATATGCAGTGAAATATCAGGAATAACTTCTCAGGCACCTTTGGAAAAGAAATCAGGAATAATAATGCGTTGTGGAATCAGAACAATACCACGCATAGGAAACTTCCACAGATTATATATTTATTTTCTATAATTTGACATAAAGGATTCTAAGGGCAATAGAGACTATGACTGAAAAAGAAATCTGGTGTCACTTTTGGAAAATAGTGTAATATTATTTCACATAAGGAGAAAGCAGTGCTATTTTCAATGCTCAGACATATACATAGAAACATGATGGAAACAAGGAACCCAGTAGGAAGCTGTATCTGCCTAAAAGGATTTGGTTTGAGTCTAGGAAAAGAATAGTGAACATGAAGAAAACAGAAATAAATCTGTGTACTTTTTCAAGAGCAAGCAGGCTAGTAGTAGGTTTATTGGGAAGGTAACATGAAGTTTAACATTAATTAATGCAATGTTTGGTCAATGCTAACTGATAAATCCTTTTGTAGTGGAAAACTAGAGCAGAACCCAATTGATACGAAAGAAATGTGGGCTTTGGACATTACATACGCAGCTCTTCACCACTTGACAGATAGTTTAGCAAACTTGAACTTAAAGGGGCAAATACTTGTTTTGGCAAACATTTTTAGTGGTTTTATTCTATTCAGTTGTCTATTCTTTGGGGTGTGATCTAAGTCTGGTCAGCATCTCAAGAAGTATGTCATAGAATGAAGTTCACTTCAAGAAAACCAGGATTCAGAGTGCTATAACAAGAAGAATGCAGGATAGGAGATCCTCAAAAGACAGATGTCTGGTAATCTTTTTCCTGCAACCATGATCCACCTTCCAAATTCTACAACCCCCTTATAGCCATCCTAATTTAGTCTACCAATGGGTCCACCAATTATGAAGTCAGAGACTACAGGCTCTAATCTCTTTCTCTAGACTAAGCCTCAGAGTGATGCTTTTATTAAGGACCAAGCCTTCAACATATGAGCCATTTCAAGAGATATTTACCTAAAAACTATAACTGATGTATCCCTCATGCATAAATAGTCACAGAGACAAAACTGGATATATAAAGGTGTTCACTGACTCTTTGTTGTCCTTTTTTTCATTTTTCCTAGCATTTGAGTCTACTGGAATTTTTAATGCTGTCTTCTTACATTATAAAAAGAAAAGTTAATTATTAAAATTTGTACCAGATTCTCCATACTGGAAACTTTCTACATAGAAAGTGTCTTCAAAATTCAAAAGGATCAGCATCATTAACATTTCCAGGCATTTTATTTATAATTTGCCAGTAAATTCTAAATTAAGTGTCTGAGGTTGGAAATAGCATAATCTAATTGGTTTTTTAGATATAGGTCTGATAGTATATAATTGGTCTTAAAAGTCAATGTAACCGATGCTTCTCTATTGACATTCTAATATAAATTATGTGTTAAAAAGTCTATTCCCTTACAGAAATCTTGTATGATTTATGTTCATTATAATTTTTTCACAATTAAATTACTGTTAATAATGAAAATAAGTTAAAGAGATGTACTTATCTCAAAATGTTTCTGTCAAACAAATGAACAAAAGCCAGCTTCAGAATGAAATCAGCTCCAGTCTTGTAAGTAACCACATACTTTATGGTCAACTTCAGAAAAACAATAGTTTTCAGGCTAAACAATTACATCAGAAATTCTACTTTTGATTTAGATCTCTTAATCATAAAGGTTTCTATCTCTACAGAATAAATAGAATGGATCATTTCTGAGACTTGAGTTATTTCATGATTTGAGAATTATAATTATTCATGGGAATTATAATTACTTGTATTCAGCATCTTGACTCTGCAATGCTAGAAATCAATTGCACATGGAACATATTCTGCCCTGAGTGTACTTTTTCTTACATTACTACTGGTATCACAACAACTAAGGTAACATGATGAACTGAAGCACACAATACTGCTACTATTTACTTGATTCATCTCCTTTATCCTGTTAATCAGGAAAGCATCAAGGCATCACAATTCACTGAGAATAGATTTGGGGTTTCATTTCACTTTTTTATAAAATCTATTTTGGACTCATTTTCAATTTTCTGATGCGTCCCCAGGCCTGGTAAACAACAGTGATACTTTGGGCTTAAAATATTTAGAGATCAAAATGAGAATTTTAGTAATTAGATAAACTGAGGACTGTTATGAAACAAGCATTTTGTAAGATAAAATATCAGTAGCACAATTATGCAGTAGTGTGCCAACACTCTGGAGAGACTTAAGTTGAAACTGGAGGACAGAGGATCTTGACAAATCCCAGGCACAGTCACCCTCCTTTTACAGTAGAAAGAAAATCAGAAAGAATTACAAAAATCATCTTTTTTGGTGCTAATCTAAAACAGAAAATTTAAAACTTATAAAAAATAGAGTGCTAGGTATACAAACCAAAGAAGTAGCAGAAATGTGTAGTTACCCCGGTCAAGTTAATTTAATAAAATAATTTCATAGAAACTCAGGAAGAAATATATTCAAGTTGTTTAAGCATGAGAGATACATTAAATCTATACATTTAAAATAATGCTATAAATATGTGGAAATGACTCTCAAGAACATGATATTCACCCAAGTCAATCATACACAATGCATACACTATCCTAGCTATACAAAGTAGAAGCCCATGTAAAACAAACAGCTTTATGTTTAAGACACCAGAATTCAGGGAAAACTTCAGGGCCCTTGTAACTGAGAGATAACTTTAGGAACCTCTGTAAGTCCTGGTTCTGTATTTACATGAATGCAGGTTATATGTTCAGTTGTGTACTGTGAAATAATGATGTAATATTATGATAATTAAAATTTTGTGTCCTGGCAAATGAACAGTAAATACTTTTTTTTTCCATTAAAATACTTTCTTCTAAACAAGACTTAAAGAAAAGTTAAGGTATGTTGAAATAATGAATTTTTAGGATTATTTTACATATGGTTATTAAAATAACTTTTAAAACTGGACATAAAAGCTAAAAATATAAATAGACTATTTCCTATTTTCTGCTGCTTCATGATTATGCCACTTTTATCCATTTTATGTCTTTGCCTTTCTTCCAAATGTATCCACTTAATTTATTTTTTATTAAACTTCTTTCTTAATGCTAAGTTAAAATACTTCTTTCTTTGATTAGTGATCTTGTGGTGTGGCTGGGGTAAGCTGCAAATTTTGATTCTTTTTATCAGATATGCATAATATATCTGGAGAGTAAACTCTGGCTGTCTATAGTGGGTCTTATGTGCTACTGATGCCATTGTTTACTTACTTCTCAGTTACTTGTTATTCACAAGTCAAGTAAGAATACAATAAACTCTTTTTCTCTAGAATGTTTTAATATTTAACAATAGTAAACAGGAATTCATAGAACTGTAGCAAATGTGTGCAAGTTGTTCAGTAATTGTCATACTTTTTAACTGTTTTCATGTTTCATTATTTGGACACTGTCAAATTTCTTGAGTTTTCTCTTTCTTTCTTTGCATCCTCTAGACCTCTGTTTGTGGAACATAGGTGTGCTTCTCAATTTGAATTGGCCAACTTAGGATTTAAGTTTAGTTTATCCATGTAGTAATTATTATGTCATAAAACTGTACTTATAACTAGGGTTTACTCAACAATGTGAGGTATATTCAAATATCAGCATATATGCAAGTTGTTTTCAATGTAATTTTTTTGTCAGATCTTCTAAGTTATTTCTGTATGTCATGTCAAACAAATGCCCATTTCTCCACTGCTCCTTCAACATTTTATAGGATAATCTATATGTTCATATCTCAGGGAATAAATTCACAGACATAGTCATAATACATCCTTTTCAAGCACCCTGAGAATAAGTCTTAGAAGTTGAGACTACTAGTTCATAAGGTTCAGACTCCATTCTCTGTTCTTAAACTTCACTTTAGTTTCTACTGTCTTGGTCATCCTACCTCGAGGTAGACACAGTTTCATAATACAACATTTTTGAATGTCAAGAATAGAAAACTGTGTATGTTCAGATATGTCCAAGTTATGCGAGAGAGTGGCACTAGATATTTCTTAGTAAAAATAGTGGAGTGTGCAATTGATTGAAAATCCATAAAAATGTATTTGAAACAATATAAAACTAAATGTGAAACTATAGCAAGCCATGGACAATACTAAAATTATAAAAATATTACTTGTAAATATAAATATGGCCAGGGAAGTAGTCATGCCACAAAACTGAGGGTTGATTATAATATGCACACATGCATATACACACACACACACACACATACATGCACACACAAAAGGGGTATTTGTGTCTTTTTTTATTCCTAGCAACAATGAAAGAGAAAGTTCAAGTATAGTGAGTTGAACAGGGTGTGTAATGGCTTGAATAGGTTTGGCACCAATAGATTGTGTTTGAATTTGCTTGGTCCACAGGGAGTAACACTATTAAGAGGTGTGTCCTTGTTGGAATAGGTATGTTAGATCAAGATGTAGGAGTCTTAGCTCTTCCAGTATCATGTCAGCCTAGACACTACCATGCTTCCCACCATGATGATAATGGGCTGAATCTCTGAACAATTAAATGTTGACCTTTATAAAAGTTACCTTGGTCATGGTATCTCTTCACAGCAGTAAAACCCTGACAAAGACAGGGTGTCACCACACATTCATGTCTACTCAGTACTTAAGAACTGACTTTATTTGGAAATACGGTCTTGGTAATATAATCTTACTAACCATAGAGAAAACAGCCTACTGGATTTATGTTGGTACAAATATAACACTAGAGTCTTTATCCCAGATAGTGCATACAGACACACTGTGTGAAAAATGATATGAAAGCAGGGGCAGATACTATAGCGATGCATCTCCATGCCAGAGAATGCAAGGCCTATAGAGACTCCAGAAATCAGGAGAGACTGACAGGGCACCATTTTTCCCTCAGAGCCTGTGAAGCAGAAGTACGATAAGGACACAAGCATGAGAGATCTGTTGAATGATGATAGTGACATTAACTCTGCTGGCTTTTTCCTGGCTTCCTGAACTGTGGGAGGATAGATTTCTCCTTTTCAAGTCTTCATATGTGAGATAATTTAGGACTAAAGCTTCAGAAGTGTAAGAAACCTAGCAAGGAGGATGTTAGGGATAGAGCCAAGTGAAGAGACCCTCCAAGAAGAAGAAGGAGGAGCTGAGAGACAGCTGCAAAGGAGCCACCAGTGCACCAGGTTCCATTCTAGGGATCTTCCCTCTTAAACATACTCTGAACTTTATTCACTTTCACTCCTATCTCTTATTGATTTATACCTTTTTATTCTGTTTTTGCTTTATGTATGGTCTTGCATTATCTTTGTAGCCTCAACTGGCTTTAAATTTAGAGTACTCATTCTGCCTTAGTGTTCCAAGTGCTGTAATTACAGGCTTGAGTCCCAAGCATAGCTGATTCATCATTGAAAAGGAGCACAATTAGCTTAATAAAGAGATTAAATAATAGTTAACTACCTTTGATCATCATGCTTTGTTGTATCAACAAGGAACTGTATACTTCTCTTTTACTGATGCCAACTGTACAACTTGGTGGTATGGTTTACTTATTTTAAGGACTAAATGTTCCAACCAGTCCTTACTTATTCATTGCCCCAACCTTAAAATTTTAAATCATTTGAGATAAATTCAGTCAAAAGGTGACTAGGGGACATGCTTGAGGGAGTCATGAAATATTCCACCGCATACTGTCTTACAAATTGTTTTGCAAAATTGTAACCTAATAATTACATTTCTTCTAGACAAATGACACAATATCATCTTGGTCAATATTTGAATTAACTAAAAAGAATTTCAGTCAATTTATGTTTCTGATGAGTTTGGCTGAAATGCAGTGCCATGAGTATCAGATTCTATGTGCACAAGTATGTGTGCATTTTAAATCTTCATTTAATTTAATGAGAATAAAGTCCTAAAATGGAGATATGCCAGCATTCCTTGCACATCATGGAAACAGAGTTCCCTTCTCATCCAGAGTGCACTGACATTTTAGGCACAGTATGATTGAAAACTAAAGCAGCATCATGACACTTTTCTGGGATCATTTATAGTTCCATGCAACCATTTGCAACATCAATGAAGAAGGTTCATGGAACATGGTGAGATATATATGCATCTTTTCAATTAACATGATTTCACAAAACAATTGATTAGACTGTTCACTAGGAGGTATTTATTATTTAAGGAGGCAACTGATATTTAATGAAAAATATTTGATATTGGAATTGTAAAATCCAAACTGAAATGCCACAAATTCAGACTTATTTTGACTGTTCATTGAAGTGAATAAACGTTAGATTTGTCTAACTTTGATGTGTAAACCTTTTAATTTGTGAGTTCTTCATATTGCAGTTTTAATGTAAAAAATTAAAAAAAAAAGCAACCCTTATTTCAGAAGTCACATATATGATATACCCAAGTGGTCAACTGCATTAACTTGTAGTGAAGGGGAAGGGATTCTGTGTGTATAGGAGTACTATGAGACAAATATCATATAAAGTATTCTTAAAGCTACTCACCACATGATAAAGAAAAATTGAAAGTAGAAAACGCAAATTATAAATGCATAACTACAAAATTAGCAGGTATTAAAGATAATGAAACACAGAAATAGCAGGTATGAAAAATGTTTAGATGTGAAAATTTATAAAGAATAACCTAAGAAAAATTGAAGAAGGTAGAAAAATGGAAACTCCTAAAGAAAATTTAGGATTAAAGCACAAATGAAAGGTAAAGGTCATTACAATGAAAAAAAAAGTTAGTTAATTTGAGAATGGTTTAAATAGAGGTTTAATCAGTAAATGAAGTTGGGAAACTTATACAATGTAAGAAATAAAGGTGTTCATCCATTTGTCATAGTTAGGGTTTTACTTTTGAGAACAAACACCATGACCAAGGCAACACTTATAAGGACAATATTTAATTGAGGCTGGCTTACAGGTTCAGAATTTCAGTCTATTATCATCAAAGTAGGGGCATGTCAGTGTCCAAGCAGGCATCATATACGAGAATCTGACAGTTCTACATCTTTATCTGAAGGCAGCTAGGAGAAGACATGCTTCCATGCAACTACGAAGAGAGACTTGAAGCCCACACTTACCATGACATACTTCCTCTAATAAGACCACACCTACTCCAACAATGCCACACTCCTAATAGTGTCACTCCCTGGGCCAAGCATATTCAAATCACCACATTCTAATCTCTCACCCCCATAGGCTTATTCAAACACATGAGTCTGTGGGGAACAAACCTAGCCATAGCACAATGCAAAATACATTTAATCCAACTTCAAAAGTCCTCAGAGACTATAGCAGTCTCAACTGTGGTCAAAATCCAAAGTTTAAAGTCTCTTCTGAGATTCATACAGTCACTTAACTATAATCCAGTATAAAGTAAAAAATACTAGACCAAAGCAAGACAGAAATCCAGCTGGGCAAATTCAAAACTCCATGTCTCCATGTCTGATGTCAAAATACTCTTAACATCTCCAACTCCTTTTATCCACGTTGACTGCCATTGGCATATCTGGCATTCAGCACCAGTAAACTTCATTCTCTTAGGCTGGTTCACTCCCCATTTAGCAGCTTTCCCAAGCCAGTATGCTATAGTTCTGATATCACAAACATATTAGGATATCCAAAGCAACTTCAGCTTTACAGCTTTGTACTGTCTGGTTTTGTGTGTCAACTTGACAGAAGCTGAATTTATCACAGAGGAAGGAGTCTCCATTTAGGAAATGCTTCCATGAGATCCAGATATAAGGGTGGATTAGTGATCAAGGATGAGAAGGCCATGGTGGGTGGTGCCATCACTGGGCTGGTAGTCTTGGGTTTTATAAGAAAGAAAGCTGAACAAGCCAGGGGAACCAAGTCAGTAAGTAACATCCCTCCATGGCCTCTGCATCAGCTCCTGTTTTGTGACCTGCTTGAGTTCCAGTCTGGAATTCCTTTGGTAATGAACAGCAATGTGGAAGTGTAAGCTGAATAAATCTTTTCCTCCCCAACTTGCTTCTTGGTCATGATGTTTATGCAGGAATAGAAACTATCACTAAGACAAGCTCTATTCCAATATCTTGGATCCTCATATATTTTGTGCTCCACCAAAGGGCATGGGTCATTTCTTCAGCTCTGTTTTCTGTAGAAACTTTAGACTATGGTTGACTCCACTTCACTGCTGTTGCTACTGCTCTTGGTGATCACCCCATGGTAGTGCCATCTCCAATATGCCAGAGTCTTCCACTGTAACTAGGTTTCACCAACAGCCTCTCATAGGCTTCCTTCAGGGAACCAAGACTCAAATTTATTGCATTACCCCTTCAGTCTTAGGCCAACAACTTCAACTGGGGTTGTACCTTCACAAATGGCCTTCCATGGCTTCTTAGAGGCTCAGCTACTCTTTATGACCCCTTCATGTCTTCAAAACCAGTACTACTGGGTAACTCTTACACATTTCCAAGTCTAGCTGCAGCATGAGGTACAGCCTTAGCTATATCTGAAACACAGCTTCTTTGTGCTCTCAGAAAATACTTCTCAGAAGATTTCACCTCAGTGATGCTGGTCTCTTCTTAATCACTGCCAATTTTCTAGCTCCAGCTAACCAGCATCAATTGTCCCATTAGTCCCTTGTATTCTTGACTGTAAATCTAAAGCCACTCAATATGCCCCCCTGTTACTTCCATTTACTATAAAACCTTGTCCCAATGAGAATTCTAAGCTGCTTCACCAAACCATCCAGTAGGACCAGTAGAAAGTAAGCCCAAACTTGAGTTTGTAAAAAAGAAACCCTATTGTGATTCCATCAGAAACTGCCTGTTGGTGGTCTTTTAGGGTTCATGTTTGATTCCTGGCACAACAGTACCACCCCACCTGGGCCTAAGCTTTTCATGGCCACATTCTTCAAAATGTGGGTCAAAAACCACTGTCTTCCATCCTCAAGATCTGGAGCACAAGTGTGACCTTCATTTCTGGATTGTAGTTCATTTCAGATTAGAAGTCCAAACCAGTCTTTGTTCATTGTAAACACAAACAATAAGCTTAGCTGGGTGGAATCTTGCCCTGAGAGTACCACTCCCTTAATCTTTTTATTTCCTTGAACACAGGATTCAAATCCATTTCACTTCCTGGTATCTTCTAATACTACTTGAATCATACATTTTGTATCTTTTTCTTTTGAAGCCAGCTCCTTTTCATTAAAATGCTCTTTGTAAGAGTGAAATTTAATAACCACACAATAGAATTTTTACCAGGTTGTTTTGAGACTTACTTTGTTAAACGAATTAATCTACATCTCTTCACCTTAGCCACAGGCAAACTCTTCAGACAATTGCAAAAAGCAGCAACATTCTTTACCAAAATATCACAAAAATAGTCTCTAGGCAACATACTAACACTCTTCTCCATTGAAACTTCTTGAGCCAGAAGACCTACACAGTTCAAATCACTCTCAGCTCCATATATTCTTACTAGGATGGCTTATTAAGCCCCACATAAAGCATTTCATAGCTTTCCAAATACAAAGTCCCAAAATCTACATTCTTCCAAACAAAAATGTGGTCAGGCCTATCACCATAACTTTTGTCTTAGTTGGGGTTTTATTGCTGTGAAGAGACACCATGCCCATGGCAGCATTTAATTGAGGTTGGCTTGCAGGCTCAGAGTTTCAGCCTATTATCATGAAAGTGGAAGCATGCAGGCAGGCATGGTGGAGAAGGTGCTAAGAGTTCTACATCTCCTTCTGAAGGCCTCTAGGAGAAGACTGGCTTCTAGGCAGCTAGGATGAGGATCTTAAAGCCCATTCTCACAGTACCACAGCTTCTCCAACAATGCCATACCTACTCCAACAAGGCAACACCTTCTAAAAGTGCTATTCCCTAGGCCAAGCATATTCAAACCACTATACCATTTCCTTTATTTATACTAAGAATTATAAATACAAAACATATATAAACTAAAATCCCTAAGTTTTAATGAAACTAAAATAAAACAATCTCAGAATGAATAACACAATTAACTGCATATATGAGGTATTTGCATAGGCATTATTATATTGGAAAAGAAAACTACATTCATGATAAAGAGAGTGAAGATGCCTTCACTAAGTCCATATCTTAACCTGTGTAACATCAAATACATCAAAATGGTAAAAGAAGTGGCAGGGGCTGCCCAAAGAAAGACACCTAAGCACACATCTGGTCAGATCAACCCTGGTGGCCAGAAGAAAGACAAACAAGCATCTGCTTTGGTTGACACTCCCATGGACAAATGTGTGGTGAAGTGATGGGAAAGATAAAGTATGGTGGAGAGATGGGAGACAAAAGATGCCTGAGGTATTTCTACATAATGAAGAAAGATAGAACTGAATTCTTGATGGTAGTGACAAATAAGCAGATATAAAGATGCCATGGTGAGGTTCTGGCCAAGATTGCCACCAAGAGTCATGTCTGGATCCATGGTCCTGCTGTAGCTGGGGTCTGTATCCATGACTGTTGCCCAAGTTACCAAAAGCCAAGTGGATGTCCCTGGTAGGGGCTGCCACCAGAAACCATGTGGATATCTCTGGCTTCTGCTACACCATTAATACTGGATTCACATGGTAACTCCTCTCAAATGTTCTCAGAGCATGGATCATGAGCTATGCTGATGGGAGTGGGGGAGTGGGGGGAGTACATGACACACATGCTGATCTGAGTGACCTACACTGTCACTTGATGCCATTGGAACATTTGGGTTCACACTCCTGCTAGGGCTATATCTGGGTGTGTGGTCCGATGACATCCTGGGTCTATGTTGATGTTCTAGGCCTATGTTATCACCAAAGGCTGTGAAATTGTGCCTGATCTGAACTTCACTGTGATGAGTGGGCCCACACCTTCCTTGAGCAGCACAGTGAAGCTGGCCTTGGTGGCAAAGGTGCAGTTGGGCTGGCCCAAGGTCATGAGAGCAGACATGCTATCCCCATGTTGGCTATAGCATTGTGTGAAGAAGACAGGGAAGTTCTAGAAAGCTTGCCTTGTTAGTGCAGGCACAGCAGAATTAATGGGATGACCAATTAAGCTACTTCCTAGATCCAGGCCCAGATCTGGAGCTTCGAGTTGGCCCACCCCAATATCTTCTCAATCTCTGATCTGCTGGTACATATGAAAGGGCTGATCCTAAAGATACAAAGCTGCAGAATCTCCATGACACAAGGCAATAATAGAATATCTGAGAGGAATTACCATGAGGATCCAGTATTAATAGTGTAGCAGAAGCCAGAGGCTTCAAAACAGATGAATGGCTCATTGTAATGAGCATTTACAAGTAAAGACGTATGGACAAAATGATATTCTCTTTATACACTGTGACATACTACAGCTTCAGTGACAAGACACATTTTTTATCCTGTTTTATTTTATATAGAGGAGGTTTGCCAGGACAGAGGGAAGATGTGAGTGGGATTGGAAACATGATGTGAAATTCCCTAAGAATCAATACAAAGTTAAAAATTAACAAAGAATTAAAGTTCCCAAAGGCTGCAACAATCTGATAGTATGCTTGGCTATGCTCAGCTTTCATAGTCTTTGAGTGGAGAAAGAGTCAAGAAAGCAGAGCCAGGAAAGGAGATCTAAGGGAGGGAAGTGGACGAAGGCCTGAGTGCTAAATGAATGTTTTCCTAAAATTCCTTGATACATTGTTATATTATTACAGTTCCATCAAAAGACCTCCAGGCTCCTGTCTTAGAGATCCTAATGTAGACTTTTGTTATATTATCCTCAGAAAGTTTGAGCTTTTCTTGTCTAAAATAGTTAAACTTGGAACCAATAATAGGAGCAAACATTAAGAAAAATATATCCAATAAAGATCTTTAATCAAGGATACATAAAACTCCCCTGAAAATAACAATAAAATATTATAAAAATCCATCAACACTTAAATGGAATCAAATGAAGATAAATAGACAAGTGAAAAAGTCTTAAAGATATATGAGTTACTTAGTTGTCAAGGGAATACAAATTAAAACCAGAGATTGCTATCATCATATACCAAAACAAAACCATAATAATGAAAGACATTTACTGTAGTTTTCTCATGTGTGTGTACCCCACTTCAATGAGTAACAAAGGACAAAGGAAAGGAAAGAAGAACCAGATATGGTATGTCCATGAACATACAGAGCTAATCAGACAGGTACAGCCACCACTGCAGTAAGTATTTGGCATAATTGAAGGAACAGGGACAGATTAGGAGTAGGGCTTTTGTTAGTAAATAATACAGTACCCCCAAAATCAAATAGAATACATATTGGAAATGAAGACCCATCAGGGATGGAATTAGGAGAGAAGTTCAGAGATAGATTCGGAAAGACACACCATTAGAGTAATTCTCTGTGAGCCAAACCTTCTGATCTGGCTGGCAGGAATGGCTTGAAATATCCAAGGGAAGATCTAGGTTTTCTAGTTACCCCAGGCAGATAGCTTATGTTGGCATACAAAGAGTTGACTTCTGGGAAGATGACAACTCTTTTGCTGAGCTTTTCTTCCAGGATGCAGACATCCTTTTGGCAATTCATTTATAATACCTTCTTGATCCCTGTCAGCTTCATATTGGTGGCATCCCTGGTGCTGACTAAGATCATTTTGCTCTCAAGAGTTGCAAGCTCAGAGACCTAGAAGATGAGCACCCAGTCCTTCTACTTGGTCTCAAAGATTGAATAATAGAAAGAATACTTGCAACCATTGTCTGGAGATATTCTGGCAAAGGTATAATAGAGTCATCACAGTTTGCACTATACCAGGTACAAAGATCTCTCACAACCCTACCAGATCTTCTTGCAAAAGATGAAAACATTCTTGCATTTACTTCCTTTAGCATTGATGACTTATAAACATTCATGTTACTAAACACAATAAGACACCAAAACCAGATGCTATGTTTTCAGAAATAAAAGGGAGACAAGGAGAACCACAAAGGACCTAACTGATTTAACTAAGCTGCTTCAGGGATCATATAAAACAAATTTCAGTTCCATATATTTGTGAAAGTGTATGGCAATAAAAGTTCTATGAGGCCAAGAACATATAACTACTCATATTACTTTGACAAGTTATTTGATAAGTTATTTCTTTCAGGATAAACATACATTTACAATATAGTCCTTAAATTCCACTCCCACAAAAAATGGAAGTTAATGCTCGTGAGAATAAAAACCTTGCATGAAAATATTGATAGTGTTTTATTTATGGTGGTTCCAAACTCAGCTCAGGAATTAACTTAATGTAATACTTTAGTAAAAATATTCTTAAAAAAATCCTGGCCTGGGGATTCTTACCCACCTTAGAACATTTATGTTTCTAGATGAAACACACACACACACACACAAACACACACACACACACACACACACACACACACACAGTTTTATATTTTTAAATATCCTTATGCAGCACAATAACATGGTAGCTGCCTATCCTCCATGTATTAGAATCTTCTTTCGTATCGATAACTTCAAGTTATCACTATTTACTATTTTCCATCTGGTCTGCTCTTAACCCTGTTCTGCAGCCCTCTGGGCCATATTCTTCTGGCCCTTAGCCCATGGCATCTCTCCTTCTCCTTCCTGTACTTTCTTCTTCCATGGCCACTCTCTCATTTCTCTCCTCTTCTTGTAGTCCAATCTCCCATTAGCCTAAAAACCTCAACCCCACCCATGTCTCTTCTGCCCAGCTCTTGAATGTGGGCACCTTTATTCGCCAATTGGAATTAACTTGGGGAAAATTTCCAGGGCTATGTGTAGACTTCACGGCTTGCAGGCCTACACTCAGCATTACAATAGACAGTAAAAGGCAAAACCTCAACATAATACTTAAAATTAGAAAGAAAAAGGTTGATGATATTTGCATAAATATATGAATTATCATAGATTTATGTAGGGTGAAAGCAGACAGAAAGAGATGGTTGTGCAAATTGATTTCATTTTCATGGCATTCTATAACAGGTAAATTTAATGTGGATGTGGTGTCTTTCCCAAAGCCCACACTGTGTAGGTAAAATCTATGGATGATAAAGAAAAAAAGAGAAGTTAAAATGTGATAGAATAATCTAAATGCACAAAGCAGCTTCAGCTGAAAAAACAAGGAATATAACAACGACTCAAGTATCTTCAAGAAAAGCATTCATTTGTATCTCACCTCCAGGGAGAAAGAACTAAAAAGAGTAAACTTTGTTATTTAAATGCCCTAAATATTTCCTTCTCATAAAATGTAATTTTGTGCAAAAATGTTTTCCTCTTCTATATTAACAGTTGTGATTCATTCAGAAGCTTCTCTGTTTTAAGAAGGACAATATTCAGATGTGTGTCCTATCAAGTGACATTGGCTATATAAATGCTTTGAGAGGTGGAATTCTTGCTGACATGCCAGCAGTAGCTGTTTTTCCTGTGATTTAGTAGAAAGATGTTGGGAATTTGGTGGCTATGCAGCTGTACTCACATAAAAGTCCCTTCTTCAATAGGTATTTGAACCTAGATAATCTTAACTAGCAGCCATGCCAGAATCCCCTGGTTTCATTGACTTTGTCCAATAGAAATTGAAGAGGTAAGTTCTTTTTTTTTTTTTTTTTTTTCTCCTTTTTTATTTTTGATGCTTTATGTACATTTCCAATGTTTCCCCTTTTCTGAGTCT